>VZSV01000077.1:2478617-2499239 GCA_013398735.1 Nothocercus julius
CGCGGGGAGCAGCCGCGGGAGCCCCGGCCGGCTCCGCTCGCTGTGCGGCCCCAGCCTCACTGCTGCCCGTCGCTCCGCTGCAGGGAAAAGGAAGAGGAAAGAAGAGCAAGGAAAGCAAGACAACATGAACGGGAACAGAAATCGGAAAGACACCAAAGATGCCAAGTCTGGCCCCAAGAAGAGGAAGAGCAAGCAGAGAGGGGCCGTGGGCCCCGCGACGCCGGCCAGCCCTGTCCAGTAGCCGCCCTCCCGTCGCCCGACGCCAGACTTGGTTGCTGCTATGGACATGAAAGCTTTACGGAACCAGAGCACCGCGCGCCACACGCACCGCGGCCGCAGGACACACGTACGCGCCAGGCGCACGGACTGCAGGCGCCCGCGGGACCGCAGGGGCCGGGGAGCGGGGCCGGAGCGTGAGGGGCGCCGGGACCGAGCGGCTCCTGCTGCCGCGCACAGACCAGACCAGGCTGGGACTGAATCTCCGCTCTTGCAAAGGGTGGGAGCTGCAGCCTGCAGTGGCAGAGCCCCCTTCTCTTCCCCCCACCCTTTATTTTTCATTTTAAGCTGTATGACTTCATCTTTGAGAATACATGTTAAGCGTTTATGATAAGAGGTCAGTGATATCTGCCCTGAATCTGCTTCGAAGAGTTATTTCAAATTTAAAAACAACGACAAAAACCAAAACGACAACCAGCTTCCTGAGTGTGTGGTTCATGCCTTGGCCCCTATGGAGGCTGGTGTCCCACCGGACTGAGACTCGCTCGTGGAAGGGAAACGCGCAAAAGCTTTAAGAAAGTCCCAGGAAACGTTGCCAGCTGCATCACAGCCACAAATCCATCATAATTCGCTCTCAGTCCCAGCTGTGCTCCAATAAGCCCCCTGAGGAATTTCCCATTACAGGATCCAGTTAACATGCAGCAATTTGAGAAAATGAGAGGTTACAACAAACCACAGGTTGCCTGAACACTGCGACTTTGCTCATACAGTCTCAGCTCCGCGACTCCACTCCTGGGCCAGGGACAGGCTTGTCCGTTTGTCCAGACACCGCTCAAACACATGGGAGAGGGAATGACGGCGGGGGACGGCTCAGGCTCCGCAGGAGCAGCCCGGACTTTCGCGCTTAGACAAAACTACTGCTCTCTGTGTCACCAACTGGAACCCCTGGACCAGCACAACGCTCCTTCCCGGCAGGAATGGACCTGCGGGCGGAGGGACCGGGCTGCAGACTGCACTGGATGGAGACTTAGGAAGCCTGGCATGGGGACACGCGTCACGCTGCCTTTCACGTATACCCTCGGCCGTGTAACGAGGGGCATATTGCTCAGTTTCCCTTGTATTTCCAAACGTGCTTCCTTGGTATAAGTACCTGCATACACGTAATTCCTGTAAAGCTCAGCAATGGACCCGTGGTCCCGCGGGATGGAGCCAGGTGAGCCGGTGCTTCCCGCGGCGCGTGCCCGGGCGCCGCGGGAGCTGCCGGAGCTCCGGCTCCCGGCAGGCAGAGGCTCTGGAGCGCCCGGCTGAAGGGGACGGCGGCCGAGTCGCTTTGGGGGCCCCCTTCCCTGCCTCGCGCCGCGGCGGGAGGCTCCAGCCTCGGTGACAAGTTGCCTTCCCCGCCAGGCCAGTCCGGTGCTCTTCCGTGAAGAGCGGGCCGTATAGTGCACTTACGGAGAATTCAGACCTTACGATTCTAGCAAAAGACAGCAACGCTCTCTCTTTGCCCTATTCCCTTTGCTGCTATTTGGGCTTAGTTCAGCATGTGGGAGCTGCATAGTTGTTCCAGCTCCAGAGCTGTACCAAGCTCTCTGTGACTGCTTGCTGGCAGCAAAGCCTTTCAGCCCATCATCCACTTTGTGTTTAAGTAAACAAGAAGCCGTTATATCTTTTAAAGGGGATTCCATTTCAGCACAATGATAAACGACCAGCATACCAAGCAGGGAGAGAAAGAGGTTCTTAAAAGTCATCCTTCGAAATGTTTATGGATCATGTTCAGGCGATTCCTGACGGCCTCCCAGTTGAAAGATCAGATCTCACTTTATTTTCTAGCCTCAGCTAGCCTGTGAGATAAGTATTTTGTTTGTTCCATGGCATTGCATGTAACCAGAATGTTTTTTTTTTCCTTCTGCTATTTAGCAGCAATAATCAGTAACCCTTTCATGAACCTCAGCTTGCTAATTCATGCCCTACTCCTCCTTCCCTCCTGCTCCAGTATCTCAATCCAGTTCTCAACAGGGATTAAAGAGAAGAGAGAGTGCATTAGTAAGGTTTTATACTACTAAGGTTCTGCCAACTGACTGGATTCCCTACAGTAACTCATGTCAATATTAGCATAAATATTTCAAAATGAAACTACCTATAATAAATCAACATATTTTAAAGAATTTGCTAGAGTTTTTAGAAAAACTGAACTTCTCCTTTCTGATGTACCCTTTTCCCTTCTCTCTTCCTTTTCATAGCACAACAGGGGAAAAAAAAAAGGGGGGGAGAAAGGCAAAGGAAAGTTTAAAATGTATATTAAGAAAATCCAAGATTTTAAAGTAAGGTTGATTTTTAAATGAAATTGTTTTAGAAAAACTAGGAGGAAAATATTTTTTAAAAAAAAATCAAATTTCTTCCTCCTCTTCTTTTAATCAGCTTGAGAATTGTGCTTATTTCCACTCCCAGAGAGCTGGGTTGTTTACGAATTTAGAAGCATTTTGTCTTTGGCCAACTTGATTTGCACACTGCGCTCAGCAGTCCAAACCTGAGACTTCTTTACATGGGTGAACGTCATCTCAACTCACATGCACATGATCGCTCTCTTTCAGCCCACCAAATAAAACCTTTTGTGGTGTTCTCTCCGTGGCATCACTGTAAAATATGCTTCTTTAAATAAATAAATGGGTTTGCTGAACAAGCTTTGTTTGCTCTATTCACCAACACTCAAGTTGGGTCAAATCTCAACTCACAAAAAAATTACCTAGACAGCAGGAAAGTCTCTTCTAATGTAATTTTCTACCCACTGCCATCCAGAAGCTAAATGTACCTGTATAGCATTAAGATATTACTGCTGCTGGACTCTGCAGGGGTTCATGTTCTGTAGTTTGATGACCTATTTGTGAAACTAGACATAGAGTTGCTAGATATATAGGCAGCTAGGTAGATAAAACCATCATTAGAAACTCATTTGCACAGAATAAGCCTTTATTTATACTGTTGAATGAATTCATGTTTACCCAGTGGACAGATTTCCACCCCAAATTTGCAGGATGGTTTCTAAGTAGTTTACGTAGCTTTTTGTTAGTCCTTGCCTTCTCTGTGCGATACCAATCCATATTCTTCATCAGCCGCAGTCAAGTTGAATGTATGCACACATACTCCTCAAGCAATAATTTACTAGCCTTCCACCTCCACGGAGATGGAGGCAATGTATATACTTTTTAGTTCATGTTTATGTTAAAATGATTTCTCACTCAGAAGAAATCTTTGTTTTGATTACAGGAAACATTGTAGTATAGAGAAACCGGTTATTCTTAATACTATTATTTGGGTTATATTGTCTGAAAACATTAGAGGGAATATTTCATAGTAAGTCAATAGTCTTCAGAGAAAGAGGTGTCAGGCCTAACACTTAAAAAAAAATCAATTAAAATTACAAAAATACCAGGTATATATAACAATTCACTATAAATAAATAATTCCAGTGGCATTTATACACATGATAATAATCGAACTGAATGCCAAACTATAGTTTAGATGAAGCAGTTTGCCAGAATCTCCAGGATTTTTGAAGAGCAGCAGGACCTTAGTGAAAAAAAAAGACAAACGGGTAGATAATACAGTTACTTGCAGCAAAAGCAAAGCGGCTGGTTAGACTCTTGCCTCTCTTTCAGCATTGACACGCCTGCAAAAGGCCACAGGAAATCTCAGGAGACATTAGCCTAAAATATATGGTGCAGCCTGTATTTTGCATAGCTTTCTAGAAAAGCAGCCACCTTTCATGACTATTAAAATCATGTCACAAAGGGAGTATCTAAATCCAGGGCAATGAGATCTGGGAATGCTCTTCTCTCTTCTCGTACGGAGCCATCAAGCCTCGGGATGTCTTTGGCCAGGGTACCCAGCCTCTCCTGCAGGCTGTATCCCTCAAAACCAATTCCTAAGGAACCGAGTTGCCAAAATGAGTGTGGTGTTAACGCAGTCTAAGGTATCTTCTGCCAGTGCTTTGGAAGGTTTGAAGGGCAGCTCTGAAAGCCAGTTCTGCCTTTGTACTCTGCAGGGAACCACTGCAACAGCGAGAGTAAGATGGCTGATGTTGCCTATTAAAATAAAACAAAGTAGCTCAATACCACACTGAAAAACTTCTCTGAGTACAAGTCCAGTCTTGTTCTGAAGTCTTGGAAATCTATTTTTCCTTCATTTAATTGACAAAATCTGTAGATCATACAAGGAAGATGATCCCTGCCAAAAATCAAACATCACTAGTTTTTAATAATACAATGGGAATAACCCCTTAGAACATATGTAATTATGGCAATGAGTCATTTTGATGGCATCACATAACCGCATTCACTGGGGTTTTGACAAGGAAGAGGCCACATAAAATTCAGAACGATTGCAGTTCAACAACGGTCGGGCTCGTCTTGTCAATGGAGCGGGGGCGGTTTGGCAGATCCGCCGGGCCTGGCATGTGTCACGAAGCCCCCTGCCCCGGCTGCTGCGCAATGCGGCCAGCGCTCCGCTGGAGCCCGTTTAACACGAAGGGAAAAAGAAGCAAGTTAAGAAATTAAATGGGAGCATTCGACTCTGCATCGCCAGCACAACACAAAGCTTGAGCACCGCGCATCACCGTACGAGGCATCTGCTTTGTGTGTCACCAACAGCTACAGCGCAGCGATACCGCGTGGGAACAACCGCAGCAGTGTCATTTTGGTCAGGAAGAGCGTGCGAGGGAGGAGAGCGCAGCTGGGGGAATTTATTACGATTTGAGTGCAATCCTCGTACCTGTAGAGCAGTTTGTGTCTTCCCTTACGGAAGGAGAGGCAGGATCATGGCCCGCTCGGATTTGCACGACGGGGCCTTACGGAGAAAGTGGTGCTGCCACGTGGTGCCAAAGCCAGCAAACCCAACGATCGGCTCGGCGCCGGCCCAGTAAAAGTTCTGTGCAGCAGACCCCGATGTCTGAAGGCAGCTATTTCTATTCTTTCAAAGAAAGAGACAATAATTTTCTGGCCACGTTCCAAGATATTTTGTTAACAATAAAAAGAGTATTTTCTTAAGGAAAATGAAAAAAAAGAGTGGGGGAGAATAGGGCAAGTATTACTCAACTATTTAGTCTAAAATCCGAAAATCAAAAGGATCTTCTGACAGATTGATATCAACTCTAATAGAAAACACACTTGTCCTGGGAAAACTCTTCTGCATAAGCCTCAAGTCTGATAGCTTAAACAATTATCTGCAATTTGGAATTAATTTTTTATGCCCACATCAATGTGTATTTTTGAAATGCCCAAGGCATAGATAATTCCATTAAGAGGAAAAACAGAAATCCTAGGCTTAACAAAAACAGACGAACATTGCAGCCTGCCGTCTTACAAAACCTCTCATGAGCCCCAGCTAATTAGGAGGACTTGGCCTGACAGGGCCCACGAGCCCTAAGGGCAAAACGCTCCAGTTCACCGGGGAACAAAACCCCAGGGGCGCAGCCGCTGCCCCGGGCGGGACGGAGGGGGCGGCCCCGGCCCGGGCGCTGCTGCTCCGCGGCTCCCGGTGGCTCCGGCACCGGCGGCGCTGCCGCCCGGTCTTGGCCCTTCCGGCCTCCCGTGCTGGGAACAACGGGGATAACGGGCGCCGAGGGGGATAACGGGTGGATAAGGGGGGAGAGGGGGGCGGCCCCGCGGTGGAGGATGAGGGGCCCAGGCGTCCGGGAAAGGGGCCCAAGCATCTGCAGGGGGAACCTGGTGTCTGGGCGCCCCATTTCCCCTTAGCACAACCCGAGCCAGTGGAGAATCCACAATTCCCCACTGGGGGCCATAATGGGGGGCCCAGGCGTCCAGGCTCCTTCCTAGGGGCCCAGGCGTAAGGGTGGTGGGGGGGGGGTCACCAGGAGGGGCCCAGGCGTCCGGGAGCCCCATTTCCCTCCAGCACAACCCTACACGAGCCAGCGGAGGGGGCGTTGCCATGGCGACGCCGCTCCGGCGCGCCGCGCGTTGCCATGGCGCTCGCCCTGCCGGGGCGGGGCAACCAGGGCGGGGACGCGCGGCCGGCCGGAAGTGAGGGGCCGTCGGAACTTACGTTAGGCGCCGGAAGTCTTGGTTGCCGGCTGTGTCCCGGTGCGGCGCGTGTGGCCGTGCGGTCCCCGCCGTGTCCCCTCCGTGTCCCCTCCGTGTCCATCCGCGGCGCGAGGCCGCCCGGCGCCGCCATGGTGAAGCCGCGCTACAAGGGCCGCAGCACGGTCAACCCGTCCCGCGCCAGCACCAACCCCGGTAGGTGCGGGGCCGGGCGGGGGGTGCTCGGGACCGGGCCGGGCCGGGCCGCGCCTGAGGCCGCTTTGTCTCCGCAGATCGCGAGGCGGGCGCGGGCGGGCACAACATGCGGGACCGAGCCACGATCCGCCGCCTCAACATGTACCGGCAGAAGGAGCGCAGGTGAGCGCGGGGCCCGGGCCCCCCGGCTCCTCCACCAGCCCCGCTCCGTTTTTAGGGAATTTACCGAGAGGTTTTATTGAATCGGGCTCCCAGTGCCAGGTGGAGTCTGGGGTGGTTTGTAGGGAAATTAGAACCGCGTTTGACCATCCCATGGTAACTCTTACCCTGTCTTAACTGTCTGGGGGTGCTTTACACGCGCTGTGGTGTCCCCTGGTAGCTGTTATAACTGTGCACGGTTGGTTGTGCGCAGTGTATTGGGGTGGGGGAGAACTGTTGGTCAGGGGACCTGCAGTGAATGGAAGCCATGGAAACTCTTGGGTAAAGTGAAAACTCCTGCACGTGGAAGCTGGGCAGTGGTTGCAGAGGTGGCAGGGGTGCTGGTTGCTGCGTGGGCCGTGGCGCTCGAGGTGAGGATGGTTCTGGCTTGGTGACTTTGTCTCAGCATGAGGACCCGCGCTCCGGTTCTGCCATCTCTCCTGTTCCCATGTTGAAGCCCCTCTGCTTTACAGGCTGCACTGCTGCTGGTAAGAATTCCAGGGGAGCCTTTCCAGATTATTGGGCTCTGTAGATCCTTTTGGAGGGACTTCTGGCCTAGCGAGCAGCATTTGCAGAGGGATGGGTGCTGCCCGTGAGCATTTACATGTGTTCTCATTTGTCACTCAGAAACAAACGTGGTAAAGTGATTAAGCCTCTGCAGTATCAATCAACAGTGGCACCAGGCACCGTTGCAAGAGTGGAGCCCAGTATTAAGTGGTTTGGTGAGTTTTTCAACTTTCAGACTTGACAAGGTTAAGCTGCTGAACTTTGTGTGTTTGGAGGGTGGGTTTGTATCACGATCCAGTCTCTCTGCTCTGTAGGACAGATGCCAAAGGTAAAGGGGCCTCCCTGTAGCTTGGGGTTTAGGGTAATATAAGATGATGGGATATGTAGTATACTGTATATGTACGTCAACATGCAGTGTTTGATTTCTGCATGCTGCTTTAAAGCGTGTTTGTTTTGTCCACTTTGGATGTTTGAGTTTGCCTATATGTATGTGTGTATGTTGTGCCTTATGTATGTTAGGTACAGTATATGCCCTCAAGTTTTTGTCTCTGATATTTTTGATTCCAGATGGAGAACTAGTGTTTTATTATTTATTAGTGTACCCTTGATAGTGTACCATTTATCGCAGGGAGTGGTGCTGTGCAAGAGATATGCATGTGTATGTGTATATATGTGTATGTTTTACATGCAGGAAATACTCGTGTGATCAAGCAATCATCCTTGCAGAAATTTCAGGAAGAGATGGAAACTGTCATGAAGGATCCTTACAGAGTGGTGATGAAGCAAAGCAAGTTGCCGATGTCCCTCTTCCATGATCGGATCAAACCTCATGTGTGTGTTGTTCATCTGTGTAGGGTGAAGGCTGGGTTATAAGCATGAGCTGTCATGGATATTCTTTTGCTTTGGAGATGATGCTGCATGTATTCAGCCTGGTGAAATGCTCTTTGATACCTTCTGCAAGTAGGGGGATCATTTAGGGCAAATCACCTCCTTTTCTGGTTGGGGAAGGATGTTCCTGAGCCTATGCAAATGTACAACAAATGGGCAGCAAATGTAGAGGCAGAGATATAGCATATTACTTCCCTGTATTTTGTGAGAAGTTCTGTATTATTTATAAGGAATTCTCATTTTCTGTTAGGAAAGTGCCAACTTAGGATGACTGTAGCTGCTTGTCACCTCATGTTCTAACATTTCTAATAGCTCGTGTCATACTTAAATCTTTTTTTGAGCCAGCTTCACCCTGCTAGTACTCTTGCGTGATGAATTTGAACTTCAGTATGTACTTTTTATTTTGAGTCAAAAATTCTTCTGCATATGAACTTCACTGCAAGCAGATCAAGTTTTTTAATGCGAAGTTTCTTTTGTGATGTCTGAACTATTAGTTTGGACTCCCGCTAGATGTTTTTCATGTGGAAACTTTCCAGGTTTATGTAATAACATTTTTCCTTAATTTGAGTAAGCTTTTTATCAGAAACTAAAATGTGCATTACAAAAACAAACAAATCCTTTTAGTTGAAATTATATGCACTTCCAAGAAAAGTTGGCATTCATTACAGGCATTAAACCCTGTGATTTTGACTGTAATCATCCTTGACAAAAATCTGAGAATTTGGCGAGATTTGTGCACTTGTTAGAAAAACAAGAAATAATCAAAGATGGCAGTTAAATTTTCATCATTGTAGCCTTAATTACATTTGACGATATTCATGGTGAAAGAACTGAAACATAGTTCTGGCAAGTGCGATGTGTTTTGTTGCTTATTAAATATCTACGCTTAGTTTCTCAGAGATTAAGTTGGAAAATTCAAACATTGTTAGGAAAATGCCTGTAACTCTTGTCAAGGGTTGCAGAGTAGCACTGTACTAAGGTCTTGCACGCTGCATGTCGTGAGACTGGGTGGGGGGAACAGTTTATTTGTGTTTTTTACCAATTCTTCTTTTGTTAGACCTCCAGAGTTCACATTCTTGACACAGAAACATTTGAAACAACATTTGGCCCCAAATCACAGAGGAAGAAACCAACTCTTTCTGCGAGTGATGTGCAGTCTCTGCTGGAGAATGCGGAAGCCTCAACAGAAACCTATGATCAGAACAAGGACCGGGACCTTGTGACAGAAGACACTGGTGTAAGGTAAATAGCAAGAAGTTATTTATTGTTCATGTTTCTGAACAGTCAACTTTTATCTTTATTCAAAAAAGAAAAAAGTTTTCTAGTACATCCCTTGATGTAGATATTAGTGTATGAGGAGTATACAAGCAAAATTTGACTGGCATTTTATAACCTTGTTTCTATGTATTTAAGCTAGTGGTTGTTTCTGTGGGAGCCTATCTTCATTAGTAATTCATCTACTTTTACATGTCTGACTATCCCCAAATCCACGTTTTGCATTAGACGGGAAACCCAATAATGTGTAGATATAACCTCTAAACTGGTATGTGTTTGTAGAATCTTTCTATAGATGGGAGAGTTTTAAAAAAATAGCCAAATCTTAGCTCTCTGTTATTTGGGCTTCACTTCCTGTGTCTGCAAATGACTTTGGAGAAGACAACACTGTAACTCCTACTGTGATTGGTAATTTCTCCGGTAATTCACTTCCAGGGATGAAGCGCAAGAAGAAATATTTAAGAAGGGACAGTCCAGAAGAATCTGGGGTGAGCTCTACAAGGTAAGCAACACTTAACGGTTTACAGCAGACACACATCTACTTTGGTGTTTGTTAAGTCACATGTTTCTTCAATGTTGGAAACTCCACACAGCAACAATCAGAGAAGATCTGAAAGCCTTTTAGTAATAGATCAGGTCTGTGTTTGGGAACCATTGATGCAGTTGAATTTGTTTTCAAAGTTGGCTAAAAGTGTTAAGTTTTTTGTCATGCAGAAATATCCCAAATAGGTAACTGCTGTTTTCCTGTCAGCCTAATTGAATTGGCTGGCTTGAAACAATACTTGTTTTTTTTTTTTTTTTTTTAAATATTAAAAAAATTTCTCTGGTACTAATAAGATGGTACTAGAACAGCAGGGGAAAAAAAAAAGAAGAATGGCAGCTGTAGGAGCGTGTAGAGATTCTACCTGACTTCATTCTGGAGCTCTTGCTCTAGTATGATAAACATCCTCCAAAATATAATCTAGAGAGAGACTGGCATGTGCCTCTAGGATTCTTGGGGTTTCACCACAAATAAACCCTTAGGATATCCTTAAGTTTCCTCAAGCTAAAAACATATGGTAAATAGACATTTTTCTTTTCTGGAAGGGTCTGTTCCTTCATTCCCATTGAGTCACCCCAACTACCAAAGGAATGGAGACTGAGAAAGAAGTGGGGTCATAAGAGCACAGTTTGCATGCAACCAGTAGCTGTTAGATGTGAAATTGCTTGACTTCTTACTCTGGATTGCTGAATGTAGCTTAAAACCTTCCCTTTTAGATCTAAAAGTGCTGGGAATGGTAGAACAAAACAGATCTCAGTAAGACACTGCCAAAAATGCAGGAAATCGCTGTGAAACAAATTCACTTGGCTTGAAGCAAGTCATAGAATGACAGCTCCCTGCTGTAGATGCTTAGTGGGCTAACAGCGGGTTTCTAGTTGTGTGTTTCATATTGATCCAGAAAACACTTTTTATATCATGATCCTTTATGAAATGGCAGAATTGAATTGCTGTGAAATGGATGGAAGGCACTGTTTTTTGTCTACTAAAGTAATTAACTTACCCCTCTTAGTGCAGTTTTTACTTTGCCAAGTACTATGGGCATCCTGCTAGTGCATAAGAACAAGTAAACACTATTGAGCTGTCCAGCCTGGACATGGGCGAGTGTAGCAGAAGGGAAAGCAAGAGTTTGATGGATATTAGCCTGGTGTGTGGAGAGATAATAATTGTTTGTCAGGGATAGAAGGCTTTTAGCTCAGTGATGTCTTTTAGCAAATCTAGTTTTCTTTTTGGAGTTACAGAGGCCTTAGCCTCTGTAATGTCCTTTTCTGCATTGTTTTGCAGGTGATAGACTCGTCAGATGTTGTTGTGCAAGTTCTTGATGCCAGGGATCCCATGGGTACTCGTTCCCCTCATGTGGAATCCTACCTTAAAAAGGAGAAACACTGGAAACATCTCATTTTTGTCTTGAACAAATGTGATCTTATTCCTACTTGGGCAACAGTAAGTTCTGTTATGCCTTGGACTTCTTATTCCTTTTGTAGCTTCTCTTCTAATTCTATTGCCAGTACTCACGCTGCTCTCAGTGAGTGTAGTGTAACAGGGTCAATGGGAACTCTCTGCTTGTCTGCTATAAAAGTAGCAATTACAATGTAAAACTGTCCAAGTTTGGCTCAGTCAAACAACAGTTGCCAGCCACAAATTTTCTCCTTCCTCTGTCTGGATTTAACCATTCAGCTGATGTCTCCAGAGTATGTAAAATGTTAGTCCTCCTAAGATCCATATCCACCACAGCTGGTCTGTTTTATATTGTTAAGCTAATTAGTTTTAGCTAGCAGTGAAGGCGTTTTTGGGAAACTTTGTCTTTTATGCAAACAATAAGTCGGTGCCTTTAGCTGTTGAGTTGATGAAATGCTTCAAAGGTTCTTACATAGTAATTTTCACAGGCAGTTGCTTAAAGGACTCATGTGAAGATCAGGATCCCTAACTCAGTTATGTTTGTCTCTTCAGAAGCGCTGGGTTGCTGTCCTCTCTCAGGAGTATCCAACACTTGCTTTTCATGCCAGTCTCACAAACCCTTTTGGCAAAGGAGCCTTCATACAGCTTCTAAGGCAGTTTGGGAAGGTACAGAACTTTGTGGTGTTGTGGTGTGTGGGTGTGTTGTTTTTAATCATTTTCTCTTAGTGAATAGTTCCCTCCAGAACGCTGCCTTCGTTGGAGAGCAAATGGAAAATATTCCTTGCTGAGAGATGTTTTTCAAACTGAGCAGATCCAGTAAGAGTTACTTCGACCACAAATCTCTGGTCTAGGTTTCTTCTAGAAAGAGTATCCTGTTGATGCTTCTCAATGTCTAAGACTGGTCTGAAATATGTGCCTTTCCTAATGTCTTGCATGTATTCTGTTAAGATATTTTTCATTTTAAGTGTCTTCATCTTCTTGTGGGGGACAAGAAGATTTCTTTGTTGCCTTCGTTAGATTATTTGCTGTCTTCAGCTTCTGTTTGCATTTGCTTGCTTTCTCAACCTAAATGGCTTCTAGCTTAAGGCATCCACAAGTAATTTTACAGCAACAAAGAATGCAAGGGGTTCACTTTTCCCTTTTGAAACAGGGATCTGGAAATATTTTAAACACTTGAAGTTCTTGAATGATCTGTTAGTTATACCTTTGTACATTTCTCCTGATAGAAAGGAGCTTTTATATATGTGTATGTGTATATGTATGTTTATATGTATATATTTCTGATATGGTTTGAAACTGACTTTGTTTTTATTATAATGAGGACAGTAACTGCTCTGTTTTAAGTTTTAGAGCTTTAAGAATAACACTGTCTTTCTCTTTGAGTTATTAAAAAGATGTGTTATCTCTTAACAGTTGCACTCTGACAAGAAACAGATCAGTGTGGGTTTCATAGGTTATCCAAATGTTGGCAAGAGCTCAGTGATCAATACATTGCGGTCTAAGAAGGTCTGCAGCGTGGCCCCCATTGCAGGTGAAACAAAGGTAGGAAAAAATCCCTATATGTGAGATAAAAACTAATTCTGGAAGTGCATTGCAGGAAGCAGAATTTATGTAACGATAGCTGAAGTTGGCTGAATGCTATTTTCAATGTGAATTAATATTTTGGAATATTAGATCTAATATTAGCTGATATGGAAGCAGCAAGGTGCAGTGTATCTTGGTTAGCTAACAAATGTGCTCAAGTTTACCATGTTTTTGAGTGTAATACCAAGTTCTTGAGATGCCTCCTGTATGTTGTTACCACACATTTAAAAAGCAGAACCGCTAGCTGTGATGGAAGGAGGTACCATGGAGACTATTGATCTTTCAGGTGTGGCAATACATTACCTTGATGCGGCGGATTTTTCTCATTGACTGCCCGGGTGTAGTTTATCCATCTGGAGACACAGAAACCGACATTGTGCTGAAGGGAGTGGTACGTAGCTGCTTGAAATGCTGGGAAGTCTTTATGGTTGTCAGTATGATATGTTCAGAGACACTAATACGCACTTCTGCCTTCCAAAGTAACAACTTTGGGATTATTATTTATTGCAGACTTTAGGAAGGGATGCTTACTAGAGCAGAATTTTACTTAATGTATCTCTCCAAGAGCCTGAGCAGTCTGTACAGTTGCTGCTTTTTACACAGAGGGAATGTTTGATTCATCATTAAGCTAAATTACTTTAATAGTATAAAGGAGGTGGTGGCATCTGGGCCTTAGGTCATCTCCCTGAAAAGCTTTCTGGTGCAGAAACTGCCCCACATTTGTGTTTAAAAAAAAAAAAAAAAAAATCCTCTTCCTAAATTCAAGTTTTCTGAAAGAAGGGTGAGAGTGATGAAAGAATAGGAACTGAACTTTTGTCACAGATAGGCTGGCTTAAAGCACTTGAGGGTGTTTTGAACAAAGACCCATGTTGATGTTCCAAAGGGCTGACTTTCTGCCATTTGTTTTTTAGGTTCAAGTTGAAAAGATTAAGAGCCCTGAAGATCATATTAGTGCGGTGCTGGAAAGAGCAAAACCAGAGTACATCAGAAAGACATACAAAATTGACTTCTGGAAGGATACAGAAGACTTCCTTGAGAAGCTTGCTTCTAGGACTGGAAAACTGCTAAAGGTGAGACAACTTTCTTCATCTGCAGGTGCAGGTTGGAAGAGTATGCAGGCCATGTTCCAGCACTGAACCCATGCTCAGTGACATGCTTATGAGGAATACAAAGTTGATATGTTTAGTCCTACAAATGTGGACAGCAATTATTACTGGGTTCTTTCAGGGTGGTGAGCCTGATGTGCAAACGGTGAGCAAGATGGTTCTCAATGACTGGCAGAGGGGCAGAATTCCATTCTTTGTGAAGCCACCTAATGCAGAAGCAGGTCCCCAGGTGAGAATGTGATTTAATGCTCTATCCCTGTTTTGCAAATAAGGGAATCTGTCTTTCTCTTGCATAGTATTCACTTTGCCTCCTAGTATTCACTGTTGTAACTTGGGCAGTGCATATCTCAGGTTCTGCTTTAATCTGGTGATTCAGGTGGCACTCACATGAATTTGGTAAATACATAGGGAGGACCGGGTAGCTGTGTTCTGTTTTACACTGAGCCATCTTACAGTCATCTTACTAGCAGAAATGTCAGTAATTATCACAGCCTTCAGTGTGCTTTTTTCCAGAGAGATAAAATCAAAATTGCTCCCTTGAGACTCTGCTGCTAGAGAATACTCTGTTTTGCAATAATGTCAGACCCAATTTTGCTATTGCATTTCATTACATACAGCCTGATGTGCTGTGCAGCAACCAAATGGGAATTGCTTTTATGATTAATCCAGAATCATTAGAACTTCTTGATTTGTTTCTAACGCTTGAGGCGGAGTGGGAGTCCATTTTTTTAATTGCTTTCTCTCTCTCTTTTTTTTCTTTTTTTTTTAAACCATTGGCTCTTTTTCAGGGATTGTTTTTATGTGCAGCCATACCCATATCCCTCTTGACTCCTGAAGTAATTTTTGGAATTATTTATAATGCTTTCAGACCTATGCCTTCTTTTCCCTACCAAGAAATGGAATGAAATGGGAACAGTTAGGATTCTGCATTTGAAGGCACTGCTTGCTTAAAGATCAACTTTCTGCCCTTTCTTCTTTCCATTCCTGGAGGCTGATGCCATTTAAAAAACATATATATATATATATATAGCAAATCCAAGATACATGAGATGCAAAGTGAACATTTGTGTAATAGGGAGATACTGGGTCAGACTTTGCTTGTGGCTAATATATCCTTTACACTCTTTCCTGTAGCCTCCTGTGTCAGGAGAAGCAATGGCAACAAGCCAGGATAACAGGGAGGAAGAAATCTCTGAGCCAGTGGCATCGAATGTGGAGCCAGCAGAAGAGAAAAACAATACAGACAGTGAAATTAAGCAACTGATGTCACACGTCCGACAGAACTTTGGGAGGATTAATGTGGCACCTGAGTTCTCGGAAGAAGACCTAGTTCCTGTAGATGTGTCAGGGTTTGAAACAGACAGTGATTCTCCTGCAGAGGAGGAGGAGGAAGAGGAAGAGAAGGAAAATGAGCAACACCAAGACTCTGCAATAGAGGGGGAATCACAGTCAGCTGTACAAGATGCCAGGGAGAGCTCCAAGGCAGTTATTAAGGCTTTGGAGGAAAAGATTGCAAAATGCAAAAAATTCCTGGATAAAGCCAAAGCCAAGAGATTCTCAGCAATAAGGTATCTAATTCTGCTCAGTGACTCAAGTATTCCACAGGGGAAAAAAACAAAACGTTAATGTGGTTCTGCTGTAGTTGCATTCTGTTCATGACTTGCTATACCGGTTCCCTGCGTGTTAGGTTTGCCACCGTATTTCTAGTTTGGCTATAAATATTGCAAGTCCAGCTAAGCAGCAAGGCTTTTTTGTTTTTTGACATACTATTTATAAAGTGTTCTATTTGCCATCCTAACCAAAAATGTTCTTGCCTTTGGAAAGCTGCTCCTTAGGCTGTGTGTTACAAACCTCTTGGTGCTCTACTAGCAATAGCATTTCCTTGGATCACTTTTTGATGTTGTGTTTGTTCTTGATGAATATCAAGTCTGGTGTTTTACCTAGAAATGCCACCTTGGTCTCCACGCTTATACATGTGTATCCTAGCTAATAGAGCAGGCTCAGTTTTGGCAGAGCTCACTCCTCACAAGTCTGCACGAGTCCAGTAAGCCCAAAGGGAGGATGAGTGGAGTGTGTTTCCCAGGTGCACAGCCTGGCATGGCTGGTAGGCTGTTGGGAGGTGTTGGATGTGACCGTTTCTAAGAGATGGCTGCGTTTTGGACTATGACATTGTCTCATTGTGGATTTATCTCTTGTAGAATCCCTAAACAGCTGAGTGAAAAAGTATTTGCAAGATCTGAACAGAAGTCTGAAGAACCCAGAGAAAATGAAGACAGAGGTAAACCAAAAGACCAAGATATAGTCCATGTCATTGGAAATTCTTAAGAGCAGGAGAAGAGAGGGAGTTGGAGACAGAGTTCATTAGTTCCTGACCAAAAATTCTTTCTCTAAAGCTATGTCAATCTGTCTACCAACTTACCTAACGGCTTCCTGGTGATTTTCCAGTTGCCTTTTTGCAGAACACCTGCCTGTTGAGTAAGACAGTATGTCGTTCTGTCAGTGAGTGAGGGTAAAGACAAATGTTGAATTCTGAGCAAAATGGTGTTACTAGCAGATTGGAGTCTGAGCAACTTCCCTTCCACATGGTGTGGAAGGGTTTTAGAATGGTATAAAAGCATAGAGATAAAAGCATAGAGAGAACTTCTAGTGATGGATTCTATTGTGACTTCCAAGTGTCTGTGGTTTCCGTTTCCAAGTATGATTGAAGGCAAATTCAAATTCTGACAGTATGAGAACAAGTGATTTTTTTGCTAGACTTGCACAGGGCTCTAAGCAGCTTGCTGCTGAAGACAGCTTTTGTAGTGAATACTTGAGTGATTCTCTGGTAAGGAATAAGTCTGCTATTTTGGAAGGAGCTATTATAAATTCACCAAAGCAATGCTTTGCTGAAATAGGCAAAGTGGTGATGCAAGCAGTAAAGTTCTGCAAGCAGAGGGGTTTTGGAAGGTGCTGGAGTATGTGACCTCTGTTGTTTGTAGGCTGCACAGAGAAGAAAAGAAAAAGGAAAGCAGAAGAGGAGGAGGATGAAGATGACCATTTGACTAAACAGCCCTGCAAGAAACTTACATCCAAAGAAGTAAGTGGGATCTCCTGTAGTAAAAAATGGAGGCGGAGGAGTAGAGTTAGTTTTTTGTATGGATTGCCTGATAGAATTTAAGAACTTTTGAGACTTGAGATTCCATATAGTCATATGAATAATGGTTAGTATGAAATGGTATCTTATTTCACTTAAAGTACTCTATGTACGCTGAATATGCATTAAAAGAATGCAAACACATCTGGCTATGGATAATGTGCATTTGCTCATGAGTTTTGCTAATGCTTTTTGTTTTGTGTTTGTAGAGGAGACGAGCTGAGAGGCAGCAGCGCTCCAAGAAAGTTGGAGTTCGGTATTATGAAACCCACAACGTGAAAAATAAGAACAAGAACAAGAAAAAAGGTGGTTTGGAGGGACAAAGATCAAAGCACAAGAAATACAAACATAAGTAATAACTGCTGGTTCTATTAAATTTTACATAAAAAAGCTCTGGTATGCAGCATTTTTTTTATATAAAACTTACAGTTCAATTCAAAATCTGGTTTGATTTGTCTGTCTTGTTCCAAGGAGCAGCATCACCCTCTTGGTATCTGAATTATCTGAAGTTCTTTATGCAAATAGAGACGATGGTATTTGCACATCACTGTCTGAAGTCAACATACATTGCGTTGCCAAGCCACCTGAGATGTCCTTCAGCAGACGGGGTACTGAGGCTGTTCAGAGCGTTTTTTGTTTGTTTGTTCCCCCCCTCAAAGTGGCTTTTACTGAGTTGTTCTACAGAGAATCATCTTCCCAGGGTTTGTATATATCCAGCTAGTTATACAGATTCCTCAAGGAAAGATGTCATTTGCTTCTGTTGAGAAACAGTACTTAGAGTGGCATCATGAAGGACTTTTTGTCGAAAGCTAGGATGAGCAATACTAAGGTTTCTGATGTGCTATGAACACTAAGTTGCACGTATGCACAGGAAACAACGTTTTCAAGTAAAGAATTTTACAGAGACGTGAGGGGGGGAAAAAAATAAAGATTTATTAGTATTTTGCTTTGAAGGTCATAGAGCATATTATCAGCAGGTAGGTTCTAGATGGCTTCACTGTTTAAGATGCTGAATGCTGAAACAGCGTTGAAAGTGAATTTACACAACTGCACTGCCTTCAGTTACCGGTAAGTGAAAATTCAGGGTTGTTTTATGAAGACACATCTTCACTAATGGCAAACTTCTTGCTTTGACAGTTCTTCTAAGCAGAGGCGGGGGGACAATAAGAAATCTACTTATTTGGTGCAATGATGCCTTCAAGTTGGGCCTGAAAACAAATGAAACAGTAAGTTAAATTAGCCTCAATCTAAAAAATAAACCCACATTGCTGAAAAGCGATAAATCGTCTGTTATATATTCAAAGCGAGGAGCTGAGGGATGCTGCAATACTTCAAGAAAAGCAGGCCAGGGTTCTTTTCCCTTGGTTATTTCATTTCTTACTACATGTTTTATAAATTAACATTTCATTCTTGGCATGCAGACTTGTTGCATTCTGAGAAGAAAAGAGTTGGCCTTGGTTCCATACAATGAAAGACTCATTTTATAATGTAAAGCATTGAAAAGGAAATTAAATAAAAGCTGTTGAAACAGGGGACTGAGTTCTCTGATTTCAGGCTGGACTGTGTTCACTAAATTAAATATTTGGCTCTTCAGGGTTTGGAACACAAGCTCTGACTCTGGGACAAAAGGAACTGGAAAGAGCAAGTCTTTTCAGTTACTGAGACGACGCCCAATTAGTAGATCGATCAGCGAGCTACCACGGGTTGGGGAACTTGTATCTATGAAGCTTCCAGGACTCCCAGATCATCCTCTTTCTGCAGTAGTATATGCACAGCTGTTAAATTCCTAGTTCAAGGAAGAAACAGATTCAGTGGCAATACAGCTTTACTTGAACATTTGCTCCATTTTATATCCTAAAACGGTTCAAGATGGCCTGAAGATTAATGGTTTAAACAAGAAAAACTGTAAGAAATATAAAGATGAGGAAAGCAGGTTACTGTAAAGTGAACTTCTGGAAGAAAGATTTAAAGATGTTTCTGATTAGTTGTTTTTAATTTAATCAAGTAATCAAGCTTTTTTATTTTTTTCCTAAAGCAAGGAAATCTGTTTTTGTCAAACTAAAGGGGTTTTGGCTACTGAAAAAATAGTGGCTGACACAGTTAATCCTGTCCTTTGCAAAGCAATTTCAGTGATGCAGGTGCGAAAGGAGCAGCTTTTCCCCAGTGTTTGGAATCAATTTTTACTAACCTTCAGCTGCTGATTTGTGCGTTTCAGGAACTGGACCTCTTCAGTGTGTTTCTTTTCCTCTGTCTGTCGCCTTTCATTTTCACGTTTTTCAATAGCTTCACATTTAGCCTTCTGTTCATTCACTTGCTTTTCCAGCTCCCGCTTTTCTTCTTCTAGCTCTGCAATCTTGGAAAAGAGCACAGTGCCCTCGAGTTTTCTTTGTAAATAAGCAATTTCCCCTTGAGATAGGATCAGACTGCATGCTGTACAGTACTAGAGGTATAGCAAATTTATGGATTACAGTTAAGCCCTAGGGAGCAGGAACGGCAGCAGTTTGATGATCTTTACTGCCATCCAGTGGAGATTATATAAATTATATAAAACTTTGACTATATAAAACTTTGTTCGTAAAGCTGTACCCTATGCAGGAGGCTACGCTGCGAGGCTGCTGCCCTTACCCTCCTCTCCATGTCCGATTTGCCCTGCTCGGCTTGCAGCGCCTTGCGCATGCCGAAGGCGACGCTGCTCTCATAGAGGGTCTGGTAGGCAGCAAGTGTCATCTGGATCTCGTCCCGCACGCGCAGCAGCAGCAGCCCCCGCTCTGCGCAGTTGATGGTGGTTTCGCGGATCAGTTCGTCTTGCAAGGGCACAAACGCACAGTTAAGGGCCGGGGGCAGCGCTGGGCCGGGGCTGCCGCGGTTGCTGCGTGTTGGGCGCAGTGCAGAGTGCGAGCGAAGGCCGGGAGGGCAGCGCAGGACACGAGGGGAGCTAGGGACACTGCAGGGACCAGTGCGGGAGATCTTGGTGCAGGGTAGGGATGCAGGGGGCATTAAAGGGATGTCCCTGTGGGGCTTGTACTGAAGCAGTGCATGTAGAGATGATGAGGCAGAGGGTTAGAGCAACTGCAGGGACCGGTGCAGGTGACACTGGGGGCTGCTGGTGCAGGGTAGGGGTGCGGGGGGCATTGAGGGGACATCCCTGTGAGGCCTGTACTGAAGCACTGGCTGTAGAGCTCGCGGGGAAGAGGGTTAGGGCCACTGCAGGGATGGACACGGGGGCTCCCGGCGCTGCTGGTGCAGGGTAGGGATGCAGGAGCATTGAGGGGACATCCCTGCGAGGCCTTCACTGAAGCAGCGGGTGTAGAGCTCGCGGGGTTAGGGCCCCCGCAGGCGCCGCCGCGGGGGACAGCGAGGCCCGTACCGAAGCACTGAGCGTAGAGCTCGCGGCGCACGGGGCACAGGCCGGTCTCGCGCGCCTGGCGCTGCTGCAGCCGCAGGTCCAGCTGCTCCTGCAGCCGCACCACGTCGGCGCGGGTGCTGGGCGCGGCAGACACCTCCTGCACCCACAGCCGCCCGTCCTCGCGC
>VZSV01000077.1:2514374-2525687 GCA_013398735.1 Nothocercus julius
CCCCTCCGTCCCTCCCGCACCGCTCGGCGCACCCGGGCTCGCGTTGCTCGAAGCAGCGCGCGGCCGCAGCGCTTCCTGCCACAATCCTGCCCGTGCACACCGGCCGCTCCTCGCCCGGGGACGGCCGAGCGCTTTTCGTCCCCGTAGCCGCCCTGAACGCGGCCCCTCGCGGGGCACAGCGGGGCACAGCACCCACGGGCGCTGCCGGCGCCCAGCGGCTCCTTCTTGCTGCAGCAGGAACTCTCACCTGGCGCGAGCACGAAGAGCCCCGGCCGGTGCCCGCGGGAGCTGGCGAGCTCGGGAGCTCAGCCCCGTCCTGCAGCCACGGGGATGCTCCAGAGCTGCCTTTTCCACCTGCTGCAGCCCTTGGGCCATGCATGGAAAAGGCTCCGGCAGAGCCCTCCCAAGCGCACGGGACCGGGACAGGCTCGTGCAGCAAGGATGGGTATTCCCAGCGCGCCCCTGCAGCAGCCGGGGAACGGGCAGCGCAAATGAGAGCAGCCCCAGTGATCCCGCGCTGAGCCGGCTCCTGCAGGGCGGAACTGCCCTGCCCGGAGAAACACCAAACCTGGAGCACACGGGGACACGGAAGCTGCAGGGGGGCCCTCCGAGGCCTCCGGTGCAGCGAAGCCGGAGCCGGGCAGCCACGTCCGCACGGGTCAGAGCAGCATCCGCACGGGTCAGAGCGGCCTCCTCTCCCCCTCGGCAGCCCCGCGGTGCCCGGCGCGGACGAGGCGCCGGCCCTGCTCCGTGTGGCGCTTACGGCAGCGGGCTGGGAATGCCCGGCCGCAGCCGGGCGCGGAGGGGAGCGCCGGCACCGGGCGCACCCTGAGCACTCCCGCCCTCCCGCTGCAGCCGCTCCGCAGCGCCGGAACCTGCCCCGGGCAGACGGGCGGCTCCGCTGCTGCACCGGGAGCTTCTCGCAGGCGGCCCCGGCCGCAGGGACACGCGGGGCCTGTGCCGGGCGCCCGGCCGCTCCGCGCACGGAGTGTGAGCGGGAGCCGCCAGCGCCGGGGCCGCCACCCCTGCCCTCCGCGCACTCCACCTGCTCCACCCTGGCCCCGCGTCTCCATTTCTTCCTTTCCTCCTTTAGCATCACTGCAGAGGACAGAAGCATCAAGACCGCCCATAGCACGGACTTCCAGAAGGCTCTTCCCCTGCTTGTCCTTCTGCAGGGCAGTAAGAGTAAAGCCCTTCCCTAAGGACACTGAACTCCCTTTCCATCGGTTCCTACCACGTGGGAAAGGCTCTGCCCTCACCAGTGGCAGCGACTCGATGGCCTCAGCACACGCTGCTTTAGGGCAGCTGCTCATGGCAGAGCAAAATAAAAGAGAATTCCCATGCACACATCCCCTGGGAAGCAAACATTATCTGTGAAGACGTCACTTTACTGGAAGGCCCAGCCTTGAAATCCTGGGAAGTTTTCTGACCGCAGAGCTTTCATTTTGAGTTAAAAATGACCCAGCGAAGGCCAGGACTGCTTCAGAGGCACAACTGTAAGTCACATCCAACCGAGCCTCCCCTTCCGCACCCAGCTATTTAACACCCGCTGCAAGCAGCAGAGAAGCCTCTGCCGAGCTGGAAGGTCTCACCCCACCTGCGACACTCATCCAAGACTGCACCCACCGCCCCACCAACTCGCTCCCATTCCAAAGGCGCCTCCAAAGGGTTTCGTTCCCACAGCCAATAAATGACCTTTCAGACTGGGAGGTTCAGGACACCTCAGATTTGTTTTTTTTGAAACCTGCTGACCAGACGAACCCCAGAAGCGCCCGTTTCCCTTGGTTTTGATTAACTAGAAATAGTCACTGCCCTGTGTTAAGCTAAGAACACAAATTTGAATAAAGACCATAAAGTTATTCGCCAAGTCAGATAAGAACATGCTGTACTGCATAATAGCAGGTGGGAGGGGAAGATTTCTCCACAAAAATGCCAACATTAATATTCCTATTGCATTTCCTTCCCTCCCTGCTCCTGTTAAGGCACAGCTGTAGAGCCTTGTTATGTTACAGTTAACATGCTCAACATCTGGCACAGAAGACACTAAATACAAAATAGATTTTACTACCTCTCCAGGCAACTGGCTATGTCACCTCTGCTTAAATTAGAGCTGTGTAAGATTAATGCCTCTATAAGGGTTAACAGGAGAAAACAAGCACTTATTTCAGGATTACACAGTGAAAACTGGCCATAAAACTGAAGCAATTACCCCCCATTCAAAAATAATCAATTATATCTCACTGCACAATTGCAGGACTGAAATTTCTTTATCCCTGTCACAGAAACCCCAGGCAGGCAGGATAATTTCTCTGGCTTTCCTGGTCCAAAACACTGAGAGGACTTTCAAAAACCCAGAGACCAAGTAATTCAAGCTAGCAGTTTTTATTTATGTAATACAGGTTTTCTTTGCCATGGCTTCACATGGCTGTCTCCATCCAGTACAGAAGCTACATACTCCAGAATGACACAGAAAGTTCAGTAAAATGTCAGCTTTTGAGTACAAAATGTTAATCTTTTGACTGCAAGAGAACAAGCATATATCAGCATCGTGCCAGAAAAACAAAAGACCAAGCCAAGTAACACAATGGCCAAGTCGAAAACAGTACTAATTAAAAACAGCATCAAGCAGCAAGTTCCTGGACAATAACATTAAAAACCTTTTTTTTTTTTTTTAATTTTTCCTCCTGTAATTTACAAATATGCAAAGTATCAGGTTACTTAAAATTAAGAAGCATTTTGCTTACTAACATGAAACATTACAATTTTGTAATGTATCATAATTAACCAGGTATACAGGTTTCTGTGTCCCTGTGGTTTCTACGGCACATGGTGCCAGTTTGGGTAGGTCACTCCTTGGACAGAGGGAAAGTTCATAATAGACAAAATAGCTCCTGAAGAGCAGTCTCAGCATCAGCTGTTTTCTACTCTCCCCTTCACAATTTGCCACTCAACAACCTTGGTTTAACCACAAGATGTACTTACTTAAAAAACAAACAAAAAACCCACACAGATACAATGTGTATCAACAAATCAACTGCTTCCGGCCTGCAAGTGCGAGAATCTTTGTATTCTGAGCACAACAAAATTCCAGGACCAGAACCAATTACTACCGTAATTGTTTTTGCATATTTAAAGTCCATTACAGTATCTACAGTAAAAAAACACCCTAGAGAGGAACAGGGTATGAAATGGGAACAGTCTTACCAAATAGGCCTCATTACACATTTTTGGATGCTGTTGTAGCTTGACGAAGCTTAAGGAAGGGATAAATATTAGTGAGAAGGAAGATGAAGCAACAGCTTGTTAGAGAAAAATACTAAGAAATCCTCAGGAAGAGTACTGGCAGCAGTCTAGACACGACTACAGCTATTTTACTGAATGCTCAAAACTATTGCTGTCTGAGGACAAAAGGCACAATATTATAAATTCTCCTTGTCAACGTTGCAAAGAGCCTAAGATAAGTTACAAGGCAAGGTCAATGGTTTAGACCATTGGTGCGGTCATCCATAGGCTCGGACAACCGCCCTTTTCGGGCGAGTGTGGAGCATGACTCGCACGCAGCTTTGGTGCAGTGTCAGTGTCTCATCCTGGGAAAGGATGGGCTGCACGCCCAGCTCCTCTTGCTTCCGGGAGCTGCGCAGCTTGACTTAATGTGTGGCATAAACTGCAGGATTACCCTCTCGCAGGAAGGTGGGCTCAAGTGGGAGGTTAGGCCAGGAAAGCATCACTAAGTGCACACTGAAAACAAATCAGTCTGCTAACCTACCTGCGTATTAGACTCATAAACCATCTTCCACAGATCTGCATGGTAGAATTTAGCAGAGAGGCTTAGCTAAGAACAGCCTTCTTGCATTCAGTCTGATTATGCATTGCAGCCTTCACAAAACAGCCTCACACCACTACAGGGGAGTAACCCCCTGCCATTCATGAGCCGTGGGAAGTCCTTCCTCCGTGTGTCCATGAGCTACCTCAAAGCCAGAACTAATGGGAGGAGGAAGGGCCACATGCAGTTCTGAACTGCAGGAACTTGCGATGTGCCTGACTTGCCACTTACGTCCTGCGGGAAAGTCCTGCTCTGAAAATGCAGCTGCTCCTCCTGCCCAGCTCCCAGAGTCTCCGACGTGCCCTGGGGCACTGGGACCATACGCTGTCCTTGCATCTTTAAGAGGGTCATGACTATACCAGAACTCTCTGTGAGCAGACGTGTGACATCCAGCCTCCAGCTTGAGCCCAGTGCTTCCAGGGAGAAAGGAGGAGCCCTCAAAAGCCTCTATGGCAGGTGCAGAATTCTCTCCATAAGACAAACGCAGCCCCTCAAGCCTTTGGCAGGCCTGGCTCCCCTCAACACCCACTCATATGCCTGGGTTTTGAGACTTGTATGTGAGTATTTCTGCAGCTAACCTCTGGGGATCCAAAAGCTGAGGGAAACGGCTCATCACAGCATCGACTAAATGGGGATGGAATATGCCACACAGCTTGACATGCACGTTGGCCCTCTCCTCTTCAAACTGCTCAGAGAGGGCCCACTGGCAGGAGTCCCCGCCGTACGCCGGCCCCGGGGCTCTCTGCACCGATCGAGGATCTCGCACACTGCTACATCGGGCTTGAGGAGGAGGCATCTGGTATGGTTCAGACCAGTACTCACGAGAATGAGCTGCAGGGGCATTATACTCCCCAGGCAGGCTATATTGCCCAGCGTTAGCTGGGTGAACAGGTACTCCGTAGCCTGAGAAAGAATGAGGTGGCCCCGAGTGAGACACCTCGGGGCTATACTGCAAGAAGCCAGCACTGGAAGAAGGGGATTTATGGGAACCATGCTTGTAGGAGACCAGGCCGTTCTGCTCCACGCTGGGAGAAGGCGGATAGACAGGTCTCTGCCTACCACAGGTACACACTGCCACCTGCTCCGCATGCGAGTGATCACAGTGACTGGCAGATCTGTAAGGCCACATGTCAGACATCTGGCTCTCCAGAGATCCGATGCCTGAGTCTAGATGCTCCTGAGAGATATATGAGAGAGAGTCCATATGAGGATGCAGGTACCTGTCAGAAGATCTGTGGCTCCCATTATTATGGGGGACACCTCCTGACACAGAGCCTGTGACCTGAAGGGGCACATCACTGGGCTTTGCTTTATGAGTCAAGCTTTTCCTCTCTGCAGAGACCTTCTGCAAGGAGCTTTTATCACAGTCTGTTGGCACAGAGCACAAGAGCTCTGCCTGGGAAACTTTCTTGCCCTTCTTCTCTTCCTTGGCAGCACTGCTACTTCTGGTGGGAGACAACCTTGCATTGGCTCGGAGTTCATCTGCTAATGAGCGCTGGGGTTGATTGATCCTTTCAGGGTGGTAGAATTTACACTTAATTCCGTAAGTGCATTTCTTCCCTGCAAGAAAAAGGCAGAGCATGAAATGACCAGCTAAAATTCATAAAAGGTATGAATTATTCTTTGTACAGGCACTGCAGTCTCCATGTTTAGAACACAGGTCTTACCATAAGGACACTGCTGTTTCTTGTGTTCTGGCACCACAGGCTTCTTTCTCAGAAAGTTATCCAGGCTGGGGCCGTGTCGCCCTAAGGGATCATCTGGAGGCATAAACCTAAAGAGAAAAAAGTCTCAGTCGGGAGCATTTTTTTCCAGCATCACAGTTTCTTTTCTTCCAAAAGTCTCCCACTTCAATGAAAAGTTAAAAGTTACCTGATCCTTAAAAAGCCTTCCCACCTCACTGAAGAGAGCTCTCCAGTCCCCTGGTAAGGAGTAGCACAAAGTGCTTCTCCTGAGGCACTGAGGAAGGTCTGTGGTTTTTGCATGAAGGTAGAACTTGCTGCTGGGCAGCCTCTTAGCATTTGCTCTGGGAGGAAACCAAGCCCTGGAGCCTTTCCAGAAAGTCCAGGAAGGCAGAGCTCCCAGCTCCAAACCACAAAGAGCAATTAAGATGACTCCAATTTGTACCTCACAGCTGGGTAGCTTTTCCAATCACTCTTCCTTCTACAAAAGAGGGCTCCTGATTGCTATGTTTCTGTTTTCTCTCCACTCTGCACCAGCCTTTTGCTCTTTTCACATGTCACATGCTATTGCTTCATTATCAGAAGATAGCCCACTCATCTGGCACTTTTTTCAAGCAAAGAAAGAATGGGAACATACTTGTCATTTACAAAGGAATACATCAACAGACGCTCCTCGATGAACTTCTTCCACTCAGGACGCTCATTCTGCAGGTCCCGGTAAGTGTCATTAGAAACCACAATGCCATCAGACTCATGTGCCAGTTTCACAATGAATCGATCGTCGTAACAGACGACTCGCTTGCCTCCAACTCGCCTGGAAGGAGTGAAGACCAGAATTTTCTTCTTCTCAAGGTCACGGAGAATGTACTGGTCTAGAACAAACACAACTGTGAACACACTTTTAAACACACATAACCCAAATGCCCCCCGCACTGATAATGCAAAATTAAAGAAAGACAAGAAATGAAGTCATTTTATCTTTCTGCAGTTTAGCCTTTTCCCAGCTCTTATGCCATCTGCTAGGCTTGTCAGAGGAAAATTCCTTGCCCTGATGCCTGTATAGCACCTAGAACCATTCAGGAACCACAGAAGCTGCTGCAATACAGTCAGGGGTTTTTATCCACATAACTGCATGAACACAGAGTGTTGATTTGCATTTAAGATTGGCAAGCTAGCATCTCTTCTGGGGCTTTACAGCATGCAGAAATTTCTTCTGAGTTGATTTACTTAGAAAACTCAGCTGTTTACAAGTACAGAGCAAATTCCCCTCAATATGAATAATTCTAAACCTCCATCAAGCTTTAACTTGCAACATGTTGGAAAAGTTCTGTGCAATCTGTAGTATCAAATATATTAAATACATAGCATGAAGATGAATCACTGAAAGGAAAAAAAAAACAAATTCAAATGATGAAAGAACACAAGCTAGGAAGCAAAGAAGAGTATTATAGTGCTTGTTCTCTGAATTATTCCAAGCAATTCAGGCATGAACTTATGTAGAAGAGAAGTTAATGAGTTTAAATCTCACTGGTCAGCAGAGTTCAGTGGATCTCCTACCACTCAGCTCTTCCAAGAGTTAATTACTAACTAGCCAGAACTGTGAAAGCTCATTAAATGACAAAGCTGTAAGTCTGAAAAGCTACTTTTGGTTTTCATATTTCCACACCTGTTATAAGTACATCTGGTCGTGGTTGTTCTTTCCTCCAAGATGGCACAAAGACTGTAATATCCTTGTGTCCTCTGTCCCAAAACCACTGTACAGCCAGAAGGATACCTCGGCAGGAGAACACTTCTTTATTTCCATGGCTGCATTAGAGAAGACAATTGTGAGGGTTTCAGTATTTAGGTAACATTCACATTAGTCAGTTCTCTAAGCAAACGGATCCAGCAATTTAGGCAACCTTTGGTGAAATACCAGAGTAGCAGATATTTAATACTGTTAAACCTAGGTAAATAGCATCAAAATCTTCAAAGAGTTATTGCTGCTTTCAGCAACCCAATATACCAAAAAATACCCAAATCCTCAGCAGGAGAAAGAAACAATCACAGCTTTCAGCTGCCGACTTCCAACCTTTGTTTCTCATCTCTTTACTACGTTTTGCCTCAAGTATAGCAGAATCCTTGAACTACCTTTCAACCTATCTTGCTGGCTCTCTCCTCCCTCAGTGTGAGCTGCATCTTCTTTAGGTAGTTTTGTTATTTAGTGAAAGCAGGACATTTTATGCACCTTTACTCCAAAGACAGCAGTACTGAGGATACGATGGTCCAGAACATCATTTACAAGTGCCCTATTTGCATGAAATAGCAACCAGTGCTTAATATCTTGATGATACTTGGCAGTTACGGTCAAGGGAAAGAAAAGGTTGTCAATACTGTCAGAAGCTACCCACTAATACAGAAAACAGCTTCTTAATTATTAAGTCGCACCAGTAAGTTTCCAGAAACTTTTAAATTTCTCAAAATCACCCATCCTGTTCTATGAATTCCAGTATTTACAGTGTTGCTAGCTCTTCTGTAGGCAACGGTTCTGGCCAACTTTCAGTATGAGTGATCTAAGGGCCTGCATTTCAGAATGAAGGGTAAAGGTAAGATCAACTATCCTCAAGATCAGAAGCAGTCTCATAATTCAGTAGGATTTCAGGAAGATTTCCCCACCTGGGTGCAATCCCCTCCACAAATCTTACTTTTCCCTTGCCCACTCAAATGAAGCTCCAAATCCCAATCCCATTTAGTTTGCCAAACAGATGTAAGGGCTTTTTGCACTGAATGTAACACTGCCTAATCTTAGGGGACACCTGTGTAAGCATTTGGGGAGCCAACAGAACAAGAAATACTAGGAAGCACGAGCTGCAACAGTGCAAGACAGGGTAGTGCAATGAATGCTTGCAAAAAAGGTTACTAGATTTCAAAAACGTAGTTTCTTACATAGAAAATATCTGGGAGCCTAAACAGGACACAGTAGTAAGTGCTTAGTTGGGACCCCAGATGCTTGCACTGAGTTCCAGTAGAAAAAAGGATATATTGCCACCAGGAACCACAGCTTTGGGGCAGAGGAGGATCAGTTAGGAAGGCTGTGCAAATCCTGAGGGAAATGCAGTGCTGCAGCTGCCAGCCTGGGGCAGCATATGGAACAAATGGAGCACTCTCCAGTTAGATACCACCTAAGTGCACACTAAGGGCCTCCCCAGAGAAAGGAACAGGATATCTGAAGTGCAAAAGGGAAGGGAGCAATGGAGGGAAAGGAGAACATACGTAATTGGGCAAAAGTAGATGGGTTATGGGCAGGGAGGATGTTCTGTAATTAAGCAGGAAATTTGCTTCCGTATGTGCAGGCTCAACACACAGCGGGTTACACCTACCCCGAAACAGCACAGCTGGGACAGGGCAAGTGCAAGAGCAAAGTCCAAGTGCAGAGGTGGAAGGGGAAGCCTTCTCACACCGTGTTGGAAAGGGAAAATAGCCCACGGGATGCAACTATCCCACCTCCTACCACATCCTTCTACTGCTGAGCCCTGCTCTTACCCATGTTGCAAGAGTGTTTCAAGTGCAATAGTTTGTAGAACTTTATTTTTGCTGACAGACTTAAATTTATGCTCTCTCCCCCTTCCCTCACTGAAAGGTCAAACCTCTTACGAAATCATGAAAGGTGCTAAAAGCAGTAGATATTAAAGGGAAGGAAAGCAAAAAAGGCAGCTACAGCACTATGCATTTGGATGAAAAAGTACTATATTATCATGCTAATAATGGATTAAAAGTATTTTCAAGACCTAAGAACACTTACTGCCATTTTTTTGCTGTTAAGACAAAGAAATCACAGGTCTAAGAGTTATTATACCAGGTTGCACCACGTGAGTTATATGAAAGCAAATTCACAAGAATTCTTAAATACAGCGCAGATTTGTTTTGCATATGCAAAAGCCACTTCCTAGGTGAAATAAGTTCTGCATTTCCCCCCACCCACCTCTAAAGTAACCAAATTCCACAGCTTTTCTTTTCTGAAGGGTTTGAAAGCCCAAACTTAACCTACAATCCATGCTCTACTTCCAAAAGCCAGCAAGCTGTCATCTTCTGAGGCTAAAACTGGCATAAAGTGATGACCAAAACAGGCTGCTCCCCAGCAGAGCCATTTCCAAGTGCTGCTAGTACAGCTCTACCATCAGATAGAAACCTCACTTTCCTTCCTCTGTCCTCACCCTTCTCTGAAACTGCTAAAAAAAATGCAGAGATGTACCAAAACAATACTACAAAAACTACGCATCTCACAATAAAACACCTATGGGGACCCTTAAGGCACCTTCACTAAGATCCCTGATTACAGAGAATGGCTGACATGAGCAATCAGAAGATGCTCAAAAAAGGCTTTTTCCAACTTCAGATTTCACTTTTGCTCTACATAGGCTGGTAGTAGTTACCAGTCTTCTAAAGACCAAGTGAGAAATAAGTAGAGATTTTTTTTTCTTTTTTTTCAGTCCCTGCTACTAATCCACAATGTACAGAAGGCAGCTAATTGGGCTGATCTGATTTGGCAGCAGCCAAGAAAAAATTCCCTTAGAAGGAAGTAGAAGCTAATTTCCACTATGATTTGCATATGTTTGTCAAGAGCTGTTCAGGGAGGCCGCTGTACTCACTGCAAATGAATCAGCAGGGAACATCACACCATCAATACAGGAAGTTTCAGAACGGAATTCCCCTTCTGGCAAACTGCTTAAAAAAGCCAGACTGTTTTTCTAATGTCAAAATCTGTCCTATCTGAAATGCTCTTGCTGCCTCGCCTGCCCAGAACCGCGTTTGCTGTGACCTCGCCTGCGCAGTATGAGGCAATTTTCATGGGTAAGTGGCTGCCTGAGCCTGACTGCGCTCCTTATCTAAGGCATGATTCTTGCAGTGAAGTTTACTTAGCAGCCCGTGTTTTGTAATGGGATATTTGCTGAATGGCCAGACAACTGCTGGAGGCCTGCAAGAAGGAACTGGGCTTTCCTGCACGCTTCCAAGTTAAAGGTTTTTCCCCTCCGACTCTGCTCTGTTGCCAGCCTCAGAATTTCACACTTGTTGGACAGAACAGCAGCCCGTAAGAGTCCTCAGACGGCTGCTCCCCATCTTGCCATGGGCCATGACAAACAGAACAGGCACTTGCAGCCACACCTGCCAGGGAGTCCCTGTTGAGCACTTTCTTCTGCCTGACAGAATCTACAGTAACACAACAGCTGAGCGCGGCCAGGAGCTGAAAGTGGGGCCAGCAAGGATTCCAAGCCTACAGATACTGGACCTAGAGACTGCAGGTGCTCCACGAACATTCGAACGCACTGCTCCAGCACGGGGCTTCGCAGGGCTTTTGCTTCGAGAAGCTGCCCCGGGACAGGCGCTGAGCGCGGGTCCCGCGCGCTGCCGCAACGGAACGGCCGGGTGGCGGGCACGGAAAGCCCCGCTGACACACGGGCCCTTCCCCGTGCACAAACATAGCGAAAAGGGAAGAGCCACGGGCTGCAGACGGCTCTCCAGCACAGGAAACGGCTCCGTGCTGCAGAGCCTTCCCTAATCAACCCCGCGATTCTTTATTGAGCAACTTCCTGCCTCGGAAACTCGCACGGAGCCATGAGGTAAGAGGACGTTCCTGTGCCAGTTACGGGGCCCGCGAGCCGCAGGCGGCCCCAACGTTCCGCTTTCCCACAGGGCCCCTGCGCAGGAATTGAGGACGCGACGGGAAGCGCCCGCCGCCCGCCCCGGCCCCCACCTACCTCATGGCCACGTTGCTGCCGTCGATGACGACGGGCCGCAGGTTGTCGCCGTCGCCGTCGTCGGGCGCGGGGC
>VZSV01000077.1:2526702-2537100 GCA_013398735.1 Nothocercus julius
GGCAGCGTCGTCACCGCCGCCCTGCGGGCCCCGCCGGGCCCCGCCACCCGCCTCGAGTCCCATCATCTCCCCTCGGGCCCCACGGGCTCCCCCTGGCCCCTCGTCCTCTCATCGGCCACGTTGCCACCTGCGGGGCCCGTGCCCGTCCCCGCGGCCCCTCGGCAGCGGCGCCGCGCGGGGTCCCCTCCCTGCCGGGCCGTCGCGGCAGAGGCAGACGGGCCCTCGCCTGCGCACACCTGGCTTTCATGCAAATGCTTTTGCAATAAGGGCAGATTTGCCCCAACAAGCGTGCTCATTAGGTAAATTCATTCTTCTCCTTCCTGGTTTCCTTCAGCGACACCTTTGCTCTCGATTCCAGGATGGGCCGGCCGGCCTGGCCCGGCTCGGCCAAGGGGAGCAGGGAGCAGGGCAAGGCCGTGTCGGTCACAGCAGGACGGGCCTTTCCGCACACGTCTCCGGCTGCCTCCTGCTCCAGGGTGCAGCGCGTTGAAACGTCCTTTCGGAGGCACTCGGGGTGCAGCCCCCGCTGCAGTTTTAAGCAGAGGAACACGACGGAGGGTAACGGAGCCCCGAGCGCTCGCGCAACAAGGCGGTTTCCAGCACGGAGCTTTGCCAAGAACCAGCTCGGACATCCCTCCCTTGCGCAGGGAACTGAAACCGGGCAGGGAGCAAGCGAGACGGAGCCAGGGAACGGCTGGGTGCACGTTCCAAGTGCAGGGGCAGCGCGGAGGTTGCGCCAGAGCAATCAAAAGCACCCGACTAACGTTTGGGTTAGCTTCAATCTGCTTTGTCCGTCCGGCCGGCCGGTGCGAGGGGACGGCCACGAGTGCCCTGTGTGCCGGTGCGGGTGTTGTTCCCTGCCCCTGTTCGTTATGAATCCGCAGCTGCAGAGCTGGCGCTTGGAGGCGGGACAGGTTAGCACGGAGGCGGCGGTGTCGCTCGGCACCCGCGGCCCGGCTCGGATCCCCGCGGCGCTGGCAGCGGGGTCTGCGCGTGGCCGGGGCTCCGTCCTGTGCCCTGCGCACGGCCTCGGCCCTGTCCCGCCGCGAGACTCGCAGGCGGCGCACGTGGCCGTGATTCAGTCGGCGGAGGTTTAGCAAAGCGAGCGCTTGGAGGGCACCGTAAATAGCAGACAGGAAATGTGTATCAGCAAGCAGCGCCTCTCCCCCAGCTGTTTGCTCAAACCACCACCACGGGCTGTCCGCAGCTGCAGGAAAGCCAACATTGCACAACGCACAAAAACTGCACATCTCTTTTCATTAATCATCCCTAAACATTTTAATGAAGGTAGTTGCAAATTTGCTTCCCTGAGGCCATGTACCGGAGCCCAAGTTAAGAGCAAGGGAACTCTCCCAGTTACAGGAATACATTTGCATTCATCTTCCTTGTGGTTACCCTGAAACAATCATTTTTTCTTGTCTCTGGCCATGTCTGAAACCGCACTGTGTACCCAACAGTAACACACACACAGGCTAGATTCAGATCAGAGATTATATCCTTAGTCAGTGCTTAAGTAGGTGCTTTCCCAACTCCTCTTTCCTTTGGAATCTACTCCAGTCAGCACGAATTTGGCGTTTGTTTGTGTGCTGTTGCTTCCAGGCTAAAGTCTTGCTCCAAAATGTATGGCCACAGATGTGCTTTTTATAGGAAATAACCCAAGTAAGTTCCTCAAAGCAGTGGCAGCAGTTGCATGCTGCCTTTTTTGCTTTGGTAAAAAGGAGAAGCAATGAGTGGGAGAGGATATATTGGCTTCTCTACCCTAGAAGTCAAAAGGGGTCACATGTTGGCCCCACCCCAGAAATCCTAGTGGTTCCTTTTGATTTTTTTTTTCACATTTGCAAACTGCTTTGAAGAGAAGTTTGCCTCAGTTGTTTGGCTTTGGGAGGGCTGTTCCGGAGGCTTCGGGGGTATCGGCATCTCCAGAACAACCTCCTCATGCTCCTTGTGCCGCTGGGTGCAGACGGTCTGATATTACCCGAGCTCCTTGTGTCGGTGCTCTCACCCAGGCCATAGTTTACCAGCGCTACAACTCGGAGTTCTGACTTCCAATAAAGGAATGCGCCACCAGCACCGCTCACCGTGTCCATGGGCGTCTGCGCCCTGAGAGCAGCACAAGGGTATCGCAGTCCCCGTGTCACCTGCAAGGGAAGGATCCAAGAAGCTGGCAGAGCTGCATCTGGGTTTCCTTTAAAGCAAGTGGTAGAATTTATCTCATAGTACTCTGCACATCCAGGAATTAAAGGCAAATGAGGGGTGACTCACTGCTCCCTGCCAGGACGACGGCCCCGCCGGCTCCCGCAGCTCCCAGTGGGAGCAGCTTCCTTCTGCCGTGCCCTCCACGGGGCAGCCGGGAGCCGCAGGCTCCCAGCGCGGGCGTCATGGGGTCAGACGGAGCAAAGGCAGCTCAAATCTTCCCCCCAAAAAGAAGCTGTGGGGAGGGAGTACCAAAAGGGAAGCTAAGCAGGAACTTGCAAAGCTCGCTGACTTGCGCTTTGCACGTGTCCATGACACTTGTTAGGTTGCGAGCTGCCTTCCCAGCACAGCCCTCACCCAGGAACGCGGGAATCCTTTCCAGCTGCTGGGAATAAACGGGCTGTTCCCTGAAATATTCTTTCTTAAACTTGTCTCCTGGCTGCTGAGCAGCTCCCGGTGTCGGAGCTGGTTCCAGCAGAGCTGTTGCGGACACCAGCACTTGCTCTGCAGGGCACCGTGTGCCGGGGAAGGGGCTCCAGAGGCCCTGCGCCAGCGCAACCCGCTCGGCTGTCACCGCCACGGCCGCGGTGTCACAGCCTCTGCTGCGCTCGTGTACGTAGACCTGTTCTGCACCTTTGCTCTTAGTGGCAGTATTAAGTTACAGGAGGATGTTTTCCTGGTGACCGATGGGTCAGGAACATGCTGGCTATTTTTTTTTTTCTATTAAGCTTCCTCCGAGGAATTGAGCCACCTCTTCAAGGTCTTTTTGACCCCATAAATCTGTGTTATTGCTGAGCGCTGAAGGGGCTGCCACAGCTGAAGCCTTAACATTGCCAGGCTGTCCCGGAACTGCTCCCCATGCCCGTGCAGTCCAGGCTGACAGCTCGGGAATGGTGAGATGGAGCGACCCTGCAAGAGAGCTGGGAAATGACCCTGATGCTAAGGCCCGTCTGAGCACCCCAAGGCTCTGCAGCTCTGCGGGTGCTTCCTGAAGCCCTTCCTGAAAGGTAAAATCACCTAACATCACGTAAATCATCCTGGCAGCAGGACAAGGGCCGCCACGTCTGGGAAGCGGCCCAACCGCATCCCTGCACCGAGGGCTCCGCGGTCCCTGTCCGGGCGAGCTGGTGACAGATCACCCGGATGGTTCCACCCTGCTAGGACCCACTTGTCCTGCTGTGTGTTTAATGAAGAACCTGCACCTTTGGCATCTCGGGCAGCCTCTCCACACGAAAGCTCGGCTGTCCCCTCTCCAGAGACACTCTCCGTGTGCTCAGTTTAGTTTAGCAGCGTCTTGTAGCTGTGGATTTGCTGCACGCTGAGGTGCCCAGGAGCTTTTACTGCTCCAGAGCTGAAAGAACAATATAACTGAGTTAAGCAAACACTTGATAGTATTAGCACGAGATGTTTAAATAGACAGTCACGGAATATTTTATCCCATCTGGACCAACATGAAGAGCAGAGGATTTGTGCCTATCGCCGAGTAAATACATCCCGAAGCGTCACATCCATCTGGGAAATGGATGGTTTTTATTCTGAGGGCCTGAAAGCAGCGCCGAGTTGGCGGAGACGACGGTGTGTGCTGGGGGTTCCCCTGCACTTGCCCTCGGAGAGGCCTCGTCTCAACCCGGCAGAGGATCCTAGAGAGCAAACGCGGCCGGGGGGCGCTGGGAGAAGCGCTCGCTCCGCTCCACGTCCCGGCTGCCGCAGGCAGGGACGGAGCAGGCGGCGGGGCCCGACGGGCTGCGCGGGCCTGCGGCGACGGCGGCGCAGCGGGTGCCGGGGCAGGGCAGCGCCGCAGCTGCTAGTCGTCCGCAGGCTGGCAGCGCAGCGAGCAGCAGCGACACGCGCTTCCTGGGCCGACGGCCGCGCAGCCCGGCGCTCTCTGCTCGGCGGTTTCTTGTTGCGCTTCCTGCACCGAGAGCGGCGGCGTCCGCGTGAGTCACGGAGACGAGCTGCCACCTGGCAGCTCCCAGCACCCGGAGTCGGGAAAGGGGCACCCCGCGTCCGCACCCAGCGCCCGCACGGGTCGCTCCCGACCCGCGCCGCGTGCCGCAGGGTGTCGAGCACTGAGAGGAGCACTAAGCTCCGGGTATGGATCGTGCGGCACGTCGGAGACGGAGCCCTCCGGTCCGCCCGCGATGGAGCCTGCTGAGGTGTAAATCCCAAAGGGGCGATTCCTTCAAGAGGAGCTTCCGGATGTCCTGCAGCTCAGCCAGCCACCACGGCACCTTCCCGTTGCAGCCGCGCGGGGAGCTCCACGCTCGTGGCTACGGCTGCTGGCAGCTCCTTCCTCCCCATACGGAAGGGGCCAGCGCCGGGCTCTGCTGCGCGGCGGGGACACAGGCGGCTGCCCCAACGCGCTCCCACCGGACAGACGCATCCCCGGGACAGGCCGTGGTGCCACCCACGTCCCCGCTCGCTCCAGCCCCGCACTGGCCTTTGCAGAGCGCGCGGGGCCCCACACAGTCTTTCCACTTTTGCACAACAGTGCAGAGCAAAGATGCGCTGTCAGACTGTCCCAGCCTAAACTTTGGCAACCCTGTTACATCCTCCCACTCCTCTGATTCATGTCCGACAGCAAGCAAAGACGTGAAAGAAATGGTTGCATTTTCAGTTTTCCTCCTTGGGACAAGCTACCAGTTTTCTAATAAATCCATTTGTTTTCTCAATCTCCCACCTAGAGGACTGAACGAGGTTTCACAATTTAGTCGAAACTTTCTGGCTGTTGCCGGTTTTGCGGAAGGAGAGTCTGGGACGAGACGATGCGATGCAGGGAGCAGCTCTGCCTGCCTCTCCCAGGCGCGCTGACAGAGCCGCGTCTCCTGCGGGACGGGATCCCTGCCTGGCGGGTCCCAGCTCCCTGCGGAGCAGCCAGAGCCTCATCTGTGCTCGCAGCCTCCCACCTAGAGGCTCCGCTGGCTGCTGCAACCCAACTAATCTCCTGGCTGCACTGAGCACTGACTCATACCTTACGATGGAAAATGATGTAATTTGGCTGACGGCACCCAAAAGCAGCCCCCTCTCCCCCTGCCTAAGTCCCGACACCCCAATGACAGCACTGCCCGGTCACACTCCAGCCCCTTGGAACAACCACGTGTCTTCCCTTCGGAGCTCGCCTGAACCAGCCTCTTCTGTGGCCCCCATGGCCCCTGGGCTCCCAGGGACATGCGGCTGCCTCCAGCTGCCACCGGCACCAAGGTGGCCCCGGCTGCCCCGCTTGCCGCTGCCCAGGCACAGAGGCAGCGGGGCCGGTGGCCCCGGGAGGGCGGCCATGGCCACCGGTGGGCGCTGGGGGTCTCTGCTGCTCCATGGAGCGGCCCCGCAGCAGCGCTGGCCCTGGCACTGCACTGAAACCTCCCTGCACTGAAACCTCCTTGCACCGAATCCATCTGTGCACTGAAACCTCCCTGCACCGAAACCTCCCTGCACCGAAACCTCCTTGCACCGAATCCATCTGTGCACTGAAACCTCCCTGCACCGAAACCTCCCTGCACCGAATCCCGCTGTGCACCGAAACCTCCCTGCACCACAACCTCCCTACACTGAATCCCTCCCTCCACCTAATCCTTCTCTGCACCAAATCCCTCCCTGCACTGAAACCTGCCTGCACTGAAACCCTCCGCAGGACCCTGCACGCACCTCGCGGGCGCCCCGGCTCCACGCACGTGTCCCTGGTCCCCCCTGCTCCCCTGCACGTGTCCCTGGTCCCCCCTGTCCCCCGCACGTGTCCCTGGTCCCCCTGTCCCCCGCACGTGTCCCTGGTCCCCCCTGCTCCCCTGCACGTGTCCCTGGTCCCCCCTGCCCCCCGCACGTGTCCCGGGCCCCCGGTGCTGCAGCGGCAGCAGCCAGCGCCAGCCCGGCTCAGCACGCGGAGCGGCACCTCGCGCCACCCCGCTGCTGTCACACTCGGCAGGGGACTGTCCCCGTCCTGACACTTTAGATCTATGTGTCAAACGCTACCTGTGTTTTCCCATCTCTTCTTTCTTGTGCCTCCCTCGGCAGCAGTTAAAGGCTTGTTGATCCTTCCCTGCATTTCGTGGACAATTCCCCTCGTACACTGCTAGCTCTTTTATTGACAAAACTCTTGTTTTCAAGGAAAATAAAAGACCTCTTTTGCCAGCAGCAGCTACTGTGATCTTGCTGCCTAAGGCAGTGGGACGGAGCAGAGGATGGGCTGACCCGGCGCGGTGACGGTCCGGGCGCCGCCGGCGGCCCAGGCGGGGCCAGGCTGCTCCAGGGTCGGGTTCACGGATGAGGCAGGGAATCGGGATTCGAACCGCCTCGGGAATCTCCTCCTGTCGTCTGAACGGGGCCGTGTCTGCAAAGCGAAATCCTTGGGCCGCCAGCTGCGGTGACGGCCCTCGCCGCTGTCACCACCGCACCCCGTCCGGAGCCCCGCGCGCCGCAGAGCTCCCAGCATTAATCCACTTGACATGACTCAGGAAATAAATCTGTGCTAACGACCTGTTGCAGCTTAAAGCGTTTAGACAATTCTCAATCTTTCTGTAGCTCTTTGTAATAATAATTAAATGACCTTTAAAACGGCCGTGGGTGGAAAAAATCCGTAAAACTGAATAACAATTCAGCAGCTGCTGAAGAATATTGAAAATCAAGAGGAACTCTTTGAAGTTAAGGCATGGGGGGAAAAAAAGCGGGTGAAGACGCCCTCGCGAAGCCGGGCGCTTGCTGGCCCCGGCGCTGCCCCGCAGGTCTGCGCAGAGCAGGCAGGGGACACAAAACCCAGCGGATAAATGGAGAAACCCCGTGGTTGCCCCAGTCTACCCGCGGCCGCTCCCGGCCCGACGCGCCTGCTCCGGAGCAGGGAACGCTGCGGCGTCAGGGACCACGTCCCCTTCGCAGCGGGGGCAGCGGGGCTGGGGGCCCGATTCCCTTGGGTGCCTGAACGGGGACTGCAGCCGTGCGGGACCACGCGAGGCCATATGGGATCCATGCAGGGCGATGCAGGACCAAGTGGGGCCATACAGGGCCATGGAGGGCCATACAGGGCCACGCAGGACAACACAGGGCCACACAGGACCGTGTAGGGCCACACAGGATGACGCAGGGCCATGCAAGGCCATACAGGGCCATCCTGGACCACGTGGAACCACATGGGGCCATGCAGGGCCATATGGGGCCATGCGGGACCACGAGAGACCACATGGGGCCATGCAGGGCCACATAGGACCTCACAGGGCCACGTGGGACCACGCGAGGCCATACAGGGCCATGTGGGGCCACATAGGACCACAGAGGGCCATGCAGGCCCACACATGGCCATGCAGGACCATGCGAGGCCGTACGGGGCCATGCCATGCCATACAGGACCATGTGGGGCCATACGGGGACATGTGGGGCCACACAGGGCCATGCAGGGCCTTATGGGGCCATGCGGGACCACGAGGGGCCACATGGGGCCATGCAGGGCCATACAGGGCCATGTGGGACCACGCGAGGCCATACGGGGCCATGCAGGACCACACGGGGCCCTGCCCAGCCGTCCAGGTATCGCCGCTCTGCCGCCCGCGCTGGGTTTGATCCCCTGCAACACAGCAGATTTATCTCCCCCGCTTTCATGTGCCTTTAAGGAAACACCCCCTTTTTATCCCATTTCTGCCACTTTTTATCATCACAAAGACTTTTTAATGGAATGATGAAGCGTCTCTTTCTGCAGGCCAGAGCGGCGTGGGTAATTTCAATATAAAACAAACGAGGCGGTTTTCAAAACTAAAATTGTGTGTGTGGCATTTTCTCATTTAAGGGAACGCACAAGGATGGGCAAACCCGTTAACTGGCAGCGAGCCGGGGCGCTCGGCACCATTACACACGGAGGAGCAGGGGCAGCTCCCCACGGCCAGAAACTCCCAAATCCCAGCAAATCTGCATCCTGCTCTGCATCCTCCGCCAGGCTTTGGAGCCCCCAGCTTTCCGCAGTGGAAACCCTGGGGAGGAGCACAGAGAGTGTTTGGGAATTCCGGCTCCAGGGAGGAGCGGGAAAAGCCTTGGATCAGGGCTTAGGTGCCGCCAGCAGCGGAGCCGGTTCCCAAAAGGAGGGACGCGGGCAGCAGTCCTGCGTGAAGGTGCCGCTTCCCGGGAGGATTCTCCTCCGCTCCGGAGCCCTCTGCCAGGACAAGGAGCGTCGGAGCCGCGGAGACGAAGGCGAGAGCAAGAGCTGCGTCTGTCAGCGCCACCGCGGGGATCCAGCTCGCCCAGCGGCGCGGGAGGAAGGGCTGGAATTAAGGCAAATCACTCGTGTTATCAGTCCGGGCTGTGCCTGCGGAGTGCAAGATTTCCAGACCCCGGGAGCAAGGCAGAGCCGGCCTGATTGCTGCAATCACCGTGAAACGGCGGCGGCGCTGATTTGCCCGCCGGGCGCATCACCTGCAGGTGCAGCGCTGCCTTCTGCAAGGTGGGAACAGAGCGACCCTGTTGTCTCACTGACCCCCCGGGCACCTCTGCAGACCCTGCACCGTCCTTGGCAATTCCCCCTGCGCGGAGCCGCAGGGCAGGATCAACACGAGGTGTTTATGGGCATCACGAAATGCCCTTCTCCGAGCAGAGATGGGAGAAGCGGGTGGCGATTCCACTGCAGATCTGCCCGTTTTTTAGCGTGAGGGAGCCAGACTGATCGGTTTTCCCGAGATTGTGCATTATTAAAAGGTTTGGCTGCGATTCCTGGAAACGGTGGCAAAGGGCAGTGAGTCTGCTAAGGAGCCAGGCATGTGCTGAGCACCAATTCCCTTTATGATGAGGGAGCTGCTGCTGTTCAGATTAAGCATTTATTTGCTTGCTTAATGCAAATCAATAAACTAATAGCGGTTCGATGGAAGAGACGTTTGTGGGGTTCGGGCATCATTTATAAGCCGTGTCGTGAAGTCTTCTCTGACGGGCGCTGCCGGCTCTGCGCAACGCGGGCGGGCGGGGAGAGCGGTCGGATCCCAACGCTCTCCCATCCCCTTGGGCAGGGCAGCGGGACCGCTCCTTGCGGGAGTCCTTCCAACAGCCTTTTCTCATTTTGCTGCTATTGTTTTGAGCCAGCGGGTCAGGGAGCCCTGGGAAAAGAGGGCGCTCCTGCCCGGCCGGAGCCGGGCTCTGCAGAGTGCGATCTGGAGGCATCGACAAGGCCAGGAATGTGCAAGAGGACGGGAACTGCGGCAACAGGGGGTCCCCAGGTACCCTCGGTCCCTCTCCCTGGGCCAGGCCTTGCCTGCCCCCTCTCGGATGCACATTTTGGGGCCCATTCCCGAAAGGCCGCGGGGAAGCAGATGGCACTGCTAGTGCTCAGCATCCTGCCAGCGCTTCCTGGAGCGGCTCCTTCCGAGTGTCCTAGCGAGGGTACCCAGAAGAAACCGTTTCCCGAAGGACTGCCCTTTCGGTGCTCCAGGCACGTTTTAAGTTGCTGAATATTTCATGGTGTTGTGCTTGGTAGCTTTTCTAACTCCTCAAAAGTGAGAAGACAAACTTCTCAATCTATTGTCTTGGGCCGTTCTGCATCTGTTACCCCGTGGCTGCGGTCCCAGCGCTGGAGGCACCATATGGCCCACATTGTTAGGAGAAGAGAAGCACACGCACAAGGAACGAGCAGCAGGACTGAGAAAAACCAGCCTGCAATTAAATATTCACCTTGTTAGTGCTAACTGCAGACTTAAGTGACCAAGCTGGAGGGACTGGGTATCGCACTGCAGGGCTGAGCGTGGCGTTTATTTCTCTTCTGGTGGAGTCCTGAAATATTTCTATATTGTGTCTTATTTTAAAACACAGGGGTCACTTCCACTCTAAGTGCAACGTCCCACTTCCTGCTACTGCTAATGAGAGCTGCACAAACACACGAGTGGTAAAATGGGCCCTAAATAGTACTTACGTTCTTCATGATAGGGGAAATACGAGTGGCCCTGAAGGGAGCTGCGTCTGTTAAGCGCCGGCATGGTGGAAATAATTTGTTCACGCAGCAAACCTGCAATTAGATAGAGCTGCTCTGCTCCGCCGCTGGCACCGTGCGGCGGCGCCGCCCGCGCCCCACGCGGCACCTGCGGTACCGACCCGCGGCGCCTGCGGTACCGACCCGCAGCTGCCTCCAGTACCGACCCGCAGCGCCTGCAGTACCGACCCGCAGCGCCTGCGGTACCGACCCGCAGCCGCCTGCAGTACCGACCCACAGCGCCTGCAGTACCGACCCGCAGCGCCTGCGGTACCGACCCGCAG
>VZSV01000077.1:2545512-2576454 GCA_013398735.1 Nothocercus julius
ATATATATATATATATATATATATATATATGCATATATGCAAGCATGTGTCTGCTTGATTGTCAAGTGGGAATGAATCACAGCTCAAGCTTGATTTTGCCTAAAGATCCCTTTGAGGGATTTAATTCTTCCGCGGCCTGAGGAAGGGGCTTCCTTGGAGCACAGGGATTTCAGCAGCTGGAAGAGAAACCCCAAGGGAGGACGTGCAGATTCTGGCCCGCGTTCATCTCCTGCGCCCAGGAGGCACCTCCGGCCTCGGCCACAGCCGACCTTGCAGCCCCAACACGCACCTTGCGATCGCCCTGCTTCTGCGTGCGTTTTCCCCTTCTTGATGAAAAGCAGCTCTTTTCTGATTGAACTAATTACGCTGATTGAATTTCCTCCCTCTCTCTGTCTCTGAGTGTGAAAGGTTTCCTTAATTTGATGGGGGTAATTGTTATGCACACACTGTCACATGTTAATGCCAGGCCCTGACTGACAGGCAATCAGCACATCAGCTGCACAAAAGAGTGAACAAGTCTGTAATTTTATTTCCCCTGATTCCACTGTGTGGGATGGCAGGAAAATCTAAATTAGCAATCAGGGAAGCAACCCAGCTCCGGAGCGAGGCCGGAGCCGCGGGGGCTCGTGGGCCAGCCCGGACCCAGCGGGACCTGCGGGGCCGGCAGCGCGCCTTGCGCCGCAGCGGCACCAACGCAGCAATTAACGCAATTAACACAGTGAAAGGTCAGAGCCCATGTCCAACGTCCGGCAGCGCACGGTAGCTGCACCACTGGTGAGAGCCCCCTGAAACGCCCCAAATCCCGTTTGGCAGGATTTTATCCTCCCGGCAAGCTCCGGTCTCTCCCCAGACCTTGCCAGGAACAGAACTGAGGGAACAGAAAATCCCTGCTGCTCGGGGTGCGCGGCAGCCCCCGGGACATCCGCCAGCGAGGAGCTGCCGGCCACGGCGATGATACCAGAGCCTCGAGCAGCTCAGTGCTTCTTAGGGAAAGGAACAGGGTGTGAGGAGGGAAGATTAGAGCGTGACCTCTCTGTAGGCCATAAATCCCAAGAAAGGAAAGAACTGCTGGGCTGTGGAGCCGGTGTCATATTGCAGAACACAAAAAATGCTGTCTCCAGCTAAAGGGACGCTTGATGCTGGAGAAAATTAGATAGATTTTCTTTATCCACTGTAAGTTGCATGCAAAATAAATTGCAAAGGGCAGTGGCAGAAGCAGCTGGTAAAGACAGATTAAAATCGGGCTTAGACAAGCATCTTCGGGGAGGAAGATACCGTGGGTTAGGTTGCTAATTTCAGACCAGTGATGGGGACAGTGACAGTGCCCGGGGTGCACCCCCTGTGGGCAGCAGATGAGGCTGCAGAAGGAGCAGCGGGCGCCGTGCAGAGCGGGGCCGCGGTCACCTCGTCCCGCGCCGGCGGAGATGCAATAAATCATCCTCTCTGCATGGTGCGCTGTGCAAAATAAAACCTGGCACGTGCAGCTTAGTTTCTTTTATTGCATATAATGAAAGATTAAATACTAGCTACGGAGAGCTCTGGAGTGTGCTAAGCGGCTGGAGCTGGGCTCAAGGTGATGTAAATTCTCGTGAGCAACAGAGACACACATAACTTCTTTCACCTACAAAGGTAATTTCCCCTTCAGCACAGCCCTCATTTGTTTCTTTATGACCTGAATCAGCAATTTGCTGCTGATTTGTGCCTCAAATACCCTGGAATATCTGCGAATTGATGGGGGTCAGGACACATTGCACAAACGATCCCCACCTCCCCTATTTCACTCCTCTGCCTCCCACAGCCTCCACGCAGGGGCCAGGTCAAACGGAGGGGTCAAATGGGTCATTTCTGCTGCACCCACCAGTGTCCTGGCAGCTGCCCGGGCTGCTGCAAAGTCATTGCAAACAATAAATAATAACGGAGCCAAGCACAGAACAGGTAACAGAGGCGCGGTGGCAGCCCAGTGCCTCGCTGCTTTTGCCAGATTTATGGTGCTTCCCATTGCAGGGCGCTGCTGCCCAGCCCCCTGTGCTTCCTAAATGCCTGGATCCACCAGGATCCACCAGGATCCACCAGAATTTGCTCCTTCTTATAGCACAGAGGGGCTTCCCTGTGCACAGGAACGGCGGAAAGTGGCACCCGCTACTTGTGCAGCCGCCTCCTCTGCTCTCGTCCAGCAAAGCCAGAGGAGCGTTCTGCTCTCTTCTGCTGGGACTTTGCATGACAAAACGAGCTTCAGAAACAAAAATTCCTGGAAACTGTCTTCCTTCCTCAAAATATTTAGCATTTTTGTCGAGGAGAGGCTGACAGCACCCAAACGGATTTTTCTGGACCAGTTTCTCACTCTCCACAGTTTTCAGCCAACGTTTTTCCGTGGGTTTTGGCAGCGAGTCTTTGGGTTTTGACAGTTGTTCTTTTCTCAAGAAAAGCTGACATCTTCCCCTAGCATTTTCCAGAATGCTTTGGGGTTTCAGCTGCTCAGGTTTGACTCAAGGAGAAGAGACCAGTTTCTGCAAACCCTCTAATCATGAAGCGAGCGCCAGCGGCTCCCCAGCACCGTCCTCGTCCCGGCGATGCGCGTGCAGAACTGCACACCCACAGTGCCCTGACATCGTTTTTTACAATTTATTATATGCAGATGGACCCTGGAAGTGCAGTTGTTTTAATTACAGTGAAACACCAGGCAAGATTGGTTATGCAAGTCAATAAATCACTCGACTGCGCTGATTAAACGGGAGTAATATTTTGAATAAGTGACTGTCTGAGGAATGATCATTACGATATTACATTATCATTCTCCTCTACGCAAATACGGCAAACAAAATTAAATGAAGATGTCAAGTTGCAACAGAGCCTAGGCACTAATTAAAACACCAGCCACTGGGTCGGGAGCGGGAGCAGCCGGAGGAGCGGGAGGGCCGCGGCCAGCCGCGAGCTCTGGGAGATGAAGTTAGTGTAATACTTTTAGCGACCACAAATGCTTCTGGTAAAGATAATTGCTCGGATGCAATATATTTAGCAGTGAGAGATCATGTTACTTTGCATTGCGTGACAGTTTGATTAAAAAAATTAGTGCTTCAGGGCATTGATGAGGAAGAAGGGGAGAGGATGAAGCGCTGATGAGCTCGGCCGTGTCCTGCCCTCTCCGCGTTCCTCCTGCTGCTGCCTCCTGCACCCGCTCTCTTCCTCTGCCTTCAGCTTCAGCCCTTCAATAGTTAAAATACAGATATTGCCTTTCTGCTCAGTGAACCAGGTGATAGGATTGCAGTTAATGGCAATTTGAACATGTTTGGTCAACTAGAAATACATAACTAGATTGAAACATGAAAATGCCCTATGAATTTATACAACTGATGTATTTGGACGCAGTCAGCTGTTAACTTCATTGCAAGAAGGATGGTAGAAATAATTTGCAGCAACCCACACATTTTTCATTGAACCTCTGCAAACAGGACTGGCGCGTGAGCCGCCCCCCGCGGCTGCCTCGCTCGGGAGCCGGCGGCGCTCGGGATCTGCCGGCAGCTCCGGCCGGGCACAGCTCCCGGCGGCTCCGGCGCATCCGGGCTCGGAAGGTCCCGCTCAGGAGCCCTGTCCCGCGTTTCGGCCAAGCCCAGCGCGACCCGCGGGGCGTCCTCGGCCCCGGCGGGGCCGAAGCTCTCGCAAACCTGCCCTGGCCCCTCAGACGCCGGTGCCCTGCGAATTTCTCGCAAATACTCTGTTTTTCCTTATTTACACTTCACCACTTTCCCTTCCTATCTTATTAGAGGAGGTAATTTATATTGTGTGCATCCATTTATCAGTCATTATATCCCAAATGAAAGAAGAGACAAAACATATCCTCTGTTTAAAGCTTCCCAAATAGGCCTGATTAATATGTCCAATTGATTGTTCAGCTGTTCTGCTTAGTAATCTGCAAAAACTAATTAGGCAAGTGGGAAACCAAAATACTGGGTCATTTCCATCGTGTGCTAATGAATGTTCTTCAGTTTAGCAAATGTTTTGTTTCTGCCACGGAAAGGAGCAACACTGGAGCAGGGGACGGCTGGGCCTCGGCTCCGGCCACAGTGCAGCTCCGGGTAGACCGGGAAAAATAAACGCCCTGCCTCGACACGAAGCCTGCGGTTCAGGGCAGGCTCCAAACTAGCCTTGTGAATCCATTCAGGAAAGGTTGTCCTTTAATCGGATCCCCAAGATAACGGCTCTTCTCTCCCTCTCACATCACGCTCTAAGTAATAACGTCCTTTGCCAAAGGTCCTTGCTCAAAGTGTGCTTGAAGGCTTCCGCATCCACCGGGTTGCTTCCTCCAACTTTTCATTTGCAATTTGCTGCTGAATAAGCGGTTTGTTCTTGGCGCTTCAGTTTTGGAGCCCCTCCACATTACACGCTCAGCTATCCCCAAACCTAACCCAGCTGCTGTGACCTCAGCCCTTCGCACCTGCACACGGGCACCTAAACCGCGTCCCGAAGCCGGGTCCCTCCGAGGCCGGCGGAGACGACGGAAGCAGCTCCTGGCGCGACACATGGGATCTGCACGCAAACTGCGGCACGAAGAGCCCGGCCGCGCTCGCTGCTCCGCGCTGGTTCCACGCGGGGCTGGCCCAGAAGAGCTGGCGCCGGCGCGCTCGGAACCTGTGGCTCCTCTAAACTGACTGACTGATTCCATTAAAAGGGCATTAGCGCTGCGCTCCGCTGATTAATCTCCTCAGAGAACTAACAGCTCACAAGCGCTGCACGGAGGAAGGACATTTTACATCACAGAGCTCATTTCTCCTAATTGACTCATTTAAAATAATCTCCGGAGCTGAGTTTTGTGACACAGGCCCTGCTCACCCCACACTGGGGAACAATAAATAGCTCCCGGCTCGGCCGTTTCTCCAGCCCTGGGAAAGCTGCGCGCAAGCGGAGCGGGCAGGTGGGAAGGAAAATGTCCCGGGACTCTCCTTCTCCATGGGATGAGCCGGAGCGCCTCGTGTGCCGGGTGTCCTGTGCGCCACACGACTGCGGAGGAGACGAGATTCCCGCTGGGAACGCGGGGCGGCCGGGGGGCCTCCGGCGCCATTCCGACAAGGGCTCGCAGGGAGCGCTTGCAGCAGCAGCCCGCGCGCGGGGCGGCTGGTTATATCCGTTCCTTTCCAGAACATGGTTTTGATTCCGATGCTGCTTCACTGGATCAGTAAATAGAAAGTGCTCTGGGAGAAAAATGGCCCTTTTTTGTAACTGTCAAAACGCTATTGCTGCTGATGGGAGAAGCCACCCGGAGCGCACGGCGCGGCACATGTGACACATAACTAACCAGAAGCATCGTCTGCTAAATTGAAAACTGTGATATTTGCTGCTAGAGGCGAACCTGAGCTCGGGATCCTCAGCAGCACCGCTCCCAGGGGCTCGTCGAGCCGATGCCGCCATCGCCTTCGTGTTACTCGTTAAATCCGTGTACCTGGATTAGGAGAGCAGCAGGTTTTATTAAGCAGTAGCACTGGAGGAAAGGTGGAAGCTGCTGCCCCATTCCCCATGCTCAGGGAACGGCGCCGATGCCCACTGGTGTTCCATGGCTCCGGCAATCCCGCGCCGGGCCCCTCCGTGGGGATGGAGCGAGTCGCAGGGAATGCCGAGGCCGGCGATGCTCCGTCTCATGCACTGCACGGAGCCGAGCGCCCGGTATCGGATCAAAGCGCTATCGGCTGCCTTGCAGCCTTCCCAGAGCACCTGAAAGAAAGGACAGGCCTTAATAGCTCGCCTCAAATGCTGCTTAATGATTTTCAGTTATTTAATTCTCCGAGAGGTTTGATAGTTCTCCATAAGTCAAGGTTTATTTGCCTTCCCCTGAATGTCACACATAATTCATGTGGAAATGTTTATTTGCCTAATGCAACTTTTAGTGTCCAGGTTATTTATTCCTTCTATTTGTCAGCTAAGAAGAAAGCTACCTTTAGCCTCAAGCCTGATTACTTAAAGTAATACGGTGGCTCAGTCTTTCATCTTCCCAGTGTGACTGAAATGCATTTACAGTTGAATGGCTTATCACAAAAAAAAATCTAATTTTAAAAAGTACAGTACATTTTAATACACTTTGCATTGGATAGAAATAATCTGCAAACTAAAACCTGATCAGAAACATCTATTTTGTTAACTGTGAGGATTAACCAATAAAGAAAACAGCGTTGGGAAATGCAGAACGTGAGGAGCACCGATTTTTCATTTCTATTCCTTATGCGACAAGACCTCATGCAGACAGTGACGGTGCAGCTGGAGTCCGAGCCGAGGCACGTGAGGCCGGAGCACTGGACCACATTCCCAGGAGGAAAATGTGCTCCCGAGAGCTGCGCTCCAGACACAGCCTCCCGCTTCTTCCTGGCATCTGGTGTTCCCGGGATGAGCCCGCTCGGAGCCGGCGCGCAGCTGCCCCGGCTGCCAAAGAGATGACTCCTGTCCCACCTGGGCCCCCATCCTGCCTCCCCCTCTCCACAGCGCCCAAGACAATCCGCTTTTTTGCAATTTTTCCATGCTAAAACTCTCTGGCTCCAGACACGGCGACTTCCGAGCTCAGATTCCGCCTGCAAAGGCAGCTCGAGCCGCAGCCGGACCTCGCTCCGCTCCCACGGCGGATCGGGGCGAGGAAGAGAAGAGCCAGCAGAAATCACTGCAAGTCAGAAATAAGGCTCTGCCCCCGACTTGCTGCTCCCACTGACGGTGAATCATCCATCAGCATTAAACAGCCGCAGCTTTATTATTAACGACCAATACCATTAAAACACGGCTAGAACTGGACTGAACGCAACCAGGCGCGTCCGAGCACGCTGCCACACCGGGAGCGCCAAAGCCTCCTTGGTGGAATCCCGGGACATCGTCTCCGCACGGGGACCGCACGGACCCCAGCCCTGCACGGGGACCTCGCAGAGCCCGTATGGGCGCAGGGACCTTGCAGAGCGCCCAGGGGAGGCAGCGCCAGCCCCGCGTCCCGGCATCGCGGGGCGGCTGGTGCAGGAGCGGTGCTGCGTTGCCATGGCGATGCCGGGACAGGGATACGGGTGCAGGGGCCAGAGCGCGGGTAGGGTTGAGACAGGGATGTGGGCAGGGATGAGATAGGGATGCGGGAAGGGATATGTCAGGGATGAGGCGGAGATGCAGGCAGGGATGAGGCAGGGATGTGGGCAGAGATGCGGACAGGGATACAGCAGGGATGCTGGCAGGGATATGGCAGGGATATGGCAGGGATGCGGGCAGGGATGAGGCAGAGATGCAGGCAAGGATGTGGCAGGGATGAGGCAGGGACACGGGCAGCGATGTGGGCAGGGATGCGGTCAGGGATGAGGCAGGGATGCAGGCAGGGATATGGCACGGATGAGACAGGGATGCAGGCAGGGATATGGGCAGGGATGCAGGCAGGGATGCCTCAGGAACATGGGCAGGGATATGGCATGGATGAGGCAGGGATGGGACAGGGATATGGCAGGGATGCAGGCAGGGATGCGGGCAGGCATGCCGGCAGGGATATGTCAGGGATATGGCAGGGTTGCAGGCAGGGATATGGGCAGGGATGCAGGCAGGGATGCGGGCAGGCATGCCAGCAGAGATGGGGCAGGGATATGGCAGGGATATGGCAGGGATGCCTCAGGGATGTGGGCAGGGATGCGGGAGGTGGGACGTCGTGGCTCTGGCGCTGCCTTCCCACCCCGCACCCAGGACGGGCGCCTGGGCCGGATCCTCGTGCCCACAGCCTTGTTTTCCTGTGATATTTGTGCCCACATTAAAACCGCCGCTTTGTGCACAGTGTGGGAGCGAATCCGGCTTTGCAAGGAGCCTGTCACCTGCTCTGAGAGGTGTGAAAAAATTATGAGCTGCACTGTACTGGAAACTGCAAACAGTGCTGACTCCCCGACGTAAACACATACATTTGGGCTATGAAGTCGAAATTAAGTTGTATGCAGAACGTAGATTTATTTGGCGATTTGCAAGGAATTGGCATATTATAGAGTTTCCCCCGCAAAACCGAGGTTCCTACACATCATTCATAAAAATAATAACATCCATTACCTCCGTCTCCCAACGCTCCAGGTACATCGAGCCCCTCCCTGCTGCAGAGGAGCCGGGGGCAGCGGCACCGGGAGCTGCTCCCACTGTTGGATCGCGGCGTTTGCAAGCACTGGGAGCTGCCGGAGCCGGGAGAGGGTCTGGATGCGCAGCAGGACCTGCAGTGCCAGCCCTGCTCCGGGCGGGAAGAGAAATTCCCTGTGGCTGCTTCTCCCCGGCTTCAGGAAACTTGTTTTCTGCAGGAAAATCCAATGGTAGAAAACTCATTTCGACTTAAAATATTTCTTCGCATCTGGTTCCAAAATAATGTTTAAAATTATTTTAAAAACCTGAGCTGCTCTTTTTTTCACGCTGCAAACACGCAAGGAATACGGGATGGTGAATGTCCTAGTTTAGCTATAATAGCAAAATTGCTGAAACCAATCAAGCAGAGGCAAATGTGTGAACCCAGGAGTGATCTGAAGGTTGCCAAATGCAAAGCATTATTGTTTGTGAAATAATTGTTAAAAAATGCACCACCCTAAGCATTAAAACGGCTTCTGTTAACACACATCTCCTTGACATGTTTTAATATTGAGGGTTATTTGCTTGTGAAATCCATAGGAGCCTGGAGCAAAAACTGCCGGGGTTTGTATCATGCAATTAGGATCAGAGCAGAGGCGGGGGGGGAATAAGGTGCATTCAGATGATTTGCAAATCACGGGATAGAACAAACCTGCGAGAGCTGCCAGCCCGAAGGGATCGACACACGAACGCACATCCCGGTGCCGACAGATCCGGGGATTAACCTTCTCTTGCGCCTCCTCGGCACGGAGCAGAGCCCAGGGCCGCCGTTATTGGGAAGATCCCGGATGGGGAGGCGGATGCCGTGAGCGGGCGCTGCCCCAGCACCCGACTATTAGTCGCGGCCTGACTATTTTAAACATCAAATTAGCAGCAGGGGCGAGGAGGAAGGAAGCTGCGGATCGGCGGAGGGGCGACTGTGCAATTAATCTTTAAGCATTAAAAACTACAATTATATCTTTCCTATTGAAAACAGGCATTTAAGCGCTCACAGTCCTGGAAGGCTCTCCCGGGCAATGGCAGCTACTCATTAGAGGCAGCAGAGGAAGCGCGGGGCTTAATTTGTCCGCTCGTCAGCTGTCGTGGGCTGCGGAGCCGCTGGAAACGCCAGCCAAGTCATGAAGAAATTAAGGGTCTTCTAAAATTAACCCGTTTGATTTTACCCCTGTCGCATGGGGTTGACCTAGATGTAAACAGAAAGGAAGGAAAAATCCATGTGACTTTCTAAAGCACTGCAAAGTCCTAGGAATGGCTCCTTGCACCTGACTTGCCAGGTCCCTTCCCTGCCACGAGCCGCCAGCGTTTCTGAGCGTGCACAAGTTGCACCCTGCAAAGGGCTGGTGCAGGAAAAGCAGCGCAAAAGGGCCAGCCGTGGGGCTTCATGCGGGGCTGGGACCACAGGGGACATTTCCAAGACTTTGGAGCGGTCCCTCCGGCTCGGCAGAAGCCGGGGCAGGAGGAGATGCGGGACATCCGCGCAGGCTCAGCCCGCGCCGCTCCCGCCGCGCGGCTCCGCGGGAGCGACTCCCGTTTGAAAAGGGCCCGTATGGATTTTCCATTTCCTTTGTGTGTGCGGATGGAGATGCAGGCTGCCCCCCAGGAGCTGCACACAAAAGCCTTAACTGCGCCTATTGTCGGGGAGCAGAGCGCGCGGCCCCTTCCATCAGCCTCATCCAGCCTCATCCCGGCCCTTTGAAGCGGTGATTGCGCCCCAGCCGGCGAGCGGAGCGGATGACGGGCAGGCATTAGCGGCCCAATCAAGAGGGGAGCATTTCATTATGGAAGAAAAACACACATTTTGCCTGCAAAAAGCAGAGCGCTGCTCTCGCTCCCCGGCAGCCCCGGGGCGCAGAGCCCGGGTGCCGGCAGGGCCTGACGTCCCCGCGCGCCGGCGGCCTCCGCTCCGGCGGCCTCCGCTCCGTCTCCCTTCGGCAGCTGCTGCAGGAGCCTTAGGCGCTTCCCTCTGCCCTCCGCACTAACGCCCTGCTCATCATCCAGTGACTTACAGTGTATTTTTCTACCTGCCTTAATGGCACATTCACACTGATGCTGAGTTAATTCTTCACTATTAGCACCCAGAGATTTAACGACTGGCTATTTATTTTAAAACAATGATTTTAATTGTCAGCCATATAAATCTAGCGATATAACGAAGCATCAAGTGATTAGTCACTTGGTACTAATAAAACATATCACACACGGGCAATAGCAGTATAAACAAAGCAGGGGCCGCAGTAAAATATGTGACAATTTATTCCTATACTTAGTGCAGTGACCTTCATGACTCGCTCATGAGTTATGGAACGGCTCATTTCCCTCCACCGAGTAAATAAATCGTGTTGTGAGACGACTGCTCTGCCGCTGCTGCCTCCGCTTTGCCGTGGATGCTGATCCGGTCCCGGGCTCGCGCCCGGTGCATCCCGGTGCAGCAGCTGCTCCGCACTGGAGAAGGAGGAGGAGGAGGAGGAGCGGGTGAGCGCCATTAGGCAGCAGCTTGACACTGATGGAGCGGGTAACGAGAGAGGCAGCGACCTGCGTTTGCACCTTAAAGAGCCGCACACGCAGCGCCGGTGCCGCCGCACCGGGCTCGGCGTCGCGGAGGCTCTCGGGTCTGCCCCGGCCCCACGCGCTGCCTGCATAAAACTTAATTATTGGGTAAGGGAGCAGCAGTCAGAGCGTGCTGAGAAACCCAAGGAAACCCTTCTGCTGCTGGATCCTCTCTGCCGGCCCGGCCCAGCGCTGCAGCCTCCTCTAGTCCGGACACGGCAAACCAGAGCGGAGCAATTTAAGGCGCAACTTAATGAAAACCCAGAAAGGCCTCTCAGTGAGCACCAGTCACTTGCTATTCAGCTCAATCCATATGCAGGGAAATTAGCGGCAAAATTTGTTTTCTCCGGGAATGCCAGCTCAGACCTCAACTTTGTCCCAGCGCCGCGGTGAGGAGGAGCAGAGAACCCTGCTCCTCGCGAGGCCACGACAGCTCCTCCCGCGCTGCCGCGCGCGTGCGCTCCGGCGCGAGCGCTCCGAGCCCGGCTCTCCTTCCCACGGGATGCTCCCGCTCGCGGCAGCGTCCTGGCGCCGAGCCCACCCTGCCGCTCTGCCGGAGACTGCCCCGCGCCTGGCAGAACGGGACGGATAAGGAGCAAATCTTCACCACCCAGATCAGGACTTCCCAAAGCAGCTGCTCCGGCTCGGAACGGTGCCGAGGGCAGGGGGTGCTGGAGGAGCCTCCGGGAAGCCCAAGAGCCTCCACGCACCACCACGCTGCTCTTGTTTTATAGCAACTCCGACCCCCACAGCATTATTAATATGATTAATAATTAGGGAAGCACACACCTCAGCTTGGGATAAAATAAATATGTGAAGGAAAGACAGATCTAATAAACCTGGTTGGAATTTATGATGGGCTCCGACATCGCTTTGCGAGAGATAATGTTGCGCAGTAATGTTGATTTGCTGGATGAGAACCGTATAATTTATCCTGTCAGAGTACATAAGAAATCTTATCTATGCGGGGAATGACTGATGGTCTCATGAAAACTGGCAGGGAAGCAAATAAAATAATTTTGTCCTTTAAAAAATATCTAATTATCATGTCCTTATTTATGACAATGTGCGAGGGTGAGGACTGTGTCAATATCTGCAATATAGATTTCTGCTTCATGCTGAAACTTTCTTTTCAGCTCAACCATTTCAAAGTTTCAGGAATTTTCCAGCTAGTAATTATAGCTGTTAGCACTCTGCTCTGACGCAGCTTCCAGCGTCTTCCTTCGGTTTTGGTTTTTCAGCAGATCAAATCTGGACCTTGGCATTGCTCTTCCCACATCTCCCCTCCAGTGATCCCTGAATGAGCACACGGCAATGAGTAAGACGAGAGAGGGGAAAGGGAGGATTCCCATCACATTATTTTCTGCAAATTTAGAAGTAACCAAGAAGAGGAAGAAAGTAGGGAAAAGCATTCATTGCTTTTATGTTAGACTCTGGCAGCAGAGGGAAAACAGCATCAACAAAACCCTGACAAATCTTAAAATAAAAGTGCTATTTTTTTTTTTTACTTTCTGAATCTTTTCCTTAATTTATAAATGTCTCTCCATGTGCCAGCGTTTCCATTTCTCAGCCCGTGCATCCAGATTGGGGCGACTTCCTCCGCAACTGAAGCCCCCAGGCACCCCTCGCTCTGGATCTCGAGTGCAGACCTGCTCGTTTTGGTTAAAAACATGTGGGATCTGCCGTGTCCCAGCAGACACAACGCCCCAGTTTGCCCAGGGCCACTGAAATGGTGGCCGGACGCCCCCTCCTTGCAGGGCACCACTTGCTTTTCCCAGGGCTGCTGGTTGTCCCGCTCCGGGCCGGACCGCACGGGCAGGGCGGTGTCGATCGCGCGCTTGGGAGAGCCGGGATGCAGCGAGGAATCCTGCCCGGGATGCTCCGAGTGCTCCCAAAGCTGGGCCTGGAACAGCTTCCTGCAACAGGGAGAGGAAACCAGAGCAAGCAGCACCTGGGAAGGCGAAGAGAAATACGCCAAGAGCTATAAAAATCCCTGTTTGCTGAAATTCCGGATGAGCAATCGAAGGTGCTCCTCTATCTTAAAAGGAGCAGCCGAGAGCGCAGGAGGGCAGGGGCTCCGCGGTGTCCTGCTAATCGCCAGCTAAGCGGGATCATCAGCGAAGGACGGCCGCGCTGGCAGAGCTCATCCGGGCAGGAGAGCCCGCCTAATAACACCTTATTTAGCAGAAAATTCCACTTCACTGGAGCACGTTTGAGAAGAACTCTGATTTGAATGAGGATTGATATCAGTCCTGCAAAGCAGGGCAACTCCAAGAGCAACAAAATGAAGCATTTATAACCCAGCCACGGAGCCGTGCGCTAAATGGTAAACTTACCAGCCAGGCTGATTAGTTTGCAATAATCTCAAAGCAAAAAGCTTGGGCTTCTCTGCCTGGCACAGACGTATCGTCAGGTCATAAAGTCCCCCTGGCCTGCAGCTAATTGCCCAGCACGTGGGGCGGAGCTGCAGTGGCGTTTTTAGGGCATATGGATATGCTGTATTAGAATATAAGCAGGAGGCAGCTGGCCTCTATTTTCTTACTTCCATATCAGAGCAGAGAATGGCACAAATGTACTTTATTGTCCTTGCTTAAGGGTTGTGATAGGATCAGAAATGGCAGGTGCATCAAGGTAAAATGCCAGGAAGAAAAATTGAAAATAATAAACAGGTACAACAGTGCGATAAATAAAGGGGATTAAATCAGAACAGTCAGGTGACATTTATGCAGAGCGTCTTCTTTGCAGATTACTCATGTAAAAACACTCCCATATCATCATACGCCGCACTTCAGCTCCACCATTAGATAATTCTCATGCAAACGACGACTACATTTCTGCTGTGCATGTTCAGCAGCGGCTCCTGCTCGGCTCCCCGCGCGCAGCCGGAGGGGGCGGACGCGGGCAGGACACGGACCCCGCGCACGCGGTGCCCAAACCGGGACCGACCCCTTCTCCCCAAGCTGGCAAGATGAGAAGCGCTGGGTTTGGGCTTGTCCCTTTGGTTCAAGGACAACCAGGTACGGGATTCTTGGACAGAAAACCCGATGTGGAAAACAGATCTATTTATTGCTGTCCTACTCTCTGTTCCTAAAACCTTCTGCCACCTTGTTACCTGGCGTTGTAAACCAGGAGCACAGCAGGGAGGACAGCGTTTCCTTATGTGTTTGTAGAGTTTCAGGGGGCCAGAGCCTGACCTATATCTTTAAGCACCACCAGGATACCGAAAACCAGGGCAACAGGAGGGCCCTGCCAGCCCCGCGTGGCCGGCTCGGGGCTGGGCGCCGGCGTCTCTTCCCGGGAGCTCCATGCAAAGCGCATTGGGTGGCAACAAGGCCATAACTTTGCTTTATTTCCCCTCATGCCAGCTTTGGCTCAGACTCCGTGTGGCTCTTCGTGTCATTTTTATCGTGACGTGTAATAGCCTCTGCGGAGCCGGCACCGCTCTACTGCCGTGGGAGCCCCGCTCCCTCCCGTCCGGCGGGAGCTGGAGCAGAAATCTCCCTGCTCTTGAACCGTAGTTAAATAAAAGCAGTAAAAAGAGGGAAAAAAGCACAGCTAGGTACCCAATTCATGTTAATCAATCATTTCTTTACCAGGACGGTGTTACTATTCTGAGTTTAAGAGCTCAGGCAACGGCTTTTCCATGAGGACTCCCAAATGCCGCCCGTGGTAGCCCCTGGATGGTCCCGCTTCGGCAGCAGCTTCATGAACAGATGTTCAGCATCCAGCTCTTCAGAGGAGGGCCTGGATTCTCATGAGATTTCAAGTGCACTTTTCAGAGAGAGAGAAAAAGCAGAAGAGTGCAGAGCCCTGGAAAGCATCAGAAATTCCCCTCCCACGTCAGGCCCCGGCTAGTTACTCTGTCCACACTGATTTGCCTCGTTTCACATTCTCCATCACCTAAACTGTCTTTACTGCTTTTGGAGGCTTTAAATTCTTTCTACAGCAAAATTACACTCAGTAAAGCACGTGCTAATGAGCTCAGGTCCGTCATTTCACCCATGCAAAGATTAGTTATTGACAATAATCAAAGAGCAAATCTTTTGCCGGGCAAGTTGAGTTAATTCTGTTACACAGGAGAACATTGATTTGTTGTCACGGAGCATTTGTTAACCAAAAGGCATCTCGAGGCTGCAAAAGGAAGGGCAAGAAAACTGTCTGAAGTTTAAAACGCCTGCAAAACAGGCAAACTTTGTTTCACAAAAAAGTGCAGGTCTTGCTAAGGAGGGAGGGCCAGAGAGCGCCCGGCCGCCCTGGGAAGGGCAGCGGAGGCCCCAGGGGCTGCCGGGCCAGGTGCCGCAGCCACGCTGGTCCTTCTTTTAAGTTACATTTATTTAAATGCAAAATCCTCAGCTTAAATTGCAGCAGGTTTTGTGATATTTAATATCCAAAGCTAGGAAAGGTCATGTCTGTCTGAAAATAAAATGAGCTTTAATCTGGAGATTGTGTGTGGCAGGTTTTATATGAAAATTTGGTTTAGAAATAGATCTTAAATCCGTAAGGTCACCAGGAGGAACATTTTTCTTTCTCAGAGACTTATCACTCCACATCTCAGAGGAACAGAGGGTATTTCGGAGGAGAGAAAACAAAACCCTGTGTCTTCCCTTCCGCTCCCTCTGCACCTGCATCCAGGACGGCTCCCGTCGGTGCCGGGAGCAACGCGGCTCCCATCCACCTCCTCCAACGATGCACTCAGGATGCGCCAGACAAGGAGCATCTGCTGCACTGCTCCAGCAATTCAACCGCTCAGCACCCCGAAGGGCTCCGCAGCAGTTGTCTGCAGTGACCCTGTGAAATAATCTCTCAGAAACAGAGCCTGGGAGCTTCGTCCCTCCCAGTCAGATCTTCCTTTTGCATCCTGCACCGCGGGCAGCAAGCGCTGAGCTGCCAAGGGAAGACTTTATCCAGCAGGAGGTTTCAAAAACATCTCGAAAATCTCAAAATCTCGTAATTCCTTCCTGCTCCGAACAAGGCCAGGAAGGCAATGGGCTGGAAAGGCGAGGCGGAGCCGAGTGCCGCTTCCCGTGAGCCAAGGAAGCCAAGTGAGCGGGACGGGAGCAGGGACCCGCGAGGCAGCGCGCGCAGGGCAGGCCGGGCAGCGCGGGCCAGCCCGACCTCCTCAGCGCGGCCCCTGCACACGCGAGGGATCTCGCTGGGAATCAAAGAGAGCAATTACATCCTTAATCCCGCTCCGCGAAGCGGCGCTTGCAGGTAAAGCCACAGCTTTCTACTTCAACCCAAAAAGCGCTGCGAAATAGAAACGCGGCAATTACAGGCACCTGGTGTCTGGGAAAAGGAGGCGCCTACGGAGTGGAGCGATCGTCACCGGGGACTGACGGATGTCCTGGACCAGAGGTGTCCGCTCGGGGCTGCATCCGAGCGCAGCGAGCGGGAAGGTCGCGGGCAGCGCAGCTTTCCCAGGCGTGATGGGAAGTGAGGGAAGTGAGGATGGCAAGGCGGGAAGCGAAGAAAACGCATCCGTTTTACAGCCTCAGCTGCCACGTCCCCTTCCTGTGTGTCTGCAAAGGCCAGAGACCACAGGCAAGGGCTCTCCCCTAAAAGAGAACGCAAACCGAGCGGGATGGAGCTGAGCCTGCTCCCGCTCCCGCAGCCGAGGGCCGGCACGCGCGAGCCCGGCGTTCCGAGGGGAAAGTGACACCGGGATATTGCGGCGGGTAATGGAAGCAGCCAAGTGGCAAATGCAGCTCGTGAACCGGCTGCGTGGTCCCCATTAGCCGGGGTGACGCTGATCGGCTGCGGCGGGACAGGACGGGCCGCCGGGCAGCGCTTCCCGCAGCACCGCTGCGCCCCGGGCAGCGGCGCCCTCCACGCGGCCGGACGGGGTGGGATGGGATGGCTTGGAATGGGATGGCAGCGGATGGGATGCTGTTGCCTAACATGGCGCTCATGACACAAAACCCATCCGCTGGTGCCCTAAGCCTATCTCTTTTTAAGAAAACCTCATTTTTGCACACTCTGGGAAGACCCCCTGCCTGCCTAACTTCTAAAGAAGCCTGTGTTTATTTGCCACGTATTTTTCCCCTCTGTGTCTCCAGCCTTTCCCACGTATCTGGTGCCTTCTCCCGCCCGCTCACCCCGAGTGCTGCAGCTGGCAGGGAACAAGGACACGGAGGTCTCCCGCTGTTTATTTATCCACAACATGTACGGGCATTTCCATGGTTTATGTGGCGCCGCGACCCTGTCTCCCTTTTCAGCCCGACGAGGCCTGTGAAAAGGTTTTATCTTCTCCCGCAGTCTCCCAGCAGAGCGGAGCCCGCGTATCTCCTCCGCGTCCCTTCGCTTTTCACCATGAGCTTTTCAGGACTGAGCAGATTTTCACAGCTCGGCAGCAACTGCCTTTATTCCTTTTGCTTGGAGCTGGCGCTCTCATGTTTTCCCAGGATAAAGCTTATTTAAATGCACAGAGAATAGAGGCTTATGTGGAAATAAATGCTAAGAGCATTTTCTAGTTAATTGGAATTGGGGAGGAGTTGGGGCCATCGCAGGTTTAAAATCTAAGCCAGACTTCCAAGCCCAAGCTGCTTACATTCGCTTTGGCCCCAAATCCGGTGTTAGGGAAAGTATTTAATGGAAGTGTAAAAGGAAACATCAAGTCTGAGCCTTTGCTATGCCGAGTATCAAGCTACATCATTATTTCCTTCTGTCCGTAAAAAGTGCAGAGTTTTGGGTAAGACTGTGTTAAATCTAGTATTTTAATGATACTGCAAGGCCCTTCACAGGCAACCATAGGCATCCACAAACTCATTTCCATTTTAAATGAGAATATCCATTCAAAGTAGGAAAAGGCACCCTCCTCGCCTAGCCTGACGCCGAGGAAAGAAAATCAACTTTTCCTGGAGGAAAAGCCACTGCTTGGGGAGCCGCTGGCTGCCTCTGCGCCCCATCCCTCGGCTGTGCCGCGTCCCCAACGGAGGGAAGGGCTTCGCGCGGGGGCTCTCGGGGCTGATTTTAGTCTTTTTTAGTCTTCTGAAGTGCCAGCTAGGGAGAGCTGCTAAAAGGCAGCCGAAATATGCTAGCATGGCAAATCCGGAGCGTTGCCCATAAAAGTCATAAATGTAATGTTGATGCAAGGAGTTCTGTTTTTAGCTAAATTGCTCTGTTCCCTACAGCCTCTCCCGAAAACCCCAACCCAAATTTTAAAGCACTCACTGCAGCAGCTTGGAGCAGTGTAGAATAGAAATCCGAGGGGCTTTTCCAGGCAGTCGGGAAACCAGGACAAACCCAAACCCTTCTTCACAGGCTCTAGCTAAATTGCCGTAAGGGTCTTAAAAAATCAATAAAATATCACTGCAGATGTGTCTGAGTGAAGCTGCCTCTGCTTTGCTTTGCTTTGCATTGCTTTGCTTTGCTTTGCTTTGCATTTCAGGCTGTGTTTTTGATGTTCTCCCGGCCAGCGCGGCGCTTCTCCGCATCTCTGGCCATCGTGCCCTAGCGCAGGGCATTTTCCCCGAGGCTCTTTGGAGCATCCGATGCAAATTGCGGCTCCCCCGTCCTGCGCGGCTGCGGGAAGCAGGGAGAGCCGGGAAGCTGCTCCCCGGAGCCACATCCTTGCGGAGCGAGCCGGATGCTGCCGACGGAGCCGGAGCTGCGGGGAGGGCGGCGTTGGCCACCGGCACCAGGCGCGGCGCGGACACGGAGAGACCAAGGCAAATCCCTGCAGCAGAGCTGCCGCTTTCAGTCTTAAAGGGAATAAAAAAACCCAAACCCCAGATGATTCCCTATTTTCACAAAATCCCATCTTCCTAACATGTTTGCATTAAAGACAAATTGGCTGATTTCCTCTAGTGTGACAGAAATTACACTAACATGGCACATTTGGCTGAGACTCTGCTCTTAAAATCTGGAATTGCAAAGTTCTGGTTCCCACAGCAACCACAGGTAGCAATTATCCTGGTCTCTCCATTTCTAGAACAGGAGGATTTGGGGTTTTTGCAGCCTCCCTCTAAAAGTGCATCAGGCATGTGTGCATGTGCATGGATGTGAAGAGCTGTTTTCCTTTTCTGTGTTTGCATCTCCCGTTGCATCGCAGAAACCTCGTCTTTATCAACATTTCTGGACATTTTTTTTCCCTGCTACAGAACACAGAATCTCCTAAAACACATCACGCTTAATTTATTTCCACTTAGCTCTACTCTTTGCAACAAATATAATATGCACTTGCTGCATCACCCTTCCTCTCTGTATATCAAATTTAATGAATATCACCACAATAAAATTCATAGTTTGTGACACCCCCTATTAATACCAGCTTCTCCAGAAAAGAAAGATAACTGTGGCCATTATGAATTTATACCGATCTTGCTTCTGCCGTTAGAAGAGACACAGTGATGGGCGCTGCTTGTAAAGGGGGAATTTGGGGGGGATTGGGGCTTTATTTTTCAGTGAGCCCAGGTCTGCAGCCTTAGCACCCTCCTGCACCTCCTGCACGTTCCCTGCTCGCCCTCCTTGCAGCTCTGCGCTCGCGCCTTGCCTATATTTAAATTGCATTAGTGCTACACACTGTCCGGATCGGTGCAGCGCGTTATGCGCCCGGCCCGCCACGCGACGAGATGCGGATCCTGATTTAAATTCCTGCTGTCAGACGTGATTAAAAATTAAGTTGAACACAGATGTAGGGAAATTAAATTAACATTCTTTTTGAGCAATACCATATAATTTAATGTAACAATTAATACAATTGAGTCATACAACTGCTAATGTATGTTTAAAGGCAGCCTGGGGTTGGAAGCAGTGGGAAACCTTGTGATTTTAAACCCTGAAGGAGCTCAGAAGTGGCCAGGCAGAGGCGCAAGGGGACTCACTGTGATCTTTGCACCCAAAATACAGGAAAATGGCCCCGGTATTGGGACGGTGCTGGGCTGTGCTGCACACAGGCAGTTCCCGCTCCCTCCTTGCAAGACAAGCGGCCACTTCCCACCCTTTTATAACAAGATTTTGGAGAACATTCCCGAGACAGTGGAACAACATGGGTGTCTGCAATTCCCTACTGCCTATCCCAACGGATAGGGCCTTGCTCCTATTTCCCACGTGCTGCTCCAGGCACAGACCCGTTCTGTATCGGAAGGGCTCAGGCAGCTGCTTCACCAATTGCCCCAAAACAGAACAAATCGCCCAAAGCCACCCGGCCCCTGCGAGGGCGCCCAACAGGAGAGCGATACCCCTAGTCCCGGTCTCATAATAAAGACATAAAGTCACGTCTTTGCAGCAAGACATGGTTAAACACATCCCTAGAAAAAATGTCCCTGCTCCACAGGTAGGAGAGTTCTGGACAGTTTCTATTTCTTTGCAGCTTTTAGGCTGAATGGAAAGAGCTTATACACCGGGCTTTCAATACAAGGGCCATTTAGGATTGAAAAATAGCAATACGTTTATATACAAAATGGGAGCATTTCACAAAATCCTTCTCTCTCACTCTCTCTTCAAGAATTATTGTCCTTATTATCCTGCAACAATGGAGGGATTCGCTGTCTCGCCAAGGTAAGCGCCATCAGTTCTCCTGTCATTTTGCAAAATGGAAGCGGAAAATAACGTTGACCTGAAATCGGAGCCGTGAGCCCGAGGATGCCACAAAATGCCGGGGCCTTTTGTGTGTGGAGCCGTCCTGCTCGGACGGAAAACGCTGTGAAGAACCACGGGGGCCGGTGCCATCCGGGGGCCACCATTAGCTGCCCTCGCGGAGCAAGTTCCCCCGCCGCAGGACGGGTGATGCATCCGTGACAGGGGCTGCGCTGAGCAGGGCAGCAATTTTCTGCCATTAGCAGCATTGTGCAAATGCCATTCAATACCCCCATCGTCTCGGGGTAATTTTGGCTCTGGCGAGCGCGGCTGCTCGTTGCACTCCGTCACCGTGACTCGGGTGTCTATTTATATCCAGCCCCGTGCAGCGGGAAGGAGGTCTGGAGGTACAGGCGGAGCCGAGACGGCCCCGGGCGGCACCGACTTCCATGGGCTCGTTTGGGAGCCAGGACGCGGTCCCTGCTCGGTGCAGCCCGGCAGCAGAGCAGCGCAGGGTCACAGCCCTCCAGAGCTCCGGTTTTCATCGCTTCGGGATGCTCGGCCCCTGCAAGGCAGAAGCAGGACTCACCTCCCTGCTGCACAACCTGCGCCGGGCGGCAGCAGCCAGGGAGACCGCAGGAATTTCCGGACGCCTTACTAGATTTTGTTAATTCTTCTCTAGAAAGTGCTGCCAAAATGGGTGTTGTGCAATAATCCGCAGGCATCGCTGCGCCCAGAGCAAACGTCTGCAAAGGGGCCGGTTAGGAAAAGCCTTCCCCTCCTTGCAAGCGCTCGGTCGTGAGAGCAACCAGCAAAGCAGGGGCTGCAGCCGGGCCGGGCACGGCCGGGCAGGAGCCTCGGCCACAGGGTCCCTGTGCCGGGGCCAGCGCCGGCGCTGCCCGCGCAGCAGGGCAAAGGTTCGGCCGTGCAAACGTGAGCAGCAAAGCCGCTCCATCCCCGGCACCACGCATTTATTGCTTAGCAGAGGTGCTCAAATTCCTCATCCCTAAAATTAATGCCTAGCTCTCTGGATCTCCTCAAGGTGCCTTCCGCCGTCTCCCGTTGCTCCTTGCAGTGTCACTGCTCCGGCACCCACCAGCTGAACGTTTTTGCCTTAGGTCTTTAATATGGGGAGTTTTGCCATAGCTTATTATCGCTAAAATTAAATGTCACCTTGGGTTTTCCTCACTCACTCTAGCACACTCTGCTGCTGTCGTCTACATCTATAAAAGGAAACTTTATGGCTCTGGCTCTCCGCTTCTTAAAAGCTGCATGTGAAGAGAAAAATATTCTTTTTTTTTTTAAGATATGCAGAAATGGTTTGTGCGGTTGCATGCTCATGGCACAGCGATCTTCGGAGGAAGCTGCACAACTGCGTAGAATTGATTCAAACCAGGTTTTACAATTGCAAGGAAAAGACAGGGGGAATGAAGATTCTTCATCGATTTTCCAGACCTCTGGGACTTGGTCCGCCAGTTCATAAAGGAAGGCACTATTAACCTGCAGAGCACTTCCCCAACCTGCTATTCCTGCCTTAACCCTAAAATTAAGGCACGTCTGTCCACAGCTGGAGAGACAACGGGGTCCCAGGGGTAAGAGGCTATTTGTGTGTGACAGACAGTTAAAGCTGTCGAGTATTTCAGAACCTGGAACTTTAAAGGCAAATTCCTCACCTGCTTCCCAGTGAGAAGCATCACAGCCCAGGCTGCCCTTTTTCCTCCCTTTCCTGCTTCCCGAGGTTTTGCTCGGCCGGGCGCTGGGGCCATCCCCACTCCTTCCTTTCAGCCATTCCTGTGGACTCTCTGATCCCGACCGAGCGCAGCTCCCTCCCTGCGGATAACAGGGAGACGTCTGAAGTAGCTTTGGCAGCAGCTCCAGCCGCCCTCGCTCAGTGACACCCTCCTGCTCCCATCACTCGCTGCACAGGCTGCTGCGATACTGCTACCATATTTTACTCTCCCGCAAATTGAAGTGCAGGGAATTAAGCAAAACCCACCCCAGAACACGGCAATCACTTGCCATTAGCATGGGCGCGTGCTGCAGGACGCGCTCCGGATCGACTTCCCAATCAGCTGCGACATGCCCCGGGTGGGAGCCACGCGCGCCAGACACCGGCTATTAATTAATCGCTGCGGTTTCCTTTGGCTGTTGTCAGCTGCTAAATGACTTTTTCTCTAAGCTACGGGGTGTTTGCACAAAACAGAGAGCAGCTGAGGAAAACAGGGAGTCCTTCCTGCTCCGGAGCCGGGCGCACCGCTCCGGGCTCGCGCGCTCCGGACGCGGCACGAGCGCACCGGCCCCCTCGGCGCCGGACACAGACCGACCCGCACGTCCCTGCCCCGGCCCAAGCCCCGGAGAGCCGGCCAAGGCACCGGCCAAGGACAAGGACACCTGCCACAGCGGCCACTGAAGCCAGAATCCTTTTCGTACCAAAGCGCACTCAGATCCCGAGGATTTGGGGCCGATTCCAGGCGAGCGCACCAAGAACCTGGCACCATCCAGGTGGAGAGCACCGCGTTGCTACTGCACCTCTGCAAAGCTGAGCTACGCCCTCTTTTGTGATCCTTTTTATTGTTATTTTTGCTGAAATGCATACGAATTAGTTCTCTGGGGGCTTTGCACAATTTTTTATTTTGCTAAGCTGGATTTTCTTTCCCAGAAACCTTATTTTGATGTAAATCTTGTAAACAGGGGACTAGTTCGTTCAAACACTGCACACAAAAGCTCTCCCAAAGTAGATCAAAAGTCTGCAGTTGGCTTAATGAAAGATATCTGACAAATAGATTAAGAAACCTGGACGGATTGCGGGGGGCCGGACAGATCTAAGGGCTTTACTAACTGCCTCACTGCACGTGGAAGGAGGGATGCAGAAGGGCCGGAAAGGCCAGGGGGAAGATCCCTTCTTCGCTTTTATTCCCATAAATGCTCTCCATGCAAAAAGCCCATTGTTGGAGCTGGTACAAAATGGCTGTACGAGTGCTAAGTGCTGAGGCAAATGGAAAATTTAGACCTTTAGAAAAATTGTTCAATATTTAAAGCATTTCCTTGCAATCAGGTGTACCCATTTTCATTTCTTTTCAAGGTGCTCGCCATCCCTGCAATGACTGCTAGGGGATAATTACAGTACTTTTCACAAATGAAGCGTAGAAGACAGGAGAAAAGAAGCCAAGCTGTCAATACGGTGGCAATAACGCGCAGACGTCGCCTGCGCTCGACACGGGCAGCATCGATCCCCGCGCGGCGGCGCCGGCCGCGCTGCAGCTCGTTAGGCGGCTGCACTGCTGTTTCTGCCGCGTAGGTGCGCGGAAAAATGAATAAAAAGATGTTGTAGGAAACCCGCGTGCGAGTTGGACCCTGCTAATTGTCACCCGAGAGCAAGCGGCCTTGGCTCCGCCGAGGCGCCCGGCCGTGCCGCGCGGCGCCGCAGCGCCCGCATTCCGCCCGCATTCCGCTCGCAGCAGCGCAAGCCGAGAAGGTTTATGGGGAACTGAAGGCTGAAGGCGGCAGCAATGCTGTGCGCAAAGCTCCAGGGCAGGGCAAGGAGGAACACTGCTACTGGTGGGAAGGAAGAAAAAAAGATGCTGCTTGTGCTTTTATCTCGTCTTGGCTGGACGCAGCTTGTAACACAGAATACGCAGGAAACAGCATATGCGAGATCCTTCAGCACTTGAAAGCATCTGTATTATCTAAAACATAATTCACGCTGCCTATTGCCCCTTTGAAGTTCTGTTGCTATTTTTAATCGTGGAGTTGGGACTTGGCTCTTTAGGTGAATCCACCGGTAATTTATGCTAACACATTTCTGCGCTAGTGCTGTGCGTATATCTGCACATGTCTCCAGATGCCGTGGCCACGATAACCACAGGAATATTAATTCAAGTAACAAGCGGTGTAAAACCACCGCTGCGCTCCCATTGCTGGGGCGCAGCAGGACCCAGGCTGCAGCGCATACGCTGCATCCATCCCCACTGCACTGGTGCAAGCTGCACCAAAAGCACTGCAGATACGCCTGGAAAAGGAGGAGGGCTCTCCTTTCTCCGGGGCAGCTCCGCAGGCCGCTGCGAGCTCTGCAGCCACCACGCTCGCCTCTCACTGCCAGCCAGGGTAATAACAGCACCATTTTCTTTATTGGCACATAAAAGAACTCCCTATAAAATGCATTAAAGTCACGGCGCTGAAAGGAGAACAGTGCAGCAGAAGCCTCTTTGCAGCAAGCCGTATCCATGTGCTATCCCATGCCGAGCCCTATCCTTGCTATCCCACAGTGCTGCCAGGGCACCTCCCCTCCTTCTTCCCTGGCGTCCCCACGGGGACACCAACTCCAGCGCTTTGTCCCCATGGGAAGAGCAGAGCAAGGTGGCCCGGTGGCCTCATGTCCCTCGGTGGAAGTGGCAGCAGCTCCGAGGCCTCTGCTGCTGCAGGGAAGTCTGTGTCATCCCTCTGCCTGTACAGCTGTTTCATACAGATCAAATCCACCCCAATTCCATATGTATGTATGTATAAAGAGGTGTTTAACTGCCACATTTGTGACAGGCAATGCCAAAGAAACAACAGTCATGAAAAATCAACAAAAACGTTATTTGCTTATTTTTTTGAATAACAACGGTAAATGCAGGCTTCAGCCGCATGCATCGCAATTTATATTAGTCAAACACAGACGCACTCGGCTGGCCTTAACGCCTACAAGTGAACAGCTCTTCACGTTTCGTATCAGTACACAGGGATCGAAAACTCCTTAGCTTTTGCCTGTGTAAATGGTGACACCATCTCTGTCCTGCAGCGACCGGGCGGCCCGGGCAGGCGGAGAGGGGCCGCCCGGCTCCGAGCACCTTCGCTCTTCATTCCTTGGCTCAACACGAGAGTCTGACAACTTGCCTGTTCTTTTTCTTTTTTTAATATCCATAAAGCCTCACCTCCAGGTGCTTTTCAGCTTTCACTGTCACTTGAATGTCACTGTCAGCAAACGAGGATGTTCCCCTCCCGTAATTGCCCTGGCACGAGGCCGTGTATATTCAAGGATCATTTCTGTCAGGAGCATAACAAGCTAATCTGTTTAGCTTGAATTATTCAGCCAGATGATATATGTAAATCTGACCATCTTGCAGCAGCTCCAGGCCTTGAAACGTTTGTGAATCATCCTGATCCTGCAATTATTTTGCAGTTTTAAATCTTTACTGTTACCTTAGTGCGAGGCTGGGAATAAGAAAGCCCGAAGCAGGGAGCGCTCGGAGCGCGGGCGGCTCCGCGCGGGGCCGCGGCACGTGCGGCCCCAGGGCTGGATGCGGACGCTGCCCTGCGTCCTCCTGCTGCCTGCTCCGGGCACCGAGGGCTGCGCGGAGCTCGGCACGGCTACGAGCCCCGGGCAGCAGCACCCGCGCCGGCCCTGCCACAGCAAACACAGAAAGGGGTTGCTGAAAAACTTGCACAATTTCCAAGCAGGAATGATTCTTCATTTTTTGACTGTTTTCTTTTTTTTTTTTTTGGAAGGGCTCGGTGAAGGAGGATGTGGAAGAGAACGGCAAGGTGGAGCTGCTTCGAGCTGCAGGGACACGCAGAGCGGAGCTCTCCCAGCGCCCCTGCAGGGACTCCCGCCGCATCCCGGCGCCGCGCGGCACCGAGCGGCTCTGCGCCGCGTTTTGGGAAACGCGCAGCCCTTCGCCGGGAATCGCGTCCGAAGGCGGAGCGCCGCTCCGGGCAGGGGTCCCGGCTGCAGCGCCGGGCAGCATCCTGCGCGGACCCAAGGGAGGAACTGCTTCCCTGAGCAGGGCCCTGTCCGGGAGCGTCCCCGGCGGGCGGCCGCGCTGCCCCTTCCTGCACCAACCACTTTAATGCAGAATAATGTGAACTGAATCCCCACCGAATACCTCACCCGTGAAGGGTGATTATGTCTCCCGCACATGTAAGAAGGACCTTAAATAGCATTAGGTCTTAGAGGCTTTGCCTGTGGCGGGGGAGGAAGGATAGCGGTGCCTCCTTCATGGATGAGGGGCTGGATTTGTTATCTGGCGGGAGAGGCATGGAGAGCAAATGGATCCACCTGAGCAAAGGCCTAGGAAATGAGTCGGATGCGACGGGTGCAGCAGGGCCCGGGCGGGAGCACCTGGAGAGCGGCCCCAGCTCAGCCGCTTCCCAGATTCCCAGCACAAATTGCCCGCTGGCTCTGGGCAGCATCACCCCGTCCCGTGCAGTGTCGCCCCGTTCCGTGCAGTGTCGCCCCATTCCAAGCAGTGTCACCCCATCCCGTGCAGTATCGCCCCGTTCTGTGCAGTGTCGCCCCATTCCATGCAGTGTCGCCCCGTTCCGTGCAGTGTCACCCCGTCCCGTGCAGTGTCACCCCATTCCATGCAGTGTCGCCCCGTCCCGTGCAGTGTCACCCCATTCCGTGCAGTATCACCCCATTCCATGCAGTGTCGCCCCGTTCCGTGCAGTGTCGCCCCATTCCAAGCAGTGTCACCCCATTCCATGCAGTATCGCCCCGTTCTGTGCAGTGTCGCCCCATTCCGTGCAGTGTCACCCCATTCCGTGCAGTGTCACCCCATTCCGTGCAGTATCGCCCCGTTCCGTGCAGTATCGCCCCGTCCCGTGCAGTGTCACCCCATCCCATGCAGTGTCGCCCCATGCCATGCAGTGTCACCCCATCCCGTGCAGTGTCACCCCATTCCATGCAGTATCGCCCCGTTCCGTGCAGTGTCACCCCATTCCGTGCAGTGTCACCCCATTCCATGCAGTGTCACCCCGTCCCGTGCAGTGTCGCCCCGTCCCGTGCAGTGTCGCCCCATTCCATGCAGTGTCACCCCATTCCATGCAGTATCGCCCCGTCCCGTGCAGTGTCACCCCATTCCATGCAGTATCGCCCCGTTCCGTGCAGTGTCGCCCCGTTCCGTGCAGTGTCGCCCCGTTCCGTGCAGTGTCACTCCATTCCGTGCAGTGTCACCCCATTCCATGAAGTATCGCCCCGTCCCGTGCAGTGTCACCCCATTCCGTGCAGTGTCGCCCCGTTCCATGCAGTGTCGCCCCGTTCCATGCAGTGTTGCCCCGTTCCGTGCAGTGTCACCCCTTCCCGTGCAGTGTCACCCCATTCCATGCAGTGTCACCCCATTCCGTGCAGTGTCGCCCCGTTCCGTGCAGTGTCGCCCCGTTCCGTGCAGTGTCACCCCATTCCGTGCAGTGTCGCCCCATTCCGTGCAGTGTCCTGCTTCTCTGTGCCCCGGCCACTCCTCTGGGAACAGGCAAGCGGGAGACACAGAAAAGGCATTAATAAATCCTAAATTAAAATCAGATCTCAGATGCTACTGGAAGTTGTTCAAAGGGAAAGAGAATCAATTGCAACCTGTTCCCAGTTCTTGAAGGCAGCCTTATATTGTTTCTAACGAAACAAAATCAATAAGAAATGCTTCTTACGGTTCATTTTTTTAAGCTCAATACCAGCTATGCAATTTGGTTGACAATTATGAATGATCTGTTATGTCATCCAGCCCTTTTCCAGCTAGCCGGATTGCCAAAGCCTGCAATCATGTATTATTGCTTGCAGGTACATCTTTAAATATTGGTTTGCTTTCCACTTTTCTACAATGATCATTCAGAAATAAACTGAATTTGCTGATCAATTCCATTGACTTGAAAGCAAGTTATTAATGCCTTCATTTGATGCTGGCTTCTAAACTTTTCTGATCCATTAGTTATGAGCCCTCATTGATTAAAAACATGCATCCTTATAGCACTGTTTCTTCAGGGAAAAGCAAAGGGCGTTTTGGAGTCACTTTTCTCTAGGAGGCACGGCTTGGTTTTTAAAACCAGCACGAGATGGTAATACAATTTCACCACAATAACTTCCTTTGCAGGTAAAAACGACATAGCTATTTTTGAAGCCCTCCATTAAAATGATTCCATTTTATTTCCAATTCATGTGTTCGTCTCTTCCACCTGCTGTTCGCCTCTTGCTAGGTCTGCTCCCTGCAATCCTTGCAGGATGGAGCTGCAGCTGCACAAGCGCAGAGGGCTCCGCCGCAGCTTTCCGGGCACTCAACACTCCCTGGCCACCGGCTGCACCACCTGCCCAGCCTGACACTTTCTTGAATCCTGGGAAGCTGAGCCATTCTGGAAAAGCAAGCGGACCTCTTTTTTATTAGTATTTTTTTCCTTGGAGACCAGAGCGCCTCGGTGCTTCTCCTCGTTAATGGCTTGTGATCTGGAGCATGTGATGTGCGCGTTTGATGGTGGGCTGGCCGAGGAGGAACGAGAGAGAAAAATTCCCTGAAGCCATTTCTGCTCCATCTCCTTCCTGCTTTTTGAGCATCCTTGGGGATTGGCCCTCTCATGGATGAGGATGGTTTGGAGGAGGAAGAGGGTGACACTTGCTCGGGGAGGTTATTTGCAAACACTCTTTTGCTAGAGATCAATGTGTTGAGCCCAGTGAAGAATGATTTCAATTTTGCCTTGAAAACCTGGATCAAACCGTGCTGACAGTGCAAACCTCCCTGCCATCCAGAGATTAGACTTGTTGGGCTGCTTTTAATCGGGGGCTGAGTGCTTTCCTCGCCAGTGGGTGCTCAGCACTTTGCTATTTGTTGTTGAGCAGGTTCGGGGAGCAGAAAGAACCGATCTGTGTCCACGTGCTGCTCAGGGTAATTCTGATGCACCAGGGAGCGTTGCACCTCGGAGGGCCCTGCACAGCAGCAACCTTCTGAAAAGTGACAGCAATGAGTGCACGAACATGAACAAAATTACGCTAGTCCATCTGCATTTAGTTCTGAGTTAGTACAGGCCTTTCTTAGGACCATGGCGAGTTCAGGCAGTGATTGAGGGCATGACGGCGGTGTGAGGACACAGGTGCCTCGTGCCGTGCTCGCGTGTAAGAGGTCTATATTCAAACATCCAAAGCAATTTATAGCAAGAAGTACCCTTGGCATACAGCATCTCCAAAGCAATTTATAGCACGAGGTGCCTTGGCATCCAGCATCCCCTGGGAAATGACTGTCTGGCAGAGGCTGATCACCCTTGACTTCACCGAGAGTAGTTTATTCTCCAAGCCAGCAATTAAACCCACTGTACTCCCCAGGTCTCCATTATTAAAGTGTACAGCCAATAAAAGCGGTAGGGAGTTGCTGACATGAATGACATCTGCTATGGAGCGGGGAGCCGCACCTGGCTCCCTAAGCCCCTCTTCCCACCAAGGTAACGCAGAGCAGCGCGACGGAGCGGTGAAAATCCCCGGCATGCGACGCTTTGGTGACTGCAGCCCCCGCCTCAGCTGCCAATTAGCAACGACACCGCTGGAGGCCACGGCGTCCCCGACGCAGCTCCGCGCCCAGACGGACCCTGCGCAGCTCTGGCCCCTTGCACCGCGCGCGCCAGCGGCCGTACGCGCGCCCCTGGCGCGGGACGCGGCCCACGGCCCGGCCGAGCCCTTGGCTCGTAGCCAACGGGCCCAATCCCGCGGGAAAGCCGTGCCCGGAGGCGCCGGGAAGGGCGGGCGCTCGTGCGGATGCTCCGCTCTCCCAGGTGCGCAGCGTCGCCAAACCCCTGCGCCCGCCGCAGCGGCTGCCACGCGCGCCCGGCGCCTCCGTTATTAGTCAGCTCTGTAAGACTTTAATCTACTTGGAGGGCTTTTCCTTCTCTCTAATTCATAAATGAGCATCTTTGTGTTTAATCTCTAGTCAAACTGCTCCTTGCTTGATCTTTAAACTGCTTGCGCAAGGGAAGGTAATTGCGTCTCCCCAGCACGGAGCGAACCCGGCGCGACGGCGGCGGCGGCACAGCCTGCTCGGCACCCCGGTGCCTCCGGGTCAGGAAAGTGGGATTTGGGCCAAATCAAAAATAGTGCAGAAAGCCTAATTTTGTGAAGACATTCCTTTTCCCCCAGTGAATGCTTATAAACCAGAAACACAGTTCTGCAAAACGATCAGATTTCTCCTTTCATACTTAGAAAAGCCCTAATGTAAAGTACTTCTATATGAAGCTGAATTTTATTTTTAATCGGTAATGTTTTCTGGACACAGCTCTTGTTTCTTCCTTCACATTTGAAGAAAATAAAAACAAAGACGGAGGTCAGGACGCAGGGAACAGCAGCTGCCAGAGCAGAGACGCTGGGGCACCCGCGCCCTGGCCCGCCTGGGTGTCCCTGGAGCAGCTCCGGAGAACCGGGAAAACTGGAGAGGGTCTTCCCTGTTAGATTCCCCAAAACAATTAGTTTGAAATCCGTTTTCTCTGTTTTCTTAACACCTTTGCAATACCAGATAAATACCAGATAAAAGCAGAGGTAAGGGCGGTTCTCTCCTCCCAGCCCAGAGGCTGGAAGCTCCTACACTCCAGCCTTCAACCCACGAATGCCACAGGCTGCACAATTCTCCTTCAGCGGGATAAAGCATGAAATTGTTTATTGCTAGCTAAGCTGAAAAGCACTCAAATTAACCTCGTGCCCAGGCACCAGCAGGCATGAATAACAAGTATTTAAGTGGTGCAACGGTCTGCGTTAGCACCGTTAGCACCAGTTTTGAAGGATTCCAGTCTCCGCTTCAAACAAGGCCGTCTGAAATCCCCGCCGCGGCAGCTCCTCGCAGACACGGTGCGGGCTGCAAGGCAAGCGCTGCGCTCCTTCCTTCTTTCCCTCCTTCCTTCTTGCCCTCCTTCCCTCCTTTCTTTTTAAATAGGTGAGGCCAGATCTGCCCGCAGCTTCCCCATCCAGCACTCAAACTTCCTCCGAGTGTGCTGGAACAAAGGAGGGATTTACCATGAACTGGAAATAGGCCTGAGTTTGCAAGAGGATTGGGAAAAAAAAAAAAAAAAAAA
>VZSV01000077.1:2591664-2608331 GCA_013398735.1 Nothocercus julius
ACAATGCGGAGGGGATATGGAGGGGATGTGGAAGGGATATGGAGGGGATGCAGAGGGGATGCGGAGGGGATATGGAGGGGATGCAGAGGGGATATGGAGGGGATGCAGAGGGGATGCAGAGGGGATATGGAGGGGATGCAGAGGGGATGCGGAGGGGATGCGGAGGGGATGCGGAGGGCTCTGCGTGAGCGCAGGCGGGTGCCGCTGCTGCAACACTCGCCTGGGCTCTGGCAAACCCTGGGGGACCGAAGTTTCCATGCTCCACTTTCCACTGCTTTCTCGGAGCCCCTCGCCGTGTGTTTCGCTATGTCCCTGCCCCAAGCTCACTGACTGCTCCAAGCAGATGGAAGGACAGTGACAGGGCTGAGGAGGAGCTGCTCCGTGCGAGGCTTCCAGCACACCGGGGCGTTTGCCTCCTGCCTCAATCTTGAGACGTTCCCGAGCAGTCAGCGCGCGAGGGCATCGAGGCCGAGATGTGGTTTTAGGGAAGGCCCTTGTGATCCAGCTATCGAGTAATGATTTGGGAAACCACTGCAAAGCCTGCACCGCAGGGCCCCTTCCAATGTGGTTCTGTGCACAGGGCTGCGCTGGGGCCGGAGGGTTTCCGTCTGCGGAAACGGAGCGGGAAGCGCTGGAGAAGCCACCGTGTCCTGGTGCTGGGGAGGATGTGCTAGTGCCCAGGCTGAGGAAGAGCCCGAGGAGGAGGCCCCGGCCTCACCTCCGCGGGGCCGCCCCTGTCCGTGCGCCTGCTCCTTGTCTCCGGCGCCGCGCCCGGCCGAGCCCGGCGGGAAGCCCTGATCCGCCTGCGTCTCCGTGGCCCGGAATTCCCGCGTAGCGCCCGTCCCTGCCACCACAATCAGAGTAGTTTCAGCTTTAATTGCTAAAATTCTGCTGATCCCTTGCTTTGGAAAGCCCAGATGCCTCCTGCTCCGCGTCTGCTTGTCGCTCTCCAGGTCTCAGGGCACAGGGAAAGTTTTGGGGGTGGTTTGTTTTTTGTTTTTTTGCACTGTACGTTTTCAAATGCTTCATTGTCAAACTGGTTAAAAGCCCTTATTTATAAAATGTGTGCGTCTCTTTCAGCTTAACTGAAAAGGCATTAAAATAACTGCAGCTGTGGAAAGAATAATTACGGCGAGATTTTGTCAAGGACTCTCTTGTCTGATGTTGCCATCTGTGACATGGTGAATGCAAAGATCATTTTAAACTTAGGGAGTTAACGTAGAGAATAATTTGAGAGTTTTAGATATTTATGGTAAATTATTTAACTTTACAGTTTGGCTTTATGCCTTCATTATTGCACACGGGGAGGATTTGGGCATTTTCTGTTGCTCCGCGCTTTGATTTTGCCTTTGTGGCAGAAAGGTGAGCTGCAGGAGAAGGGACATTTCCCACACTTCAGAGCCTTTTGGGGAGACATCATATTAATGGGGTTATTTCCATGCGGTTCAATATCATCCTTAATGCTTTTTAAGGAAATCTCTAGGGAAACACCCTGATTAGCAAGCAGCGCTAACAGCCTGTCTCTGGAGCAGGGACAGCGGGAGGTGTCGCACACACCACGTTGTCACCCCCACCTGCTCCTGAGGGAACACGGGAAAAAATATTCAAAGAACAGAGTTTGCAACCCCAGAAGAGGCGGTGCAGGAGCGGCGACCGGCGTCACGGGACAGTGGCTGGTGTCCCTGGGCTCTCACACTTGTTATCCCAGTCGTCACCACTGCAGCCGCTCGCGAAGCTTCCCAGGCGGCAGCGCAGGCTCCCAGCGCTCCGGTGGTGCCGAGGCCGCTGTCCCGGCGGAGCTTCCCTCTCGCTGGCCCCGTTTGGGGGTGGCGGGAGAGGATCCAGCGCTGGGGCAGGGCGCCAGTGCCCGCGCGCTCCCTGTGCTCCCCGTGCTCCTCGCGCGCTTCCCCTCCCTCCAGCTACTGCCCTTGTTAGCTCAAATTAACATTCCTAATGCAAAATCTATCGGAACGTGCCTCCCGGACTCACAGACATTTTGTTATGGTCAGGATTAATCACGAGGGATAATTAGAGTATTAAATGAAGTAATTATAACATTATGACTCTGCTAACCAAATTCATGGATATTAGCTTCTGAGAAAAGGCAAATACGGGAACCAGGCAAGTCTTGATGGGTGCCTGTGGCTGCGTCTGCTTTTCTAGCTAAAAAGCCCCAAACTGTGGCCACATGTGGCCAGGGCTGCGGGACAGCGGAGCCCGGTGCCCTGCGCAGCCGTGCGCTCCTCTCCCATCCTCTGTGCCTTGCTTGGAGGAAGAAACGAGCTCACTGGGGTATTATGCAATTGGGAATGTTGAAAATTACCAAGTTCTTTTTCTTTGTCGGCTCATTTAGGTGAGCCTAGGTAGCAGAATATATAAACATGCTGTAATTGGCCATTCTGCGCCTGCACGTGTGCCCAGGCAACGGCACGGGGAGACATGACATGGAAAGCAAACTCAGCACTTGCACAGAGTCTGCAAAGAGCAAATCCCAGCACAGTTAGCACGGTAAAAACGCGCCCAAATTCAGCATATTCAGGCTAAGCAATTTCTTCTTTTCAATAAGAAATATTAATTCTAGATAATAACTAAGGGATTTTATCATATCATTCTTCAGAGACTAAGAATACAGCTAAATTCATACCAATATTGAATATTTCCCCTATCAGGCAACAAAAAAGCTAGTGCTGTTTGGTATCTGGAAGCAGTACCTACAATCTGCAAAAGGAATCATCTCACTGTGAACTATTAAGACCCGGCACTCTGCATACAAGCCAGTATCTCTGTTTGCAGTGCAAACCCATGCAAGGGCTGTTGCTTTGCATTCAGGTGCTGCTCCTGAGCTCGCTGCATGGGGACTATATCACACCACTTTAGTTCCTGAAGTTCTTCACAGTATTAAGTGATAACTTTTTTTTTTTTTTTTTGCATGGTTCTGACAATGCAGTCAAAATCCAGTTGCAAATGCTATGCTGCTTATTGATAGCTCCATAATACAGGCGAGGTAGGTTGCCAGACAGCTGCATTTCCTGGCATTTAAAAAGAATTCACTGTAATGTATTGTAATACATTAGCATAATAATTGGTAAGCATTCGCAGATGAATAGTTTACTGACTGATAGATTTTGTACAGAAACTGTGAAGGTTACACGGAGGGTGAAAACATTTCACTATGTCAATGAACATACTTAATTTTTCTGGAAGTGCCATTGAAATGGCGCTGCCGGGACATTAGCATGACAAAGAGGTGGCGCCAAGCGGGTGTCACCGGGAAGGACGGGGGTCCCTGCCCTGCATCCAGCGCCAGTGATTCCTGGGCACCCTCCCGAAGCAGCCGCTCGGGTCCCCTGGCTGGCACATCCCTGCGGAGCCGGCGCTGCCCCCGGAGGAGCTCCAGGACTCTCCCCCTGCTCCGTCTACCTGCATTGGGATAATCAGACACAGACTGCGTTTGTTCCCGAGTGCTCTCCAGCTCTGCTCCGGTGCCTTGCACATGCGGAACATCCCTGGATAGCGGAACATCCCTGGATAACGGCACCCGCCGGCGGCTCCTCAGCCTTCCCCTCGCTCTGCTCGCGGAGCCGGCAGAGCCGCGACTCAGCCGTTACCTTGGGGAAACTGGAGAGCTGATCGAGAGGGACAGAGACGAATCTCTTGGAAGGAGCGCTTGAAAGCATTTTAAGTGAGATTTCAGCTTGCCATTACGCATGTTAATTCCATTGTCATTTGGAATAAATTGGGGAAAACAGATGTGAAGAGGAGTGAAATATTCCTGCACACGAGAAGACAAAGCTTTTATCTCCGCTGCAACCAAATGGGAGAGGATCAGACGTACGAGACTTTCCTGCAAAATGATCCCATCTTACCACTCGCTTGCCATTCATCTCCGCAGCAGCTATATGTTAAAAAAAAAAATATACATATATATATACAGACATATATACACCATGGGGGTTGCGCTGCCTGGGGGTGCACATTGGCCTTGGGGAGCTGCCGCAGCGGGACACGGCCCGCTCCGCTCTCTTGCTCTGATTGGTAATAACGAAATGGAATTTATAGTAACGGGTTTCTTCCTACTTTGCAATCGCAATGTGTTTCACTAACACTTCTGTGGCAATTTACAGTATTAGGGGTATATTTGCTTCCAGTAATAAGAGATAAAATTTAACAATACAGAGCGTAATTATGGGGTCAACTTTACATGTTTCAGTGCCACTGAAACGCACCGGGTTTCCAGCAGGGAGCTGATTAGCTGGTGTAACGGCGGCTCCTCTGCGAAACTGAGTTCCTGGCACTTTGTATGTGCATGACTGCAGCCCCTGGAAGTCACGGTTAAGGGCAAAGCCTTACTGGGCAAAGGAGCACACTTGATGCACACAGAACTACTGCGGAAGAGGAGGGAGGATGGCTGGTCCTACAGGCAAAAGTTTCACCTCCCTTTAGTCTCAGCACAGGTTTAGGAGTTTATTGCCTTTGCCTTTGAAAACTGGCCATGTTTCTAGAAGTGCATCAATAAAGATCTCACAGAGGAAATAACATTTTTCTTGCTCCTTCTTCCACAAAGCCCCATTTTGTAGAGCTGCAGGCTAACACTGCTATTCTTCCATCCTTTCTCCCCTTTCCAAAGCTCAGTGCCATTTTCAAATGTGAACGAAGCAGATTTTGCCATGCAACGCCTAGGAGAGGCCGTCCGAGCGCCCATCCCCTTCCAGCAAAGCCCTTTGGCCTCCTGCAAAAGCAGGGAGGCTGCGGGGCAACCAGCGCCGGCAGCGCAGGGGCCTCGCGCATCTCACCGCAGCACCACGTGCCCGCTGAATTCCGCTCCTGCTTCTTTAAAACACATCTATTATTTACAGAGCTTCGGATATATTTAATAATTACCCTGAAAGAGAAATCTAGCAGCAGATGGGGACATTCCTGGGGACAATTTCAGTGCTGAATATGTCATTATGTACAAATGTAACTTTCAGCCTTTCGCTTTAGCCAGAATGTGGCTTGCAGACAACTTGGGAGGCTGCAAGTGAAAAAAACAACCTCTGTTGTTTGTTTAATAATAAATTGGGCTTTATTAAAAACATGGGTTTTTAAGTAGTGCTGAGGAGCGTGTTCAAATTCCTGTCAACATCTTAATGTTACACTCCAGATGAAAGCAGCACTTCTGCAAATGAGAATGATGCTAATCCCTTGATAATGCAGGAAAAGCCCTCAAGAGCCATGCGTGGTGCCATGACCGTATTATTAGAGAAAGCCAGACCTCAGATAGCCAAATCTCAGTAAAGATGCATGAACAGCCCCCTGATTTACAAAGCTGAAAATCTAATGATTTTCAACGCAGTCTTGCAATCTTTGCAAGCCCGGCTCCTGGCTCGAAACCACCCTGGTGCTTTGGTGTATGACACAGAAAGCTCAAAAACGCCTGTTAAGAGCTGCTTGCCCCAAGATTCCCGACCACGGAAGGGAAAGAGGCCAAGCAGAGGGGAAGGTGCAGGCGCTGCCTGGAGCGGGGCCCCGGCTCGGCCGGCTCCTGCGGGATCCACGGCCCGGGAGAGGTTCCCTGCCGCCCCCCGCGCTCCTGGAGAGCCTGTTCTGCTCAGCAGGGCAGCCTGGAAGAGGAGGAAATTCCCAGGGATAATTGTGGCTTTACAAAAAGAAAAGGAGCCGTTTGCGGTGATATTAATCTCGCTACCTTTTCAGGAGCAGCGGGGCATGCGAGCCACGGCGCACTGCAGACAGGGATCACACGCTACTAAACTTAATTAGTTTCTATCCCAAGGGAGGAAAATTGAAAAGTCTCAGTCTTGCTTTTGTTACGTGGGGTGAATCATGCTATTGCTCAAATTGTCAACTGTCAAATAATGATCAGAAAATGATAATGTGCCTGTTCGGCAGCAGCTGCACGGGGACAATTGCATCTGTGGGACAAATCCTGTTCCGACACCGTTTCCTCAGCGCCTACAGAACTGGTGCTCCTAGAGAGCAGCAGCCGCAGCGCAGGGATGCACCGATCCCGCTGTGGCAGCACCCGCCTGCAAACAAGTCCCAGGGTCACCATGTCTTTGGATGTACTCTTACACAAAAATGTGTCCGTTTCACCCTCAGAATTGAACAAACTGCCACCTCCCACCTTGTATTGTTAAAAATCCCTGGAAAATTGCATTTTTAAAAGTTAAATTGTATCTTACTGTGTTGCGAATTCACTTGAATTTGCCAACGCTACTGATAGTCTGTAATTGCAAACTGTATAATTGCAAACTGCAAACGTTAAACATCAGATCAGCAAAAGAGGAAAAGCTCCCGCCACAGCTTAGGATCTGGGTTTCAGAGAACGTTCCTCAAGGGAAGCGCTTTTCACCTAGGAGCTTCTCCTCGAGCTCCAGCAAGAGCTGTGCTTGAGGAGGATCCATATAACTAGTCCTAGCGAGGGCTGTCATTGATTTACTGACCTCAAAACTTGGATGCCGTGTCCTGTGTTCCCGGCATTCATCACAGTGCATTTGGTAGAGGAAAGTGGGGACATATATCATCTATTCGGAAAAAAATAAAATAAACCGAGTACAATATCCTCTCTAACTTGTGTTCATCGGCTTTCCCACAAGTGTCTTTACAGTTCTAGCATCGGGGAAGGACAATAAAATGGTGCAAGGGCAGAGGAGCCCCACGTGAAGACGGGGCAGGACGTGGCTGGCGCCGCAGCCGGCACGAGGAGCGGGTCGGCGTGCGCTGCTCTAACGGTGTGTGTGATACGAGATGCTTTGTGTGCACAACACGCGGGCTGCCCCATATATACTGGATAATAAATGCCCCCTTAGTAGGGGAAGACAGTTTTTCATTGCAAAAGTAAAAAATAATAAGAGGGGAAAGTGCTATCTCAGCTTGCTGCATAAACAGCTAAAATAAGCAATATGCAGGCATATCATTGGAACATAGATTAATAATTTCTGTTCTGAGTGGTGGTGGCTGCTTTGATTTATCGCGGGGATGGTATTACGGCCCCAGACTTTATTGTCCTTTGAATTATACTGCAGTCTATACACAAGGCAGACAGGACTCTAAATCAAGTATTATTGCCTGTAAATTTGGAAACAAATAGTAGTTTTCCCCCTCTTTAAATCACAGAGTTTGTGAATTTTATAAGGTGAATGTTACGACTTTTTATATGATCAAAGTTTTTCTTTCCCTCCTTGGCTTTTCCCACCTCACCGGACCCGTCCGTTCGCTCCGTTTCCCCCTCCTCGCTGCTCCCAGCTCTTTTGCAGTCTCTGCATCTCAAGGACTTTCTCTATTGCTCTGTGGCAGGACGAGGTGAGGAATCCCCCTCTCCTGGGCTTCTGCACGAGGGAAATAGGCGTTTTCCAAGGGACTCTAAACCCTGCACACAATCCCATCCTGCGAACGTCGGACTTGCCAGGCCAGAGCACCCTGCGGGCTGGATTCTGAGCCCTTGCTTTTGGAGTGGGTTCACAATTCAGGCATCACATGGTTATTTCCCCCTCCTTTCGTAAAAAGCAGAGAGCAAAGTGCTCCGGCAGGGCATCAACACCCGCGTGTCACCACTGCGAAAGCAACAGGGCATCAACACCCGCATGTCACCACTGCGAAAGCGACTTCCCTCCAGCTCCTGTTTTTAAAGAGCCTCCTGGAGCCCATTCTGCCCATGCTGGGCAACAGCTCTCCAAGGCTGAGCAGCCTTGACATCCTCCTTTCTGCTTTCCTCGAAAGCCCTAACACCGCCTGACGCAGGGGTACAGTGTGCTGGTGTCCCCCACCTGCGGGCGCCTCGGGCACCCCAACACGGGCCAGGAGGCGGCCCCAGACACATCCCGATGAGGAGACTGAGCGCGGATTATCCGGAGCTCCGTGGGCCAGCCCGGTGCCCAGCGCGCGGAGCGGAGCCGCCGGGGCAGCGCAGGGAGCTCCGCTGAGCCCCGCGGCTGCAGCCCGTGGGCGCTGGGATCGCGTCGCTCCGGCTCTGCGTATCCGGGCTCCGGACGTGCGGAACGGCGCTCGCCGGCGCGGCAGAGCCGCGGGACGAAGGCTGGGCCCCTGCAGAGCCGCAGGGCGAGGCCGGAGCCCCCGCCGCCCAGGCCCCCGCACGGCTCCTCCTGCCAACGTGCCGGGCACCGCGCGCTGCCTTTCACGGAACAGCAGCTCGGCCTGCCAAAAGGAACACGATGACTGCCATGATTTCAGCGCCGGGGGGTCCTCGCCTGAAGTGACAGTTCAGCTGAAGAGTGACAGATGACACCACTGCCAGCGTCCCCTTCGCAGGACATATGCTCCGAGTACTTGTGCATTGAAGGGACTCCTTCACCTCCGCTCTCCCTCCTCTGCACGGATGGGGGTGCACGCGCCGGCGCGGGGCCAGCGCCCGCCGGGACGGCGCCAACACGGCGCGGGCGCTGCCTCCCCCTTCGCTTGGTGGGGGGCCAGGCCCCCGCGGCTCAGAGAGCCCCCGGCAGCACGGCAGCACGCTATCATCTCTGGAAGCAAGATTACAGCGAGCGCTGAAAATTGCACAAAATACCTCCCCAATGATGAAGATTGCAGAAAGGCTGGGAAAATTACCTTTTGCATTATGTCTTAAAAATACTGCAATCTCAGCCTGTGCCTCGGATTCCAGGAACTGATATGTTATTCAGAAAGCACTGCTGGAGCGGGCTCGCGGAGAGAGCAAAGCAAATGGAGCCTCGCTCAGACACACCGGGACCCCCGACTGCCGGTTTAGATCCCAGGACTCTGAGTTCACCGGGGCTGCTGAGCAGCTTCTGCGGCTCCCACTGAACAGCGGGAGATGCTCTAGACATCATGGAGGAGCTTGGAAGGCCGGGAACACGGAGCAAGCGGAGGGGTCTCCAAGGGTGCTTCACGGTGTGCACGGGGCAGAAAAGAAAACCTACTCATGACCACATGTGCAGTCGCAGAAGGGACTATTTCTTCATAACAAAGCAGCATCTTTTCACTCCTCTGAGCTTGTTCCAGAGGAGGTGGAAGCCCCTTCCCTGCCGGGATCCAGGCGGTTCGAAGCAGAGCTCCAAGCCCCGGCACGGAGCACCCAGCACCCCTGCCCAGCTCTGGGTGCTCCCGCAGACCCCGGGACGCTCGTCTGGCTGGGATGAGCTCGACTGCAACAAGTGGTGCATCGAGCCGGTGCTCTGGAAGCAATCCTTCTCTTTCTCCCAGATCTCAGGGAAAATTTAGCAGGAGAAGCGTGCATGAAACCCGGAGTTCCAGAGAACCGACTAGAATATGGAAATACACTCCCTTTGGCAAACCAGAGGAGAAGATAGCTTTGGCTAGGAGCCTGTCCGGGATTGCTGCTGAACTGAAGCCAGTAAATTAAAAACCAGAAACAAAACAGTAAAGGCATAAAGAAATGGAAAATTAGGAAATTGCCAGCAACCAAGATAAATTAGAAGCTATGCAATGTAGAAAATTTAGAATATGATGTAATTATCATTAACCATGCAAAAGTAATGCTCAGAAAGGTTTAATAAACATCTCTGATCTCTACAGGCAAAGAAGGACGGCCTCTTGTACCCCGAGTGTATTCTTTCCATTAGGTACCGAGGGGGAGCCTGGACTGATGCTAAAAGGAGAGACTCACAAAATCTCCGTGCACCCAGGGGAGCTTCCCCTGGATGCCGGGGCGGAGGAGAGCTCTGGTTAATCAGGGCCAATTTTTAACGAAACGTGGAACAGCAGGGAGGTTGGGAAGGCTGGAAGACGGCAGTGTTATAAAAAGGAAAGCGGGACAAACCGTTCATTTAAGCTTGGCAGAGCTGCCAGAAGAGTCAATTAATGAAGCATTTAAAATAGTACTAATTTAATGCCTGTCAGTGCGTTTTTATTGAAAACAGTTGTCAAATAAATCCGACTCCTTCTCCGCTGAGATGCTGGACCTGTGTGATGCAGCCCCCCCTATTACTCAGTGTTGGATTTTAACTCTAGCGTGACGGGAGCCCAGGCACAAGGCAGCGCAAGAGGGGATGGTAACGACGCAGCGGTTGGTAACGAGGAGCTGGAGGGGCCTGCCGGCACAGGGAGGAGTCCGGCATTTCTTGGATTCTTCTCAGATCTTAGAAAAAGTCTCAGTGAATTCAACTCTGAAAGCTCCCTAGAGAAGCCACCACCTTGGAGAATTACACACGTCTCGTCTCGTGAGTGCTCCCTGCTCCGTTTAAACTAGCGGTACATGAAGATACCACCAGCTCCCCCGACGCCTGCAGCTAGCGATTTCCCAGACAAAACGCAGTTCTGCTGTTCTAAATGTTTTCCAAAAAAAGCCTTGAGACTGTTATTTTTCAGTGACAAAATGAAAGCAGATAAATTACTTAACAATTTCTCCCCTTGGAAAGCCAAACTTAATCGTCAGAATTTGCCACTGCTAAAAGTCTGAACGTTTCTCCTCCCATAGCATTACTGGTGCTGCTCGGAGCACGGTGCAGCTTTCACACGATTGAAAGCAAAAAGATTTTTCTGCTCAGAGAGGTGCTGGTCTTTTCAGGGAGGTTGGAATAGATCAGTATAGATTAATTGAAAAGGAGCCTTCTCCCCATAAAGTATTAAGAAATACGCACATCAAAGAGCTGTTTTGGGGCCACCCAGCCCTTATGCATTTCGTCCGTGTTTCTGTGTTGCTCGACTACAAGAACAAATTACCTGCCAGACTGGTTTCCAAACACCCACGTTTGCTAATGCTGTGCTACTTCCATGCACAGGTGACAGGAGGGCCTGGCACAAACTGCCATGCAAGGGAGGTTCCCAGGGATTATTTGCGCAGCCCCCTGCTCGTGCCCGCCTCCCCTGCCCTTCCGTGCCCCTTGCTCGCTGCCCCGCATCACGGATTCAGCGCCGCGCAGGGCACGACCTTGTCTAGCAATCTGCCCTTCCGGGGGTCTGAAGCACAGTTCAAAATAATAATAAATGCAACCATAAAAACGTACTAATGCAGAAAAAAAACAACAGGAAATAGAGAGCCAAGCTGAGAAGTAAGGGCCAGGTTCCCCAGTGGTTCCCCAGCCTTCCTGTCGCACCAACAGAGTCGGTGCTCACAGATCTGCACAGATTTGTGGTGCTGGAGACAGGTAAAAGACTGATGTATTATTGGCAGATATCCGGATTCAGACTATAAACAAAAGAATACATTAAAAATTAACAATAATAGCAATAGGAACTTGCTTCTCAGGATCCCAAGGGTGTGATGTTCCCGCTCCAGTTCTTCCTCCCAGTGTGTGCTATTCCCAAGCTGCGGAGAGCTGGCCGGTGCCCACGGCTGCTTGCTGCATTTGCCATTCTGACTTTGGCTTGTTAGGGCCAGTTCTAGCCCCTTACAGGACAAAGTGTGTTCTCTTCCTTGCTCTTCCTGCCAGACTTAACCAAATATCGGCCCCTGGCCGACAGGTGCCAGCGAGGCAGCGGCACGCGGGAACGCTGCTTCCCGACGGCTTTCCGGACGCTCCGCGTTTGAAGCCTGCGTCTCCCGTCAATCCCGTGTGTCGGCAGGATGTGCTTACCAGTGATTACGCATTCTCATTAGATGTTGGTGTTAATTGCAGATGCCGTTAGGAGTCGTGCAGCGTGGCTGTGATGCAGCTAAGTGACCTCAGTGAGATACCAAGAAAGGAGCTTTTTCCTTTGAAGAGCTCTGGGAAGAGACGTCTGCTACCGTCCCTGCTTTGATACGCTTTGTGTCAGGAGGAGAACAAGCCTAGATTTCGCATCGGCAGCACGGAGAGCCTGGTGGGGCTCAGCAGCTCTAGCACGGGGCTCTGGGGGGACACAAACACAGGCTAATTTTGCAGGGTGCTGGCCCAGCTCCCGGCCTGCCCGCTGCCGCCGCGGCCCTCGCCCCGGCCCTTCCCCGCGGCTCCCCACGGCTCTGCCCTCCGCACGCGCCGCATCCCCCTCGCGCTCTACCTGAGGGCAAAGGAGGAAGAAAAGTACTCGAGGGTTTTTTTTCCCCAAGTCATGCATTTTTAATTGGACTATAAATTCCACTTTATTGTGTTTTAGGATGCTATTTTTATTTTCCAACAGAACTGTCTCTTCTTTGATGAGGGCAGAGATTTATTACCCAATTTCCAGTTTTATGTTTCCCTCTTGGTGTCTAGTTTTAGTTGTTTCCTGGTTATACAGATACTACCTCTTTTCCAATCCTTTTCTAGGTGAATTTCCGCAAATCCCTATTCCCATGCAACCCATTAATGTTCCTTTCTTTTATCCAGTCTTGCAGGGATTCATCTTGGATCCATCCGTAGAACAACTGTATTTCCACTTTATAGTTTCTGGTGGGTGTCTCTGCGGCACCATAATTAGGGACGAGGCTGTGCAGGGCCACGGTGCTGCCAGGCTCTTGGCTTCCAAACGCCTCCCGTTCCAGGCGGGACAAGCAGACTCAGCACGGACGCGCTCCTGGCTGTGACGCGGCCTCGGAACGCGCCGATCGGGAACACGGAGCGCTCGGCGCGGGCTGCGTGCCACGGCTGCTGACCCTTCCGCAGGCACTTGCTGTATTTTCTTAGGGAAAGCCTTTTTGGCGACTAAACTAAAGACACAACCTTCATCCCCCAATGTTGTCTTAGCGTTTTTATACAAATCGAACCTCAGTGCAGGATTCAAAGGTCACAGGAAATCTGGGAGTTAATTGGCCCCGCTTTTCCAATGAAATTTCGGGCAGAGGGAGAGTTCTGGTTATTAAGCGCGGAAAGCCTTTCCTATCGGTACTTGGGCTTTGCTGGAGAAAACGGCAGCTTGCAGACGGAGGCTCAGCGCACGCGGCTCTCCGGCACGGCAAAGTTTGCTCCTACGGAGGAGGCCGCGTCGCTTCCTCTAGCGGAGGGGAACCCGGCACGTGGGGGACGAACTAGCAGTGGAAGAAAGGCACTGATTAGTGTTTGCACCCTCAGCTCGTGGGCGACCCGCACGTGCTCTCCCGGTGACCCTTAACTTAGGTTTCTCCTGCAGAAATGGGGCTTTTTGTTTTGGCACTTAACAAGCCGAGATCACTGGTAACACCCTTTGGGAAAAAGCAAAACCAGCAGCAAAACCCAAGTTTCTCCAGCAAACCTGGGAAATGGAACAAACCGAGCTACGTCTCACACCTCCTCCCTTGTTTTAGCGGCGCATTAATGAATTAAGTTCTGAGGAGCTCCTGCGGGCGCCAAGTCTCAGCAGGAGCAAGCAGGTCAGCGTGCTAATCCAGCGAAGGTTTCCACGCTCATCTTGGAGAGGGAGCGCAATATCATTATTGCATTAAGGCACAGCCACACGAAAGAGAGGGAGCAGAGGTTGAACCGGTGGGATTTGGGCTTCATTGAGCCTGCCGACTCGCTGCGATAGTGCAGCATTTTCATCTCCATTTGAAAGCATTAATAAAAATGTGTTTGTTCAACGCGAATGCTTTAGGAAGTACCTCCCAAATCCCTAAATCTGAACACAGCTCGAATACACTCAAATTAACTCGTGTTTACTGTAGATGTGAGCCCTCTATTACTACAGTGTGGAGAGGATTACGGCGTCTTTGAAGGGAGCACAGCCGGGTAGAGTCACGGCTCTGCCACGGGTTCTGCGAGGAAGATTTGCAGGTTATTTATCTAAGAGCTGCAGTCTGGGCAGGAAAGGGGCTGCTCGAGCTGGAAGGAGCCAGGTCATCCCTGTGTCTCCGGCTGAGGAGGCTCCTCATAGCAGGAAGAAGCTCCCACTAAAACCAAGTCCTAGCCCTGCTCGCTGGCTCTACAGCACCGGGCAAGGGGCCTCCTTGCCCGTCTCTGGGAACATCATCCACAGCGCTGCGCTGCAGTAACTCTTGGCGTCGAATAAACTGGGATAAACCTGGGATTATCACAAAACACTGAAGTTTCCTTGGGCCGAGCAGGGACAATTAGGTGCTTAGGTCATTGACAAGCATAAAAGTGGTGCAGTGAAATCTGTCGTCATTATGACAAAGGTGTGAAGTGGTACACAGTGACTAACGCGCGCTTTTAATTGGACTTGAATCTATTAATGAAGTTTTCCCATTCCACCTCCTCTATAATTGGAATGTTCTTGCAATTTCTCCTTTTCTGAGCTACCAAACTAATAATTTACCCACTTTAATTCGTGATTCACTTAGTCTGTTTAGTCACAATAATGAATATTCAGCCCCATTAGCCCAGATTTGGCTCATTTCATCCTCAGACCTATTCAGTTCTGTCAATGTGGCCGTTGCATCAGCGCAAGGCAGCGGCTCCCGGCAGCCGTCGCGGTTCCCACCGGCCTTGCGCGGAGGGGACAGAGGCAAAATGCAGAATGCACATTGCAGCTCCACGCGAGCTGCCCTTCCATGGGCATCGTCTTCTTCTAAGTAATGGTAAAGAGTTTTAATAGCGGAATTTGGTCATTTAGGGGCATTTAAAAATCCTCCCCGCGTGTTCAGTCCCGGCGCTGGGCAGTTCCCAGCACGTCCCGTTGTGCTCCCTGCGCTCTCTGTAGCTGTTGGTAAATGGGGAGCAGAGATGACAGGAGGATAATGAAAGCATTTCTCAGAGCAGCCCCTTTCATCTTCCCCTTCTTCTCTTTGCTTCCCGGAATAAAGTGCTGCTTTTCAGTCACCAAATCTCCGAGCTGCAATTAGGCTGGATGTCCAGAGCTGGCAACTAAGAAATGTAGAAAATAAAGGAAGGAAAAACAGCCATTCAAAAAAAGTGTTGATCCTCAGAAAGATCCTAAAACACCTATACCAGACCCATCTTTCCACCACTGCACGTGTCAGTCAAGGCAGAGATGACAGGAGGTCCCTGTCCCCTTTCCAGAGCTGCTGCAGGGACTACGTGGCTGGTGCACAGCCTAATTTTCCAAAGGACTCTAGGTTTTGATTTCTGTTTTTTTTTTTTTTTTTTTCCCTTTCTCTCTTTGCTTTCTGCTGAAAAAGAGGGGAAATTGGAGACCAGACACGAACAGACAGGACCCTGACAGGCTTTGGGACTGGCAGCTCCGTCAAGGAATCCATTTTGCCAATCATGGCACAGAGGCAGTTTGAAAATTCAGCATCTATCAGGAGCAAATTCACAGCATGTGGCATAAAAATCTCATAAAACTGAACTGTTAAATATTTAGGGCAGATGACAAACAATATGTCATAATATTTGCAGAATTGCATTTGTTATTCAATGCATCATCTCACTTAGAGTCCTGATTTTTGGAGGCATCAACACAAGAAAGAGAAACAATCAGTTGCTGCCGGTATTTGGTTACATTGTAAATGAAGTATAGGATTTAATTTAGATTTCTTAAGTCTAGTATTATATGCTGAATGCCAGGTGGATATTAACATTTATTAACTGGGGCTTACCAACGAATAATTAAGTAGAATTTAATTAACACACACTAATTTTAATTTAACTTGGGTTGAATTTTTATTTGAGGCTTCATTTCAGTCCAGGACAGCTTCTCTTGTGTAATTACAGCAGGTTTTACCTGCAAAGTGACAAGAATAGGCGGATGAGAATAAAACCAGTGGAAAGTGCAGAAATGCCGGGCCGGGCTGCCCAGATCCGGGGCACTTGGTTCCTTCTTTCCCTGCCTCCCAGTCCACCTAAAGCGCGTGCCAGACGGATATCGCGTAAAACACCAGATTACACTGCAGGCCAAAGAAACGCCGTGGAAAAATGGCACATTTACAGCTGCATTGCCTAAAACCTGTGTTATAGATCCTTAGTAATTTTAACCTTTCAAACATTTCATTCTCCCACACGTTACAGCTGAAAATGTGGGTATAGCCCAAAACACAACTTTCAAGGCGACATCCAAGCGTGCCTGATTTATTCTGTTATCAGTGATTACCCGCACAAACTTGCTGAGCTTACAGAGCAGGATAAAATCTGGGGGAGCGATTCGCGCTGCGGCTGCCGCCTGCCCGGGGCGCTCGGCGGGATCAAAAAGGGCTAAATGTCACCGCGCACACGCGGAATCGGCCTCGCCGGGGCTCGGCACCCGCCAACGCGGCTCTGTCCCCGAGCTGGCTTAAAGCAGGGCAAGGCGCAATGCCGTGCGCGCGCTCTGCTGCTGGCAACCCGGCAGAGAGGGATCCGTCCTGCTAACTAATCACAGCAAGGGCCGGTTTGGGTTAGTTCTCGGTAAGAGCAACCCCAGTGTGCGCAGCAAAGTTTGCGGGGTGTTTTTTTCCAGGGAAATCGGTGGAGGCCAGGGGGCTATTCCGGCAGCAGCGGCACACACGGATGCGCGCGGCGGCGCCGCGTCCCCCTGGCAGAGTTTGCCCTCGGGTGTCGCGGTCCGTCACCGGTGGCCAAGACGCAGGGCCCCCGTCCCTGGTAGAGAGCGAAGCTGTGTAATGATCTGCTGCTGCTTTGCAAACCGAGTTTCCTGGCATTTTCATCGCCCTTATCTTGATGGGAATCGACTCCTAGGAGATTACGATGCAGCTCTTTTTTTTTTTTATAAATTAATTGAGGCTGCTTAAAAAGTAAAAATGGCCATTTCATTTTAATCATGTATTATGCAAATTAGAAATGTAAATATCATTAACAAATCTGTTGCTAACTTAATTTATTTTTGTTGTAGCAGTGCTGAAGGCCTTTGATCTCAGATTAGCGCTTTGATGGGCTCCGTCGGTCAGGGCCGCTCGGCTGCGGGGTGGGTGGGACGAGAGCGGCTGCTTCCGCGCGCGGAGG
>VZSV01000077.1:2618909-2629578 GCA_013398735.1 Nothocercus julius
GCCCGGCCCCGGTGCCCGGCGCACGGGGTTGGCCTCGCGCCCTGCTCGCGCGGGTCCCCCTAACCCCACCTCTGCGGGGGCCGACAGCTCCGCGCCGCGGCTCCGTCTTGCATGGGGAGAGCTCAGCTCGACATTAGCCTCGGTCTCATTGAACACGGCCAGTTCCACTGTGACTCCGGGAGGCATTTTGGTTTGGGGTTTTTGGCATGCCACTTTTATTTCCATTTAGGATGCTATTGTCTAGTATTCTGCTGAATTTTTTGTGATTTTGAAAATCCAATTTATCTTTTTGCCTTCAGGAAAGAAACAGACTAAACTAACCCTTAAAAACTGCAACATTTATTTTTCAAATGCAAAAGACATTTTAATTACCCCTGCTGCCATTATCTATTCCAGGCAGCTTTAAGCATTTCCCAGATAACCTCCTATTAATCAGCCCCAGCTGAGCCTAGAGTACATTTCATGTGTAGGTACAGCCTGGAGGTGGAAAAAAAAAAGAATTATAATAAATTAATAGATAAGCAATCACAATTAATGCCACTTTCCTGAAATAACAGTTATATCTTGGGAAAGATATTTTAATCTGTCATTCCTTAAGGCGATGTTTTCCTAGCTTGCAATGCATGTGCTTCAGCTTCTCCAGTACTAGACCCATGGGGTGCTAATGAATTAGTCTATTATGTTATACTGAATGTTTCTAAAAGGTCCCTAGTCAATACTGAGTACAGTGCATCAACACTTGGCATGAAATGCTTCAACACTGCGCGGCGGCAAGGCCGCCTGCCACATGAAGGGCCTTATCTCGGCGCTCCTAACCGAGAGGAGAGGCCCTTCCGAGCCTTTGGCTGACGCATGCGGCTTTTGCATCTGATAGAGCCCGAGCAGCGACAACCCCCTTAAGCTCCACGCTTCTAGGAATGTGGGATCGAGTCCTGGCAAAGCCAGGGGTTTCCCCAGCACCTGCTGCCGCTTCTGGCGTGGGTTGCGAGAGGCGGGAGCCAGGAGGAAGGTCAGAGCGACCAGCCCAGGCTGGGGGTCAACTGGGAGGGACGGGAGCCTCCGTAAGGGGGACAACGCGGAGAGCAGAGCTCGCGGAAAGGCGGGGATGGAGGGACAGCTAAAGTGCAGCACCAGGGTAACAAGTGAAGTGGATGAGGCGGACGCAGACGCAGAAGTGTCGGTCAGTGGATCACGGTGCACAGCAGCAGCTGCCCCCAGCCCCGAGAGCCCCAGGGCTGCTGCCCCTGGCCCCGGCGCAGGGCAGGAGGCTCCGGGTGCTGCAGGGCCTCCCCAACCCAAACCCCTCGCCCTGGGCTTGTGGCTGCTGTTGTGCCCACGAGGGCAGCGCTCACTGTGCTGCAGGGCAGGGGCGGCACAAGTGGCGCCAAGAGAGCCTGGTGGCCGAGTAGGGCAGGCCAGGGAGCACACGGGAGCCGGGAACGCCACTGGAACCTCAGCCCCGGCCAGGGCTGCCAGCACGAGCCCTCCTACGCCAGCGTCACTGCTACCGCTCCATCCGTGCTGTCGCTGTCTCCGTTACACCGTGCCATTGCTCTCACCGTTACACCTGTACCATTGCTCTCACCGTTACACCTGTACCATTGCTCTCACCGTTACACCGTGCCATCGCTCTCACCGTTACACCTGTACCATTGCTCTCACCGTTACACCGTGCCATTGCTCTCACCGTTACACTGTGCCATTGCTCTCACCGTTACACCGTGCCATCGCTCTCACCGTTACACCTGTACGATCGCTCTCACCGTTACACCTGTACCATTGCTCTCACCATTACACCGTGCCATCGCTCTCACCGTTACACCGTGCCATCGCTCTCACCGTTACACCTGTACCGTCGCTCTCACTGTTACACTGTGCCATCGCTCTCACTGTTACACCGTGCCATTGCTCTCACTGTTACACTGTGCCATCGCTCTCACCATTACACTGTACCATCGCTCTCACCGTTACACCGGTACCATCGCTCTCACCGTTACACCGTGCCATTGCTCTCACCGTTACACCGTGCCATCGCTCTCGCCGTTACACCTGTACCATCGCTCTCACCGTTACACCTGTACCATTGCTCTCACCGTTACACCGTGCCATCGCTCTCACCGTTACACTATACCATCGCTCTCACTGTTACACCTGTACCATTGCTCTCACCGTTACACCGTGCCATCGCTCTCACCGTTACACTATACCATCGCTCTCACTGTTACACCTGTACCATCGCTCTCACCGTTACACCTGTACCATCGCTCTCACTGTTACACCTGTACCATCGCTCTCACCGTTACACCGTGCCATTGCTCTTGCCATTGCCCTCCCACTGCTGCCGCTCTTGGCCGCTCGGCCCGCACGGGAGACAGCACCTCGGGGCCAGGGAAGAGTCGCCCGGTGCCCCTGCCAGGCACCTCCCCACTGCCCTCCCCGGGGCTCTGCCTCCCCCAGCCCTGCACACACACATGAACGGACAGAAAAGGCAAAGCAAAGCTAGGCAAAATGTTTAAACTGGTTTCTCTCTTTTAAGGATCTTTATGCATTAGACCTAGAACCATATCGCTACTCCGGAGTGAACCTGACCGGCTTCCGGATCCTCAACGTGGAGAACCCGCACGTGGCCTCCATCGTGGAGAAGTGGTCCATGGAGCGGCTGCAGGCAGCGCCCAAGGCAGAGCTGGGCCTGCTGGACGGCGTCATGATGGTACGAGAAGCTGCACCAAGCGCGCGGAGGATGGGAGGGAGGCGGGAGCCTTCGGCCAGGCCTCGCTGCTGCACGTGTGGCCTGGCAAAGGCATCGGAAATACCCGGCATAGCTGCACCAGACAGACGGCATTTTTGCAGTCTGTGATTTCAGGAGACAACTGTGGTATTTCGGCTAAAGGGGCCCGTAGCAGAAAGGCACCGGGCCGGCAGCTCCGCGCGGGAGCCGTCCTGCGGCAGGGCTGGATCCCACAGCGCAGATCCCTGCGGTCTGGGAGGTGCCCCCGGCACCACTGCGGATCCCCTTTATTTTAGACAGATGCTGCCCTGCTGTACGACGCAGTTCACATCGTGTCCGTGTGCTACCAGCGGGCCCCGCAGATGACCGTTAACTCCCTGCAGTGCCACCGGCACAAAGCCTGGCGGTTCGGCGGCCGCTTCATGAACTTCATAAAGGAGGTAAAAGCACGATTTGCAACTGGAAGTTTTTCAACACGCAAGAGCAGCCGTGCGCTGCCGGTGCGGGGATTTGGGCTGCCCCACGGTGTGCGGAGCGGCTGCGCGGGCGCGAGCGGCTCCCGGAGGAGCAGCGCGAGTCCTCCTGCCCCGCGCACGGCAGCTCTTCCCCTTCCCACTCACGTGCTGTTCCCTTCTCCGGAGCTGCCTGCCAAAGGACACTGTAAATGACGTGTCTGGTCAGTTCCTTGGAGCCTCCTCGCCCTGCAGCACCCGCCGTTGTTTCCCTGCCTGGCACCGCGTAGCCCCAGGCGGGACAAGCTCCTCTCCCTGCGTCGGCACACGCAGGAATGGCTCTCTACGGCGGGAAGGCAGAGGGGAGCCGGGCCCCGCACCAGGCTTAGCCAAGCGAGCGCTGCCCCGAGCACAGGGTGCTCTCCGAGCACTCCGGTTCATGCTGGCCATGCTGCTGGGACCCTGGGGAAGGAAACTACTTTGCTGGCACCGGCGCTCCGGGTGTTCCTGCTCCGAGCTGCACTAAGCAAGGGGAACATTAATTACTGCTGCGTGCTAGGGAGAAAGACCCGGGGCCGGCTCCTGGGGAAGAGCACCGTGCACGGCAGGGAGCAGGGGCGACCTGCGGCCCCCAGTAACGGCCCTGCCGCCTTCTCCCTCGCAGGCCCAGTGGGAAGGGCTGACCGGACGGATCGTCTTTAACAAAACCAGTGGTTTGCGCACGGACTTCGATCTGGACATCATCAGCCTCAAAGAAGATGGGCTGGAAAAGGTAGGCAGAGCTGGTGTCCCCTGCGGGGCCAGGGCCAGCCTGGCGTGGGCAGATCCGCTCGGCACCGCGGAACGCGCCTGCTGGCCCCGCCGCTTCCGTGTTTGCTGGAGAGAGGCGTATTTACTTTGTGGGATTTCTCAGATCCGTTTCCATGCCTCAGCTGTGACTCACGGGCCCTGGAGCACGGTGCGTGGGCTCTTCCAGCTGCGACCCTGCTTGCGGCACGGAGCTGGGATGCAGGGAGCGCAGGCGGAACAAGCCCGAGCAGCCACCAGCACCCGCTCGCCCGGGCCCAGGCTGGGGACAGAGCCATCCCCCTCCTGTCCCCCCGGCGCCTGGCAGAACACGGGCATCTCCCGAGGAGGCCACGGCTCCTGAAAGCATCAACCTGGGGCAACCTCCTCCCATAAAAACTGCCTGAGGCTTGGAAAGGCCACTGGCTCATCCAGGCCAGACTTCGCAGGAGGACCCAGCGTGTGTCTTTGCTTAGGTTTTTCTGCACTACTGAAGGAGCAGTTAAGAGGAAGAGCAAAGCGCCCGCGCCGGCCTGGCTGCCGTGGGGTAGAAGAACCGGGAACGCGCGGGCGTCTGGATGCCGTCGGGGGCGGGTGTAGGTGCACAGCCGCAGCACCGGCCCGTCACACTCGTGCCCCTCAGTGCGATCCCACGCGGCCAGGCAGGCGCGGCGCCTCCGCTCCATCAGTTCACAGGTCTCACTATTCCCACTATTATTTTTTAAATAAGCTCCCTGTCAACTCTTGAAGGATTTGAAAGTATCGATGTCAAATCTCTGTTGATACTAGGCTTCCGTCAATAGTTAATCTGCAATAACAAAATGCCAAACTACAAACAAATCCCAGGCGGATGCTGCATTATGTATAATAGCTTATGTTTGTTGAGCTTTAGGATTGAACTCCTGATCCTTCTACCTCCTGGATGTTCCAGGGATTACCACAGTATTAACTAAACATAATTACATGTAGTCCGACTATCTGACTTGCACAGTTCTCTCCATGCACGTTTTTCCTTTTCTTTCATTATTTAAAACTGATTTATTCAGTTTTATGTTCCATGTATTTCATTCTCCTAAAGAAACGCAGCTGCTGCACTAGAGAGGTCTCTTGGATTCCTGCTCCTCTTTCTCCATGCACAGCAATAATCTTCTGACGTTGCAGCTGTTCCATGATTGAAGGGAGACAAGGAGGATTGCCTGGGTTTTACCTGAAATATTTAGAGCCTTTCATAAAGTTCATAGAAATTCTTTTAGAATTTATGAGTTTTTTTGCCAGGCAGCATTCCTTATTACCAAGTCTCTTTTTGGGGATGCAGTAAAACCAAGTTCTCTGCTTGGACTGCTGAACAGGTTGGAGTATCTTAAGAATCAGCCTGAATAAAACAGTGGTGGCTCGGGGGATCGGGCTGCAGGCGTCTCCCGCTCCCGTCCCCACGTGCCTCCCCTTCTGCCCTGTTTTGCCCTTGCGCAGAGTTGATCCTTCAGTGCATTTTGATGGCTCGCACGCCACAAAACCACTGCCAGCTGCTCGCTCAGCCCCTGGCCGGTAGCTCTCATGGTCTTTGCCGTGCGCCAGCGTCCCGCTGGGGCAGCACACGGCTTGGCCGTCACCCGCACGCGGGCGCAGGGCTAATGCAAACCTCCCTCCCAGCTGATACAGGGCGGCAATTCCAAATTTGCCCCCATTTTCTGCAGATGAGGGAAGCAGCTCCATTGTCCCAGGCCAGGAGGACGCTGAGAGCAACTGAATAACGTGAGCCAGGTGTTGATTCATTTGCTTGCTTTGTTCCAGGTCGGAGTGTGGAGCCCGTCGGATGGCTTGAACATCACGGAAATCTCCAAGGGACGAGGGCCTAACGTCACCGACTCGCTGAGCAACAGATCTCTGATTGTCACCACTGTGCTGGTAGGAGACCGCAGGCCTTTCCTTCCGTCTCCGTGTAAACCTTGGGCTCGCGGGGCTGCGGGTGCTGAGCTGCAGGGACGCTCCGGTCCCGCGCAGGGACCAGACGCAGATGCGGCGGCATCGCCCGCGGGTCGCATGTCCCCGTGACGCAGAAATATCCTTGTTGTGGGAGAGGTTGCCGAGAGCAGCCGGAGCTCTTGGCCTGGCTGCGGCAATTGTGTTTCCTTCTCCTCTTAGGGACATATTTCATAAACTAGCTAAAAGAAATGCTGTTATCCAGCAGACCGCAGCTACTTGGCTGGTCCCCTCCGCTTCCCACTGTCACTCTGCGTTTTGATCCTACGTTCGCTATTGGATTTGATGGCAGGCATCAGATGAGAATGAATTCTTATCTAACCTCTAATGAAAAATGACGAGTGGCATTAGCTCGTGTATGGCTGCGTTCCGCAGTGCGGGCTCGTGGCACGCCTGCGGGAAGCAGCAACAGCACCAGCACTCGGCAGCGAGCTCACAGCCGGGGCACATCCGCGCTTTCGCCCCTGTCAGTTTTCTGCCCCTTTTATATTGCCGATTTCCAGGGAGCCTACGGGCAGAGAGAGCAAAGAGTTGGCAGCCCGGAGCACCGCGATCCCTCACCATGCACCTCCTGGCCCTCCTGAAAGGCCGTGTCTTTATATAAAGCGTGGTTTGGCAGGAGGAATTGCAAGGCGGGGAGGTCCATCCTCGCCGCTTCTCACTGCCCAGAAGAAAAGAAAGCAAAGAAATGCTTGATGTGGGGCCTGAGAAAGGCTGGGAGCAAAGGTCTTGCTCCACGCAGGGAAGGGCTAGTGAAATGGGAGCAGACAGGAGGCCGCTGGTGCCCTCCTGATGGACTAGCCCCCAGCAAAAGTGAGGCAACTTCCCCTCCAGCACCTCCTGTTTGGGCACGGACACCTTTAGCCCGGGTTCCTCCTTGCGACAGGGTACGCGATGCTCCCCTGGCACCACGTGGCTTTCCCGTCCCTGGGTGGGCCAAGGTGGGAGGCTCCCTTCCCGACGGAAGCTTTCCCGGCATTCCCAGGAAGCCTCAACAGGCTTCCTCCAGGCAGCCTCTTCACCCTGTACCCGTGAGCACGTGTGAATTACAAAATGTGCAATGGTGACAGCAGCTCCCGTTAATCGTGTGCTGCCTTGGGCCTGCACACGCGCAGGGGGGTCTCTACCCAGAGACCACATCTGTCCTGCACTTCTGCTGCTGGCAAGGCCGAGAAATGTGCTTAAACACAAGTTTTGCAATAACTGCATTTTCGTACACAACCCCAAACTTTATTTGCATTTTTGCAACTTCCCCTTGTGCATTGGTGTAAATGATTGCAGAAAAGCCATAGGAGGAGCCTTTGAAAGAAAACGCTTGGGAGGTTATTTTCCCCCCTTTTGCACATATTGCAGTGACTTGTTGGAAGAGAAATATTACCCCAGCAGCCAGTGCCACTCTCCCCAAGCAATATGGGAACTGTGAAGTTATGAAATTGAGGGCACCTTCACTGAGAAATCGATTAGCAAACTGAGAGAGCTTGTGAATTGGATGTCTGGCCATTTTCAGTAATAAATTGTGAAATAGTCCGTGAATAAGTGGTTCACAGAGTTCAGAATTACCCCCTAGGAAATGTCTGAGACCTGCAGATACATTACCGAAGCGAGCGGCGTCCTAATGTTCAGTGCTTCAGCTGTTAAATATGCATGTAATCCCTACAGCGCTTCCCAAAATTAATAGTGCTTTACGGCTGCTGTGGAGCTGGGCGTTTGTAGGAAGATCCGTAGATGCAGCTGGGCCCCAAACAAAGCGCTAATTCCGCGGCAGAGCCGAGGGCGAGCGGGCTGGGGCCGAGCCGCGAGCGCCGGGGAGGCTGCGCATGCGCCGGCTGGGCAGCCGCTCTGCGGCCTCCGCAGCCTCCAGGAGCTGCTCGTGGCCTCCCCGCCTCCCTGTGCCGGCCGCCCGCCACGCTTGGCCATTTCCATCTGTCCCGTACATGTTTTCTCCCTCGGGCTTCCCAGCGGGGCCCCTGTGCTCCCCGTGCTGCCCCGCGGGCGCCTGGCCAAGGGCAGCGACGCTCCGGGCGGGTTGCGGGGGCGCAGAGGACGCGGGCAGCGACCCGCGCGCTCCCTCCTCTCCGCACGTGTCCCCGGGCAGCAGGGGCCCTGGCCTGTCCCCAGCTGCTCTCCCGTCCCATCGACTCGTGGGCGAAAAGAGAAGAATGAGCCAATCCAAGGGGGTGCTTGGCCTGGCCCCAGGTCAGCTCCTTCCCCCTGCTAATCCTGCAGCCTCTTCCCTGTTGCCACGGCACCAGTACCGGTACCAGCACCGGTGCCGGGGCAGCAGCCGCGCTCCTGCTGCGCCGCCCAACCTGCACTGCCGGCCCCTCTCCCAGCCTCCCAGCGCTCCTCATTTCCAGAGCATGAAACGGTTATTTTTTTTCCCTGAAATCCCACCAAATGGAAAACAGTTGGCTGCTCAGAAGAGACAAAATTAAATTTTGTGGGGTAAACAAGGTTGCTAATTAGCTGCCGCAGCGTGCAAAGTTAATTCATTCCGCACGTGTCACGGTGCCAGCGCTGGGGCCGACCTGCCGCTGGCGCCCGGCCCGCAACGCGCTCCCTGCTTCCGTGCAGGAGGAGCCCTTCGTCATGTTCCGCAAGTCGGACACGGCCCTGTTCGGCAACGAGCGCTTCGAGGGCTACTGCATCGACCTCCTGAAGGAGCTCGCCATCATCCTGGGCTTCAGCTACGAGATCCGCCTGGTGGAGGACGGCAAGTACGGCGCGCAGGACGACAAGGGCCAGTGGAACGGCATGATCAAGGAGCTCATCGAGCACGTAAGCGAGGCGGCGGGCGCGAGGCTCCGCGTGGCGCTGCTCCGGCGCTGCTCCGGCACGCGCGGTGCTGCGCGCGCCTCGGAGCAGCGCCCCGGTCACCAGCGGGACGGCCGCCTCCTCTCAGTATTCTGCCTGGAGACAGAGCCCCCCTCTCCCGTATGAGACTATGGAGCACTGTAAATCCAGGGTCAGCCAGCACTAAAGCCTTTCTTGGCTACCAGGTAAAAGGCTGCTGAACCACGCAGCGGCTGGGACTGCACGCCCTCCCTTCCAGTGCAAGTTCTGCTGCAGCGCGCAGCCCGAAGGCTGCGCTGGAGCAGGTGGGGCTCGGCGCCTGCCTCGCAGTGATTTATAGCCACTGCCCAAACCCCACACAAAGGCATCGTTTTTTTTATCCCCATGTCATTGCTTTTTATAGCAGTGTTTATATAAAGCATTAAAAAGTGAAACTGCAAGCAGATGGAGCCGCTCCGCAGCAGCGAGGCCCCGCGAGGCGCGCGGGAAGGGGCCCCGGCGCGGACGGTCAAGCTCATCCCGCGCCCAGCAGGAGAGGCGCTGCGGACAGCACGCGGAATTGTGGCGCTGGGAACAGTCCCGAGCCCCGCGCGCGCAGAGGATCTTCCTGCGGCGGAAGCCGCGGCCAAGGTGGTGCCCACCAGAACTGGGAGGGCTGGAGCCGGCCCAGCACCAGGCACAGACCCATCCAGGTCTATCCCATCCCTGCCCTCTCTTGTCCAGAGGCTCCGCTGCACTGCAGCTCCGCTGCCCGTCCCGCCGTGAGCGTCAACAGCAAAAGCAGGAGCCGGGAGAGCAGCTCAGAGCCCGCGCCAGGAGCCTGCAGCAGAGCGGCAGCTGGAGGAAGGCCTCCCTCATCATCACGTATCCTGCCCCGACCCCGGCAGGCCCTGACCGCCCCGGTAGCATTTGGGCACATTTGGGCGACACCAGGAAGCTCCCGTGCCGCGAATCCGTAACAAACAGGGAACCGGCACCCGCCACAGCTCTTCCCTTCATCAGTGCTGAACCGCTCCTGCTGCTCATCCCACAAACTACCATTGGTACCGGTACAACTGCTGTGTGCGTTGCGGCCCAGCCTTTCTTATTTATAAATTCAGGCTGTCTGGCAAAATGACGCCTACAAATCTCTGCTATTGTTTGTGGGCAGAATCCCATAAAACCAGCAGAATGAGTTGTTCTGGAAATTCTGCACAAACTTGTCCACAAATAAAACTTGCCTTGTGCTGAGACAGGATACATCAAATTTCCATTCAGTCTGAAACTTCATGTGGGAAGAAGAATGGCAGGAAAAATAATAGGGTTTCTAATGGAAATCCCTGCCAACTGGTAAGTATAGAGAAGATGTAATATCTATCCTTAGGGACGATTTATGCTAGTTGATTTAACACTTTCACAATAAATGGGCATTTATTGACAGTAAATTCTGGCAGAATTACATATTGCACCACCCCGCCACATCCCCATTAATGCTCCTGAGCCAGGGCACGGTTATTGCGAGTGCCGATTAGGTGGGATTCAGCTGGAAGCCAGTGGGCCGGGAAGAGGAGCTTGGGATGGAGGAGGAACACGTCCCGTGGCTCCGGGGCTGGCGGAGCTCGGCAGGGCAGGACGGGCAGGGAAGCACCCGGCTGCGCCTCCACTTCTGTCCTGGCAACTTTAGTGGGATTCGGCCTTATCACCCGCAGGGACCCGGGGACAGCAGCAGAGCCGGAGCTCCGCTGGCCTCCGCAGCCCCCTCGGACCTGCCTGCTCTGCCTTGCCCCTCGCCAGCAATGCCGAGGGCAGGACGGGTCTCCAACAGCATCGCTGCGATCCTGCAGGCTGCGCCGCAGCTGGGGGCAGCCGGGCGGCACCGAGGCGCCAGCGCTGCCAGCCCCGGCCCGCGGAGCCGTCCCCGAAGAGCCCGGCGCGGGCATCGGGTCCCGCG
>VZSV01000077.1:2633841-2677567 GCA_013398735.1 Nothocercus julius
GCGCCCCGGCACGAGGCCCTGCTGCTGGGCGCTGCGCCGCGGACGCTGCGGGCCCTCGCGCAGCACGTGCCACCGTTTCCATTAGAAACCCCCGGAAAGCGGCTTCTCTGTTATCCTCCAGCCCCCATCGGGTATTCAAAGAGAACGGCAGAGGTGAAGCTGCAGGGACTTGAGCCCATCGACCCCCCTGTTACAACAAAGCTGCAATTTCCAAGCCCTGCGTCCCGCGGGGCAGGAGAGCCCCGGAGAGCCCGGCCCGGGGCGGCCCGTGCTTGCTGCGCTGCCTCCCAAGGAAGAGGAGTCCCCGGGGCACCTTCGTGCCAGCCCCACGGGCAGCCCGCCGCGTCGCGCCGCGTCCCAGCGCTGGGCACCGTCCCTCAGCCTTGCTGTGCCCGCGGGAGGAGGCCCCGGGCGCTCTCGGCATGGAGGCTGAGCCCAAGGGAGGATATCACAGGGATCACTGCAGTGCCTTTCGCTGTCATCTCCGAGACCAAGCGGAATGTGGCTGGATGGGATCCGCTGCCATAACGTGCTGTGGCCATAAGGCTAAAAGGCCATAACGCGCCGGGCTGCTCCGACACAGCTTCGCTGTAATGGGTTTGTTTTATCCAGCTCTCAGGAGGGCCAAAGCCAGCCCAAATAACCCCAATCCTGCTTCCAAAGCATATTCCACAGCCAGCTGAAACCCAAACATGATGGATCCTGCAGGGAATGCAGAGGCACAAGGGAGAGCCAGGATCGACCCAAGGAGCCCCAGGAGCAAGTGCCACTTTTCCCAGGCGCAGAGAGGGGCCCGTGGGCGCCGGCAGCGGAGGCCCGAGACCGGCACCAGGATCCCGGGATCGCTACCGGGGGCTGGGCTGGGCACGGCAGGGGCAGGCGGGAGAAGGTGAAGTGCCAAGGCAAATTCCGCCTCTTTGGCCCATGCCGACTGCAGCGGGTGCCACTGGAGCACGTGGCAGCCGATGCCCACTCCTTCCTGCCTCAATTTTTATCGTAGCATTCGTCTCCTAGTTGTCAGCTTCTTTCATTCTTCTGTACGCCGATAAAATGAGCTATTCTATGGCAAAATTGATGTCCTAGTTACATCATAGCAGTTACAATGTAATGTAGCAAATTTTTTTTCCTATCAGGCTATATTTTCACTGAAAAAAATGCAATTACAGTTTCTTTTTCTTTCATTCTCTAACTATCATGATCTGCTCCTGCCATCACATACTCCTTTAAACAACATCAATATTCAGCGTTAAGGAAGGCTGTGCCGGAGTGATCCTTTACCCACAGAGCAGGAGCTTTCCCCAGGTTGCGTTCCCCGCGCTCCGTGTAACGGGAGCAGGATGTGCTCGTGACGCCGGCACAGCGGCGCAGCTCAGAGCTCAGGAGAACCGCGGGCCGAGGGCGGGTTTCCCGGGCACGCGTCTCCGGCACCAGGCGCCAGGGTCCCCGCTGAGGCCACGGCCGTGGCTCAGCGTCACCTGAACCAACTTAGGGACTATCTAGAGGCAGCCACAGGATGTATCTGACCCGACTCCTCTTTAATCGCCCCTTCCCGCGTGTTGATGGGGCCTCTGCTCCCCACCGCGGCAGCCCCAGAGAGCGGCTAATGAATGGGTGCTGGGGGACAACCTGCGCTTTGCTGGCGTTGTCACCTGCTGTCCCCAGCTCCACCTTCCAACCACAACCCAGCACCTGTGCCTGGGGCACCACGGGGCGTTGGGGGACCTTAACAGTCATTTTAATCACAACAAGCACTTGGTCATCCGTAGAGGAGTTCTCTGGAGAGGCACTCCAGGCTCGGAAGTGCTTTGTGCTACACTTTCCACCAACCCTTCTTTGAAACGTTCCCCTCCCGCTGCCAGCAGGGCCGTGGAGCAGGCGAGCGGATCCCGGCAGCTCCGGGTGCCCGTGTCCCGGAGCCGCTCTGCGCGCGAGGAAGAGCAGCCGCGTGGCTGGAGCATGAGCAGCTCCGCTCGCGCTCCCGAAGCCTCCTCCGACGGTGCCTCCCGAGCACCGAAACCTCGGGCTCTGCTCGCAGCCCTCCAAGGAACTCGAGCAGCTCTGGTAGCTCCTCGCTCGGAGACCTCATGGCCCTTCCGCGTGTTGCCGCCTCAGGCCCGTTTGATCCCACCAGTTCCTCTTCCCTCCTGCATCTGTCCTCGGCAGAGAACGTTTCCATCTAATCCTTGAACTCTGCCTCCATTCAGAGGACAGGCCTTGGCACCATCTTCCACACAGCTCTGGCACAAACTTACACAAGCTCCCGGGAATGGGCAGCACACAGAGCTCGAGTTCTGCTCATCCATGGTTCTCCCTTCTCATTCTTCTTCCTTCAAGAGGCAGCGGGAGGCGGCAGGAGAGGTTCTGCTCTTTCCCCCAGCGCATCCGCCTGCCTGAGGACTCCCGCGATGCAGAGGACAGGAGAACTCCTGGAATAGCAGGAAGCCTGGCACAGAATGAGAGAACCACCTCCCCACACCAGCTGTGGGCTGGGCTTCAAGCAAGGGCTGTTGTGAAGCTACAGGGATTTCAGAAGGAAGGAGAGATGATAATTAATGCCTGGTTCAAAAGCAATTATGACAATTAAGTTTTTAATTTAGTCCCTGCAAAAAGTGGGATTCTCAGAAAACATAAACAAATAGCTCTAAATCCACGAGCCTCTCTCCTCTCGAGCATCTGCCCCAGATCCTGCCAACGAGCTGCACTGGAGGCCGCCCTTGCCTACCCGCTGCGGGCAGGATTGGCAGAGATGATCATAGAAAGTTCCCTCAGTTTGGTCCAAGAGCTCCAGAGCTCTCCAGGAGCCTGAGGGCAGGAGCTACCCCATGTGCCCAAACTAGTCCCCATGGGGCACTGCGAGCTGCCCTGCACTCAGGGCACTCGGCAGGAGATGCCCTGAAGAGGCAGCGCTCGCCGCGGGCAGGACGGCAGGGTGACTCCACACCGCCCGCCACGGCGCTGCTGCTGCTCTCGGGGCACCCTTTCTGCTTGACAGGTTGGTGGAAACACCTGCTCCTCCCTGTAGCTGAATCTTGCACGGCTCCTGGTGTGCACTGTGGAAGAGTCCCCTAAAATTCCGGACTTTGCCTTAGCTAGGACTGCAGTGTCTTTCCTTGGTCAGCAGGAAAGGATCTGTCCTTCCCGCATCGTGGTACTGTCATGTCCTAGGGCTAGGGACAGCGTCGGCCGCACATCCCGTCTGTGCCGCGACTGACGGGCTCTCGCTGTCCGTGCGCCGCAGGTTCAGCCCGTACGAGTGGTACGACGCGCACCCCTGCAACCCGGGCTCCGACGTCGTGGAGAACAACTTCACCCTGCTCAACAGCTTCTGGTTCGGCATGGGAGCGCTGATGCAGCAAGGTAGGGTCCCTGCCTCCCGGTCCCACGCGGACCTTTCCCTGTTGCTTTTTAGGTCTAAGTTTTGGTCGTGACAGGAGCAACATAAAAGATCTTGGTGCCTGTCGAAAGCAGCAGTGCAGCGAGGAGAGCAACGTGGCGAGGCCGCTTGCAGCTGCCGCGGGCAGCGCAGCCGCTGCCGGGGGTGAATCCCAGCCATCCCAGCGCCCGGCAGCGCCACTGCTCCGCTCCAACTCATCCCGTTAGCCGCGGGATCGGGAGGCAGCTCCTGGCGTCGGCAGCCTCGTGCTACACAAGGATGGCTCCCGCTCCGCTCGCCGGTGCCGACGCATCCCGCGCACCGCTGCTCCGACGGCTCCGCGCTTGCCGGGCGCTGCAGAAAAGTTAATGAGATAAAGAACTCCGAGAATTAATCTCAGCAGCGGGAACCAGCTGCGATCCGGTGATCAGGCGTCCTGGCGACTGCATTGATGCCGTGGACTCGCGCGGAGTTTCGCACAGACATCCATCCATTCAAGTCCTGTTGCTGGATGGAGAAACAGGGAGGGGACAGACACTGGGGCTGAGCCCTCTCTGAGGACCCCAGAAAAGGACCCAGGTTTTCCCTCTGAGGAAACCACCAGATTCCTTGCTGGGAGCGGCCGGCTCTGCTGCCGCCCTTCCAGCACAGGCCACGAGCGCCGCCCTGCACATTCTCCAGCCCGGGAAGAGCGAGGCAGCAAACGGCTCAGCTCCCATCTCCGACGAACTGAACGAACTGCTGGGGAACGCGCAGTGCCTCCGCAAGAGCCTCCGTCCCGGAGAGAGGCCGAGCTGAGCAAGCCCTTCCACAAAGCCCTCGGCTGCCCTGGAAATCCGAGGAAAGGAGCCTCCTCCTCGGCCTTTTTTGGGCACCTGCCTTTATTTTGTGCCTTCCAGGCGTCAGGGCTGAAGCGCCAGTGGCAGCAGCACGTCCCATGGCTATGGGGCAGGGGCTGCCTGCAACGCGGCCACCCCAGAGCCTGGGGACACGGCCCGAGGACACTTCCCGACTCCCCTTTCCTGACTCGCTCCATATTAAACGAGCTCCACCAAGAGCGAGGCTGCAGCACCCGCCCAGGGGTCACAGCTGTAGGACACCCCAGCGACAGGAAGCGCAGGAATCACAAAGCCGAGGGAACGGTGTAGATTTGCTGGGAAAGGAGCAGGGGGTGAACTTGTGAGCAATTCTGAATAAGGAACAAATTCAACTGTGATCTAATTACAGAAAATTCAGGAGTAGCAATAAGTGGAAAATGTCAAACATTTGTCACGCTAATTCTATCCCGTAGCAGCGGCTATAGACAGGGAGCGAAAGGGGGGAGCACGGGCTCGGCAGCTCCTGCCCTCCCGGCCGGCTCTGCCGCGGCGCTTCATAACGATTCTGCCCAGACCTCGGCCGTCCTCGCGGACAGCGACAGTTCCCAGCAAGATGGTTTAGCAGGATGAATCATCCTCTTATCAGATGCTGATAAATGAAAAGAGCCGTATGCTTTGCAACTCCATTCCGCATCTAAGAAGAAGAATCTTTCAAAGCTCGACTGATGTCACACCTTCCAGTGCATCAAAGGGCCAGAGACGGAATGGGAAAGAAGCACCGAAAAAACCTCCAAATCCAACACAGCTCCTCTGCCTCCTCGCTGCACTCAGACTGCAGAAAAGCTCCACTCCACACTGCTTTGATGCCATGCTGTTTAAAATTGCTTTGCAAAACCCAATCTTTGTTGCAAATTCCAGGTTGGATATATCCTCTGAATGCAGTTGTTTCAAACTCAAAGCACTTTCCTGGCTTGAAAAAGTGTCTTGGGTGATGACAAAAATAGCACTGCCCATTTAGTCCTTCATGTCTGCTCAATAAAAGTCATTCCAGACCTGTTACACCTTTTATGCTGCAACATCTCCTGCTTCCCTACTTCCAACTGCTATTCAAAGTACTGGACCCTGATAGTTCCTTTCTCTCACTGTTTGATTTTCTTTTTTAAACCTTGTGTATTTGAACACAATCCCTAGAGTCAGTCCTTTGAAAAGTAATCCATAAAAAAGCAAAGCACTTTTTAAATGGCAGAACAAAACACTCATAAAAGTTCATAAATGGCTTGCTATTTAAATCTCATAAAAGCAAGCTAGTTAATTACTCCAGTTTGAACGTTTCCTGTAAATTGTGCACTGTACCCAAGGTCAGCAATAAAGGGAGAAGCTTTTTGCACAAATGCTACAAAAAAAAAACGCACTGATTTCCTCGCATGCAAGATGTCTGGATAATTTGCCTCTAAAACAGTTGGCTTTAACTGTGTAGCTGTTACAGTTTGAAAGTGAAACCTAGTCTTTGAATATATATCTATATATGAATGCGTATATATATACCGTACGCATGTATATATAAAACAGATCCTTTCTCTTGGTTTCCTTTTCCACCCTTCTCCCACCGCAGGCTCGGAGCTGATGCCCAAAGCGCTGTCTACACGGATCATCGGCGGCATATGGTGGTTCTTCACCCTAATTATCATCTCGTCCTACACGGCCAACCTCGCCGCCTTCCTGACGGTGGAGAGGATGGAGTCCCCCATCGACTCGGCAGATGACTTGGCCAAGCAGACGAAGATAGAGTACGGAGCAGTGAAGGACGGAGCTACCATGACCTTCTTCAAGGTGAGCTCAAGTGCAGGCCTTGTGCCTCCCCGGCCGAACCCGGCACAGAGCCGGTGCCGGCAGCGCGGCAGCTGCAGCGGGGCCGCATCCGCCGCGCCGCGGGGCTGCTTCCCACCGCGCAGCTTCCCTACATCCACGCCACATCCACATCCCTTCCCCGGGGCCCGCAGGAGCCACAGCTCCAGCTGCGCTGCTTTTGCTGGATCGGGTCAGCTAAGCGCAGCCCAGGCCCCGTTCGCAGGGACCCAGCGCCGATGACCCTGCGCCGCGCGGGGACGGCAGCACCCGGGGTCGGGGACAAACCCGAGCTGCAGCGCGCGCCCCCCAGCCAGCGCATGGGATTGGGTTTGCGTTTTACAGGTGAAAATACCTTTCTTTTCCTTCAGGTATTTGCACTAACGTAACCGAGTTTTATTAAGCAGGGCAGTTCAAAGAGGAACAAACCAAACCCTGGATAACACCGATTAAAAAAGCAGCTGGCGCCAACGAGGCGCTGAGATTATTTTTTGTTCATGCTGGTCTTCTCTCAGAGTTGCTGAGAAAAGGCAAGCCTTGCACACCGAGAGACTTTCGGTTTTATTCTTTTTCCCCCATTGTTTCTATTCACTCTTTGGTCATTATCTGTCTCCTTTGATATGGGGCTTGTCTGGCATTTGTTAGCACTGATAACTAAAACGAACGATCTTGTACTGCTACCAGGATTACAGCACGGCGGATACACGTACATAGAATTACAACCCTTATAAAGTAGAGCTCAATTAGCAGAAATAATTTGAGGGGAAAAGTTACTTATGCTCAAACATAATGGAGAACAAACCTACCCGAGTAACTTGGAGCCAAAGAGACAGCAGAGAAACTTGACTCTGGAGCAGAACGGACTGGGAGTCAGGCATTTCCCCCTGTGTGCATGGAGCACGTCGGGGAAGGGCAGACCGGGACGCGGGCGTCAGGGCATTGAGGACGGCACCGGGGACGCGGGCGTCAGGGCATCGCGAACGGCGCCGGGGACGCGGGCGTCAGGGCATTGAGGACGGCACCAGGACATGGGCATCAGGGCATCGTGGATGGCGCCGGGGACGCGGGCGTCAGGGCATTGAGGACGGCACCAGGACATGGGCATCAGGGCATCGCAGACGGCGCCGGGGACGCGGGCGTCAGGGCATCGCGGACGGCACCGGGGACGCGGGCGTCAGGGCATCGCGGACGGCGCCGGGGACGCGGGCGTCACAGCGTGCGGAACAGCAGCTGGCAGCAGCCCCAGGAGCCAGGACGAGGCACCGACTTCAAACCCCACTCCTGCTCACAGCACTCGACCCGCGGGCGCCGAGAGGCTTCGCACTCTCTACTGCCTCAAATATGAGGAGAAACCGAGAGACGTGAAAAGACCTTTGAAACCACAGCAGGGCTGTAAAAACACACGTTAAAAAAGGGCAAGAGAATGAAGGAATAGAAATGAGGGCGATTAATCTAAGGAACGACCGTGATGGCAAACGCGAGGCTTGGAGGGGAATCTAAATCTGAAAATTGCATTTCAAAACCTTCCTTCAGCCAAGGCCCTGGCAGGAGGCGCGGTGGCCGAGGCCGCCGCGGGCAGGCAGGACCTTGCGGCTCTGTCCCTGTGCCGCCGCCGCCGCGGAGCAGCGCGGCCCGGAGCGCTGCCGCCCGGCACGGCCTCTGCCGCCAGCCCGGCTCGACGGGAGCACGCGGGCCGGCACCAGGCTTTGGAAAGCAGCTTTGGTTGCAATAGTGCAGCGGGCTCAGTAGTTGCCATGTAATGGCAGCTACATTAGGTGGTCAGCAGTTTAATTGCCAAGGCTCATTAACGGGAGCCAACGTGCTGAATGTTAATAACAAGAAAGAGCACAGTACTTTTCTGCAGATCTGTAACTTTTCTTGGCTATGACTTGGCTATGGAGCCATTACTCTTCCCAAAACCCCAGGCTTATTTTGACGGGCAGTAACAGAGATTGGTAAGGAGGCATGGAAGATTTCGTTTGGTTTGGTCTTTAATTAAACCTGGGAAATGCAGATACGGCACGGACTAGCAGGCTGCTGCTGCTTAGTTTGCTCTTGCAATGGAGCTGGTGCAGGCAATTCTGTCCTTGGCGTGGGCAAATGCACTGTACTCCCTTCCAAAAGCAGCATCAGCCCAGAACAGCTATTGGGAGACCGACTTTTACTGTCGTGGTTTAACTACTCTTTCCAGTAAGAGTTTTATATGGATTAAAAGAAAACTATCTCGTTTTTTACATCATCAAGGACATGGTATCTTTATTGCTTCATATCATTCTCCATCACAGCCATTCTTCAGGCTTCTAACAGGCATTTGGCGGGGTTTATTCATGCAGTGTATTTTCCTTTTTCTTTTTTTTTGTTATTGTTGTTCAGAGATGAATTATCAGGGATGTCCCTCCTGACAAGCGTTTCAATTACCGGCGCAGCGAGCGCGCTCCTGGGGATGCTCTGTTCATTTGTCCTTCGCGTAAAGGGAACTACAGGAGTGCGTGTTTAACCGCCGGCAGGCCCCCTCCGCCGCCAGCCAGATCTTCATGGCATGATGGGGCAAACGCTGCGGCCGCTCCGGTGCCGCCGCTCCGTCCGCAGCGTCTTCCCGGGGACGGCAGCCCAGCAGCAGGCGAGGAGGAGCACCCAGTGAGCCCCCGCGTAGCTGCACTCACAGACTGGCTCCTCACAGGGCGTGTGAGAAGCTCTTTATTCCCTGGGAATGCAGATCGGGTTACAGGAATTAGCACAGATCGATTAAGTTCAGAACAGCATCTAGTTCCCATGACAGATCGTGCCAAAAATCCTTCCCGTCCCGAGAAGGATGCTGCCTCTCCCTAACAAATGCTGGGCTTCATGCGCCGTTTGCAGCACGGGTGTGTGTACGCGTGCACATATATATCCACTTGTACGGAAATGTTAAATCCCTGCGAGTAAGTATCTTCAGTTGGTGAAAATCAATTTATTTTCTCGCAGAGGCTGGAATTGAAAACCGCCAGCCCGCAAGTTACGTTCTTGCCAATTCCACTGATAAAAGGCGTATGTGTCTTGGCAAGGTGCCTTCCATTGGCTCCTCTAAACTATTCCATTAATTTATTTGGGTGACTGCTCTTGAAACGCTGGTTATTAGAGGCAGCTTCCAAGCTCCCACTCTAAAGGATGAACATCCGGGCGCCCCAGCACGCTGCAGTCGGAGGGACTCCGGCTCGTGCGACGTTTCCTCCCAGCAGCATTGGAGCGGGACATGGGGCCTGCGGAGTGCTGGGTGCAGCGGGCACGCGCCGCCCCTGGACGCGAAAATTACTTTATAAAATCAGAGAGGATAAAGATGCAGCAAAAAAAAAACAGTTACGCACATTCATCGCCCGTAATTTACAGTTGGCAGATCAGTGGCTAATGAGAAGTTTTTGCTCCCTCCAGTTGCACGTTCTCAGGTGGCACCATCCAACTCCCCGTATATAAATGACCCCGGAGCCACCAGAGCTGCAGCGCTCGAGAGACGGGGAGGGAGCCCAGACCCACAGGCTGCAGAACTGCGGCCGCAGGCTGCGCCTGCAGGAAACAGGGGGGCCGTAGGAGCCTGGGGCTCCCCAGAAGCGAGTGACGTGTTTCAGCCTGTGCCGGGAGAGGCGGCAGGACGGGCTCGTCGTGCTGCGGCTGCGCCCACTGCCCTGGCTGATGGGCGCCAGCACCGCCACTGCCGATTGCTTTTAAATTGGACCTTGAACAAATGGGCAAATCTCCAAGAGCGCCGCGAGCGCCGCGCCGGGGACGGCGACTCTGCGTGGAGACGGAGCGCCGCAATCTCGGCTGCGCTCGGCTACAGGGACTCATACGGAATAAGCAGCTGGAGGGTTCCAGACTACTCCAAGAGCCCTCGGGCTGGGAGCCGCGCGGGAACAGGGCGTCCCAGCCCCCGAAACACCCGTTCAGACAGGCAGGGGAGCGACTCAAGAAGAGAAAAGTGGTTTTCCCTTCCAGGAGCGCTGTCTCATGTAATTTAAGCTGCCTGAAGAGCTGCCATGCCTCATGCAAGTCCTATTAGCTTCACTAAATGCAGCCTATTGATTTTTTGCCAGTTTATTTTGCTCTATGCTTTAAACTGGGGGAACGCTGATGTTGTTTAAGAGCTCTGTGTCAACACCAAGGAGCTCTGAGTGCCGGGAGAGCCGCTGAACTCGGCCTCTCATGTGAACTATATAAATGTTAAACAAGTCGTTATCAGCAAGTCCAGTACGTTACTCATTTCAATTACCCACCGTAATGTACAGATATTTAATAATCCCTTTGGAGGCTACATTTCTTGCTGCTCTTTGAGGTTTGATGGATGCCACAAATCTACCTTGCAGGCACTGGACCGGATTTTCAAGCGCGGGGGATTATCCAGCCTCCCGAATGGCGCTTGCTCCAGCACCTCCACCCCAGCAAGTTCATCAAGTGGATTAGAGCAAGCGTGAATTTTAACCGAGAAGAAATAAGGCCATGGATATCTGAGGCAGGAGACGGAGCCAGACGGGTTAAGGACAGAGAAAGAGCCCTTGTTACTGCACAATACGGACCAAATTCTTCACATGACAACTGCCAAAAAGGGGCTCAGCTTTCACTGAGCACATAGAAAAAGGAGGACAGGCAAAGCATTTCAGACATTAAATACTATGAGGGATTTTTCATTTTAACTCTACCTTTTAATTAATTTACCACGCATTATAGAGAGATTTTAATCAGAAAGAAACTCTGATGGCATCTTATAGACGGTACCAAAAAAAAGAGGGGAAGATGTGATAACCGCAGCTGAGGTTGGCTGGTTCTTTGTTTTGTTTCACATGTAAGAGCAGCCGGGCTGGCACTGCCACCAACGCCAGCGTCTGCAGAGGGGCTGCCCTCGGCCTGGGAAAGCAGCGGGATTAGGGGGAAGCTCCGGGGCCGCTTCCTCCTAGATCCCACGCAGGTCATGTCTTTAGGGCCACCCAGGCACAGCCGGCACAGGTGGGCACGTGCGCTCCACTGTATTTAACATGTTATGGAAAGAAACAGAAGAGCCCCGTACCACCACACCCAACACGTTTCCTAATGAAAAATGAAAATTGCTGATGAAAAATGAAGATTTCTAATGAAAAATGAAAAAAGCATTCATATTAATAGCAACCTAGAAAACACGTTCCTCTCCAATAGACTGCTGATAGTGGAAGAATATCCATGGTTATTTTTAGCTGTAACAAAATCTTCTCGAACATTTCTATGCCTCTGTTTATGTGGATATGTTAAATTTGTTTGGCAGTTGCACATATCTCAGAGGAGACATGTTTCCTTGTGAGGCTGGGAGGATAGACAAAAATATAATCTAGAGTGTGCAAAGAAGAAAAACATGCCCTCCGAAATGTTCTCTGTCTTCTCTCATTGTGCAGAAGCATTACAGGATAAACAAAAGTCTGGTTAGGAAACTAATAAGTTGGAGCAGATTTACTGATAGGCTGTCACTCCAGCAAGTTCTGCAGGGCATCAAGGCAGGGTCCTGCTGTACCGTACTGAGGAGAATGAATTTTTCCACTTAAAGTATGAGGTCTCTGGAGCAGTCGCTGTGTTTTGCACAACATGAAGTGCGATGGGATCGTCTCCTCTTGTTACTGCAGGCTGGTGCCAAACAGCGCTGGGCAGACAAGCAGGGAGATATTTAAGCCATAGTCAAAGTGATAATAGTTTCATTGTACGCGGGACCTGTTCTCAAACGGACACTTTACTTACTATAAAGACATTAGGTTTTGGGGATGTTTCTAGCAGCAATGAGAAGATTCATTCTTATTTTGGGTGCGGGGTTATTGTTTTTCCAGAAATCCAAAATTTCCACCTTTGAAAAAATGTGGGCTTTCATGAGCAGCAAACCCACGGCACTTGTGAAAAACAATGAGGAAGGAATCCAGCGCACGCTCACGGCCGACTACGCGCTGCTCATGGAGTCGACCACCATCGAATACATCACGCAGCGGAACTGCAACCTGACGCAGATCGGGGGGCTCATTGACACCAAGGGCTACGGGATCGGCACTCCCATGGGTGAGCAGAGCTCGGCACGGCGGACGCGCCGGGGTGGGATGCGGTCGATCCCACCGTTTCCGACTCACGCAGCTGCAGAGGTCGGAGCAGCCCTGCCCAATGCGGGCGCCTTCCCTCCTCGGTGTGATTCATGCCCTCCTTTCCCCCTGCCCCGGTTTCCGCAGGGTCGCCGTACAGGGACAAGATCACCATCGCCATCCTGCAGCTGCAGGAGGAGGACAAGCTGCACGTGATGAAGGAGAAGTGGTGGCGCGGCAACGGCTGCCCCGAGGACGAGAGCAAGGAGGCCAGCGCCCTGGGCATCCAGAACATCGGCGGCATTTTCATCGTGCTGGCTGCGGGCCTGGTGCTCTCTGTCTTCGTGGCCATGGTGGAGTTCATCTACAAGCTGCGCAAAACGGCCGAGCGGGAGCAGGTACCGGCTGCCTCCGTCCCCTGCAACGGTGCCGGGCTGGGCTTCCCGAGCGCCCGCGTGGCCTGGGGCTTTCAGAGCCTGGTCCGCAGGGCAGGGAGCTGCTGGGAGGCGGGCTGGGCTGTTGGGAAGGGCTGGGAGCTGCAGGGAGGCGGTGGGAGCTGCTGGGAGGTGACGGGAGGTGATGGGAGCTGTTGGGAGGCCATTGGGGCTGCTAGGGGATGACTGGAGCTGTTGGGAGATGGTGGGAGCTGCTCGGAAGCAGTGGGAGCTGTTGGGAGGTTGTCGGGGCTATTGGGAAGCGGTGCGGGCTGTTGGAAGGTGGTGGGAGCTGTTGGGAAGCAGTGGGAGCTGTTGAGAGGGAGTTGGGGCTATTGGGAAGTGGTGGGAACTGCTGGGGAGCGGTGGGAGCTGTTGGGAGGTTGCTGGGGCTATTGGGAAGCGGTGGGAGCTCTGGGAAGCAGTGGGGGGCTGTCGGGAGGCTGTTGGGGCTGCTGGGAGGTGGTGGGAGCTGCTGGGAAACGGTGGGAGCTGGGAAGCTGTTGGGAGGCGGCACCGCGGGGTGCCCTCTGCGGAGGCCGTTGGGCCCCCGCGCCCAAGCAGCGGCAGGAAGGGGCCGCAGCAGCGAGGCCGGCACCGTCCCCCCGCATCGCCCTCTCCCGCAGCGCTCCTTCTGCAGCGCCGTGGCTGCCGAGCTGCGCCTGGCGCTCACCTGCCAGCGGCGCGTCAAGCACAAGGCCCAGCCGCCCGTGCTGGTGAAGACGGACGCCGTGATCAACATGCACACGTTCAACGACCGCCGCCTGCCCGGCAAGGACAGCATGGCCTGCGGCACCGGCCTCGCGCCCGTCTTCCCATAGGCAGCCGCAGCAGGCGCTGGGGGAAGGAATCGCTGCAGCCTGGGCTGCTCGCACTCCGCAACGGGGAAGAACGGATTGAAAAGAGAAAAAATAGGAAAAAAAAAAAAAAAAAAAAAAAAAAAAAAAGGAAAAACAAGCCTGGTTTGGTTCACTTCAAGAACAAGGCCTTTGAAAAACTGCATCAGTCACTGGCATTGAAGCAAGAACTTCAAAGCATGGACTGCAACATGGGTCTTGGGGCTTTTGGGTTATTTTTTGGTTTGGTTTGTTTTTTTAAGCTTTGATCCTACAAGCCTCATGCAGTCCAAGCATACCCCCAGCACGAGTCCGATGTTTACATCCTGGAAACACACGGAGGCAACAAGACCCCAAGGCAGACTGCCTTGGCGGGCGGCAGGAGCCCCCGGAGCAAAGATCTTCCGCCTGGAGCAGGGATCCTCCGCCCGGAGCAAGGATCTCCCGCATGGAGCAGAGATCTTCTGCACAGAGCAGGGATCTTCCGCATGGAGCAGGGATCTTCCTCACGGAACAGGGATCTTCTGCATGGAGCGAGGATCTCCCGCATGGAGCAGGGATCTTCTGCATGGAGCAGGGATCTTCCGCACGGAGCAGGGGTCCTCCGCCCAGAGCAGGGATCTTCCACACGGCAATAAAGAGAAACGCTCTGCGCATACAGGAGGGCGCCAGGACTGCTCCCACAGCGGTTCGGATGCGCTGCCTGGAAGGGCCCCAGGACTCGCCGTCACCATCACGGCCGTGTGTCCCCCGAGCCCGCTTTGAGCCACCGCGGCAGGAGGAGGCCCCAGCGGGATAAGGGGACCCTGGCACCGCAGGCAGCACCCGCTGCGGCACCGCAAGGATCCCCCGCGACCCTGGGCACGTCCGGCACTGTGGACGAGCTACCAAAGAGCCCGCGCGGAGCGGGACGCACCCGGAGCACGGGCCGCCCTCCGCCGCGGCCGCGCCGCTGACCCCGTTCGCCTCCCCTCGGCTGGCTTTGCCTTTGCCCAAAGGGACAAACCTGTTCGGAGTGAGCTAACATTTCCTTTCCCCACCTGTTTCTTTCTCAGAAGTAGCAAATTAGCTCAAGGGGACAGAGCTCCATCAGGGAGCCCCGTTTGTCCTTATTTTGTCTCTCCGTAATGACAAGCAGCCACGCAGTGATCTGAAACATAGCGGTGGGTTCGTCCTATTCCGACTCAAGCAATGATATGCAAGGAATTGATGCTGCATTCACCCTTTTTTCATACAAACCATGAAAAAATTAGAGGTGAAAGCTGCCAATTCAATGAGCGTCACAATCCTAATAATTTGCTGACAAAAATAAAGCTCGCTTATACCCTTCCAGCTTTCAAACAGGTTTTAAGCAGCACGCGCAGAGGACAGTCTTTTTACAGATTCCTGCAACGGAAAAAGAGAAGCTCAGCTCGAATTTTAGCCTCCCAGTACCAGCTACTGGCTTGTAAAACTCTGGAGTTTCTGATTGTGGCAACGCAGCGTTGGTGCTTCCTGCCCTTGCGAAACGGCAGCACGGCCAGGCACGGGAATCCAGCGCCACTGCAGGATGCGGATCCCGACGGCAGAGCACGGAGTGGGAAACCCGGGGCTGCTCCCTAAAGCTCCCCCAGGAGCCTTTCCGCACCTCTTTGCTGATCCCTGCGCCTGCCGGAGGAGCAGGCTTTGCGGTTTCTTTACAAATTTCAAAGCTCTTAAAAAAAGATTTTTACAATCAAGGCAAAGATACAAACAAAGCCCCAAACTGGCTTTAAATGTCCCGGGAGTAAAACGTCAGAGGAGATCGCATCCATTTCACTTCTTGGTAGATTTTTTTTTCTTTTTACGCAAAGGCTACTCACAGCCTAAGTCCCATTGCTCCCTTTTGCCGCCGCTGGATTTGCCGCTGCTGCCATGCCCAGGGAAGCGCCTGGAATTGCCCCTGCTGCCAGCCAGTGGGAGAAGCCCTGTGGATTAACCGTCCTCTCCGCACTGACCATAAATCAGCCATGAAGTCACAGACAACCCCCTGCATCCCTGCTGGGGATTTCCGTGGGAGACCCCGATTATTAAGAGGCTGAGGCCGCTGGAGCAGGACGCTGCGCACGGCTGCAGGATGGCACGGGAGGCTGGCACTGCCAGAGGGCCCAGCCGCGCTCCCTGCTCCGCCCCGCGGCTCCTGCTCCCCTCCACGTCCCGCCGCATCCCAAGGCAGTGCCCGGAGCGCCGCCACGGTGCAGCCCGGTGCTCCGGCACCGGCACCGCGAGCAGCGAGTGCCCGCGGCGGGAGCCTCCGCACAGGGCAGCACGAGCGCCCGCAGAGCCGCTGCCGCTCCAAGGGACCCGCGTCTTCGCAAGCATCCACCTTCCATCTGGAGCACCAGTGCTCCTTCTGTGCCAGCAGGAAGGAGCCGGGCACAAAACCCAGCAGTTCTTGGCTATCGGAGGGTGCCTGAACTGCTGCCGTTTCTCTCGGTGGTCCCTTTGCTCCCCAGCACTTGTGGATTCTGGGAGGTCTCCCGGAGCAGAGCCGGGGCCCGCAGGGCTGCCCTGCGTGTGCTCTGCCCTCGAAGGAGCTCCCGGAGGGAGCGCTGGCTGCGAGCGGAGCCGAGGCCGAGACCCCGCCGAGGAGCCGGGCGCAGCGAGGGCCCTGTGCTGGCTGCACCTTCCCTTGACATGGTTCTCAAAAAAAAAAAAAAAAAAAAAAAAAAAAAAAAAAAGAACAGAAAAAGAATGGGAAAGAAAGGAAAAATACTGGTCTCCGTGACATTCAGGGGATTTTCCTTTGTGGAGATGCAGAATTTCTATGAATATAGTTTTTTGTAAACATTTTGTAACAATTTTGGTTTCATAGTAACTGTGTTACTTGCTGATCATTCTAGGCTGATGTAAATAAAATTTCCAAAAAAAAAAAAAAAGAAAAATTCTGATTATTTTCCTTTTTAAGACACTGTGATATATCAAAGTGCACAGTTTGCTGTATGAAGTAATATGGTTTTAAATTTTAAATAAAATAATTTCTAGAAAAAAAAAAGAAGCCTGTGCCTGTCCCTACTCAGTGATGGAGCATTGCCGCGTTATTCCTGCCGCGACACCCCCACAGCTCCTCTCAATAACAAACCCTGCGCAAACCCGTCCCGGCCCCTCCTGCCGAGTGGGGCTGCGCCGGAGCGCGTTGAGCCACTGAAAGTTGCCATCTGGAACACGCTAAGATTTAAGCACCAATTCCTTTCCATTTTAATTGTTTTTAAGGGTCACCCTCCTGCGTTTTTCTCATTTCTATTCTCTCAGCCCCCTGGCAACCCCCAAAGGAGGGACTTTGCAAGGACAGCCGAGCGTCACATTCATCTTCTGATGTCCGATCAATATGCGGAGAATGTGGCAAAGAGAAACTAGAGAAAAAAGCAGCCTTTGCAAAGCTGCTTCCCGGCTCGGCACGCGCGGGTGGCGGGTGCGAGTGCCACGCGCTGCATCGACGGATCCGCTGCTCCCACCCTTCCAAAGTGCAGGGCGGGCAACGCGGCCCGAGCTGCCTGCGAGCCCGGGGCCGCTCCGGAAGCCTCAGGAATTGCCAACATCAGCCGTTGTAACCGATGTCGCAGGGCAGCTGTTAACCCTGTCATGCGGTGGAGCACCGCGCCGCCCGCGATCTGGGCACGACGAAGGGGACCGGAGCAGGCGGCGGAGCGCACGAGGAAGGGGATCGGAGCAGGCGGCGGAGCGCATGACAAAGGGGATCGGAGCAGGCGGCGGAGCGCACAAGGAAGGGGATCAGAGGAGGCGGCGGAGCGCACGAGGAAGGGGATCGGAGCAGGCGGCGGAGCGCACGAGGAAGGGGACCGGAGCAGGCGGCGGAGCGCACAAGGAAGGGGACCGGAGCAGACGGCCAAGTACACGACGAAGGGGATCGGAGCAGGTGGTGGAGTGCACGAGGAAGGGGATCGGAGCAGGCGGCCAAGTACACGACGAAGGGGATCGGAGCAGGCGGCGGAGTGCACAAGGAAGGGGACCGGAGCAGGCGGCGGAGCGCACGAGGAAGGGGACCGGAGCAGGTGGCCAAGCACACGAGGAAGGGGATAGGAGCAGGCGGCGGAGCGCACGAGGAAGGGGATCGGAGCTGGCAGCGGAGCGCACGAGGAAAGGGACTGGAGCAGGTGGCGGAGCGCACGAGGAAGGGGATCCAGTGGCACGTGGTCCCTCCGGGCAGGAGGGGAGGAAAGAAAGGGAGGACAGGAGCCACAGCTACCCTCATGTCCTCCCTTCCCTGGTTATCCAGGAACCTTTAGGCATTTTGACTTGCAGCTCATTGGAGAAAAGCGTTTGCAACCTGCAGGCGTCTCGGCAAAGCTGCTCGGCAGCGGCGGCCACAGGGCACAGCCCCAAGCAGCCGCCCTCCCTGTCTCGCGCCGGCCTCGCGGCCGCCCCGGCAGCCCCAGGGAGCGCACGGGCAGCAGCAGCAGCGCCAGCAGCCCTGGCCCCTCCGGGGGGTATAATAAATAAAAACACCAAGAAAACAAAAAGCAGAATAAAAACATTGCCTGAGAGGAACCTTCCCAAGGCTCCTCTGGCTTCGTGCCCTGCCTGCGCTGCCTGCGGGGAGCAGCAAAGGCACCAGAGGATGGACCTCGCGATGCTGGGGAGCACCGGGGAGCGCAGTCAGGGCTGCCTGCGGCAGCCACAGAACATCACCGGTGCCACAGAGCGCCCTCTGAACGGAGCACAGCAAGGTCTTCCTAAACCGAATGCGCTGGCAGCACTGAAATGACATATGGGCTCTGCACGTAACGCGCCTCAACTGGTTTCTGCACATTCGCAAAGTGACTGCGATACCGCCCGTGTTCCCCAGCCCCGCGCAGGCCGCGCGCTGACAGGGACGGGGGACGCCGGCGGGCAGGCAGGAGCAAGGACAGATAAGCCGCGGCCAAAGGAGCGCGCGGTGCCTTCCAGGGCTTCCTGCCCCTTCAGCGCCAGCTCTCTTCTCCTCACCTCCCTTCCCTCCCGCCCAGAGCAGGGAACAGCAGGCGGATGTGCGGCGGGATCGGCCTACAGAGCGGTACCAGGGCTGGCGCTGGCACCGCAGCAAGTAGCGAAGGAGGTTGGAGAGGCGTCCGGCCAGGACGGTGCTCGGGACCCTGGTCCCAGTGCTTCCCGCCTCCCAAGGCCCGTCCGTCCGTGCCGACCCGTCCCACGCCTGAACCCAGGGATCCCTGGGGCCACAAATGCACAGGAGCAAAGGGGAAGAGCCCCGGAGAGCCTCGAAGGAAGGGCCTGGGCTTTGGCGTGAGCAGCCCAGCCGTATCGCGCTCCCTCCTTGTGGCCCAGCTGAAACGGCTCTGAGAGACATAATTAAAGCGTTTAAAAAGCATCTGTCGTTATTAAAACAAAGTTACTTTGCAGTTTTACTCTTTTGCTGCAGTTTCATTATCGTATGGAAATGAGCTGCCTGTTCCCATGCGCAGCGCGGGCTGCGAGGGACAGGAGCCCCAGCGGGAAAATTTATTGCCAGCCTCTTGCTCTTCAGATTATCAATTGCAAATGAAGGAGCATAAATACATCTTCTTTAGCCGCTTACGCCACATTAGCAAACGCGCTCCGAGCTAATGGCTTTGCCCCTCGCGCCCGCGTGGGGCGACTCGACTCGCTCGGCGCTGAGCAGCGGCGCGATGCTCGTCCCAGCGCAGACCGTTCTGCAGCTACGGCGGGTAACGCGACTGCAAGACCCTGTCCTTTACCGGCCTCTTGCCACGCTGCAGACGATTCACCCCCGGCGAAGCCCCTGCTGGCCTCCGAGCCCTTCTCACGTCCGTCTCCATTCCCGCGCTGGCCCTCGGCGGCACGGGACGCAGGCTGTGGCCCCAACACGGGGATGAGCCCCGCGCCCCGCGCTCCCGCGGGGAATCGCTGCTTCCTGGGCCGGCTCTGCCCCGTGCAGAGCGCGCTCCCGCCCGCCGGCAGCCAGCCACACGAGGCAGCTCCGACAGATCCCTTACCCGCGCACGGGAAAATAACGCAGGCAAAAACAGCCGAGATGCGGGTGGCCGAGCTGCTTGTTGGGAGGTCATTTCTTTCTTTCTAACAGGATTTACACCATGCACACGATGGGCACGCCGGGGGAACAGTGCCAGCCTCTTCCTGAGCAGGCGAATGAACCATTCCCTGCCCCTGGGCCCTGCGCAGGAGGCAGCCCGCGCCGCTTCCAGCTTGCATCTACAGAGCTATTAAAATGACCGTGAATTTCAAATATGAGATTTGGAAACCTTCCGCATTTGTTCTCCCTCCCTCCAGGTGTTTTTCCAGCGGATGCTGAGAGCTGGAAAGCTCCCGTAAGCACATTTACAGCCGGCGTGCTCTCCGGCGCAGCACAACGCAGGTGGGCACCGCAGATCGGGCTCAGGAAGGGCCGGGATCTGGGTCGTTTCCCTCTGCGCACGAGCCCGCAGGCACCGCCAGGCCACGCAGCTCCGCGGTTGGCACCAGAACCAAAACTCCCATTTCCACCCCAAGGAAGCGGCCGCGCGAATCCTCTCTACGGAGCAAGGAGGACCGAGGCAGCAAACAAAGCCGACTCCGTCACAGGGTGTCTACGGGGCCGGGTACCGCGCGGAGCTGCTCCCTTCCCCAGCCAGGCCCTCGCGGGCAGCTTTTTGGACGGCTCCGCTCATGCGCTTCACCCTCCCGCGCTCCGGCCTCGCTGCTGGGAGCTGGATGGAGCTGCTGCCTTCCCGGGAAACGCGTCGCCTTCGTCACGCGCCGCAGCACGCAGCCCCCACGGCAGCCCTCTGATCAGGCCATCAATAACCCCGAGCAGCTGCTCGCAAAGAATTCAGCTGCTCAAAGATGGAGAAGTCCATTAAGTTTATTGCACGAAATGTTGGACATGGTTTAGACGAGGGATCACTGCCAAATTACATAAACTACCAAAAATCTGCCAAATGAAGGAAATGGAGGCAGGACCGGGCATTTTCAAATTGTCATTACCTCCAAAGGGAGAGGGAGATCCATTTATTTAATGCAGCTATTGAAAAGCAACACGTCTAACGTTTGCAGAGCCTCTTGCACGGCTCTGGTAGGAGAACTGAGCTTTGGGCGAGGGACGAGTGGGCTCGGAGACACTTTATAAGGGTTTTTTCTTACAAGCAGACAGCAAGATACAGTCACAAAGTGCTAACGAAAATAGTGTAAATACCCTGCATTTGTTAAACCGCAGGTCTCAGCTTTGTTTCAGATGGGCATCCAAAAATGTACAGGCAGCGGTGGCACCCGGGGAAAGCGGGAGAGGATTTGGGTTTCTCTCGTGGGGTGTCCAGCAGGACCGGCTCTCGCCCGAGTGGGCACCGGGCTCCTCGCCACGTACCAGACTGGCTGAATTCGCTGCAGAGATGAGCTGAGACACATCGGGGTGCTTTCCAAAGGACAAACAATTAATATAATTAATAGTACAGTCTACAACTGGCAGCTAATGGGATGCGGCTGGAATCGGCAGGGGATTCCTCGGTGCTCCGGCAGCCCAGCAGGGCTGTGCCAGGCAGCTGGGCCGGGATCCGCGCGGCCCGACCCAGCACTGCTGCCAGGGCGGGAGCGCGCGCCCGCCGTTTTGGGGCAATTCGTTCAATTTAGACTATTTCCATGCTCTGCAAGCCCCCACTCTGCGTCTCAAGCTCTTTGGATCTCCCTATATCTCAGAGCAGCCTCAGCTCCCAGGCGCACATGACTGCACAGAAGCACCTGGGGTATTGAAAAAGATATTTTTGCCCCCAGGCTTGCAAAGAAAAGTTGAACCTGAGTCCAGGCTGTGGCCACACAGAGCAAATTCCAACTAAATCACCTCTGCAGGAAACAGCGGGGCATTTGCAGCAACTACTTTCTGTAACTAGTGAGATTAATTTGTACAGTAAGGATTTCCATTAAAACTAATAAATAAAAATTAAGCCCCCAGCTTATCAAAAAAGTCCTTTTCTTTCTACTCTCAAAGCTGTAAATTCCCAGAGAGCTAAGAAAATAGAGAGCAATCTTTAAATGCTGGTCTGGCAATAAAACCCTGATCTCCAGGAAATGGAATTCCGAACACCCAGCAACTGGCTATACATTATCCTGCCCAAAAATCCCCTTGGGGGAATGAGGTTATCAAAACTTTGGGGAACTTAATGCAAACGCTGATCTCGCTGCAGCGCAAGCGAGCAGGACGTGGGGGTAGCGATCGAGCACTTGGCTCTGCTGCAAAGCGGCTGGTTGGAATTTGACCTTGCTGAAATAGTCCCATCACCTCCGATTTGTCACCCGCGCTACAGGCACTCCCCCGAGTTCGGCGTTTATGCGGGGAGCGGTTATTTTCATGCTACCCTTAGCGCTAGGGTGCGAGTCACTACAGTTCACAGATGAGGTTCACACGAACAGTATGTTCAAATTAGGAAAATCATTAATAATCCTACTGGAGAAAAGGCTCCAAGCACTGAAAAAGTCCAACCTGGAATTCATTCCCAAGCTGCTGGCGGCGCGTGATCGGAGCCAAGTGGAAGGCAGCGGAGCGGGCCCTGTTTTCGCACGCCGCGTTGCCCTGGCCCGGGCGAGAGAGGAGCCCCCAGAGGTGCCGTTCAACAGGAGCTGTCGTGCCAGGCGGCTGCAGGCGCTTAATGCGGCTCTTTTTTCATGGAAACACGCCGAGTGGGAAAGTGGAAAATATTAAAAACTACTAATCAGAGGAAATGGTGAAATCCCTAAATCCCTGTGCTCTGGAGCCAGAGGCAGCGCAGGAACTCTGCCTTAGGAGAGCGGTGATGGTTCCAGCCCGCGAAGCACCGGGCGGCTCCCTTGCTTCAAGGGCCGACGGCCGCTGCTGCTGCCAACAAACACCCTTTCCTTGCGGCTCGCTACGGACCAGGCTTCCTAACCTCTTTATAATGCAAAACTTCTTTCCTGGCCTCATGAGGCACTTTAGACTTCCAGAATATCAATCCAATTCCTGCCTTCCCGCAATTTTAAATTAATCACCCTGATTATGGCTTTATTTACTCACTGAGGTCTACTTAGTCCTTCTTTCGTTGCCGTAAAAAGCTTGTTATTCTCTTTAATTGAACCGCTTTTATAAACTGCATGCATTCCCACTAATTATTTTCCTTGATGAGAGTGCAGCTCCTAATTACTAATGCTCTCCTGAAATCCATCATCTGACAAGGAGCATCACAAGGGCAGGCGGGCAGGAGGGACGCGGCTCGAGGCCGGGAGCAGCAGCTAAGGGCTCCAAGGAAGCCCTGGGTGTCCCTTGCTTAGGCCCTGCTGTCCCTGCCCTGTCCCCTGCCCACAGCTTGGCCCATGCTCAAGGAGCACCGGAGCAGAGCACGGGAGCTCTGCATGGTAGGAGACAACCCAGAGATGCACATTATCATGAATCCCACTGTATTTATGGTTTATGGCCTTCAGTTGAAAGGTTAATTTGACAAAAACATTTCATCTATACCAAACTTCTTCAAAATCTCATGTCTGTTTGTTGAAGGCATTTGCCTTTTAAATTTATTTTTAAAGAATCAAGACATAGCAGCTTTTTAATGAAATTCTCTATTTCAATAAGATATTTTGAGCTAATTTCCCTCGGTCTAATCTAATGCAGCATTAACAAAGTCAGAAACATTTGTTTCAACTAACAAAATGAATGCACCATTTGATCAAAAAGGCTTTACTCTAATTTTTCATTTCAGCAAGAAATGGCTTTCTCAGTAGAAAATTCCTAGAGGATTTTTATCTTCAGTTCAGCCAGTGCCATGGAAAGAGTTGTGTTTGCAAGAAAATAACTGCGGTACTGAGTGAGCACCAAAACGCACCACTCGGAGCGGATCTTGCAGCGCAGGGACTCAGCCAGCGCATGGCAGCGCGGGACAGCCAACGCACGGCGCGGTCGGTGGGAAACGGGGCAGCAGCGACAGATGCGGTCGGGCCATAAAACGGCGGCTGTAAAGGCGCCCGATTGCCCTCATCAGCACCCGGGGAAAAGCAGTGTCAGCGATCAAGGCAGTGGAAAGCTGGAGAACAGGGGAGCTTGCAACAGCTCTGGTGCAGGTACTGTCAAAAGCCATAAATCCATCACGTGTGCTTGTTCCCATTTATCCACTTACGCATCTGCTCTTCTTCCTAGCGATTACATGGGTTTCAGGTCAGTAAAACTGTTGCAGTGTTTGGTGAATGGGATAAAGCAGCTTCTCTCTAGTCAAATGCAGGAATTATCAATATTTCATCTTTGGCTGAATACGTTACGCAGGTCTCTTGCAGAATGGATGTGCTAACCAGATTAGATGCCATTTGAAATCTCTGGAGAGCACTCATAAATACATTACCGGATTTGCATAACAACAGGCAGTTTAAGTGGCGCATGGAGGGAACAGCTGATGATCCGCAAAACAACTGTGCATGTCTGAAACCTCGCTCCTCGGCTGGCGTTCGCAGCGCACGGCCAGCGCTCCGGCCCCTAAGGAAGGCGGCCGAGCCCCTGCAGCGGCGGGCGCAGAGCCAGGGCTCCTCCCGCAGCCTGGCTGGCACCGAACGCAGGGCCCGAGGTGCCGCCAGGCAGGACCGGGGTGCAGGAGGTGCTCGAGCAACTGCACGGGCGCGCGGGGCTAAAAGCAAGCTGGATCTCGGCAGAGCCACGGAGAGACGCTTAGGTTTTTATGTATCGCGTTCATTCACTGGAATTATCCCCTCTCATCCATAGCCGTGTTCATTTTTCAAAGAAAATCCTACTGGAAATGACATTTTTTCACTGCAACAGAGGACAACTTACATCCAATTACACATCTCCCCCTTCCCAGATGTGGCTGGAAAATTACATGCTCGGCACAGGGAAACAGCTGGATGCCGTCTCCAGCCTCCTCTCCTCAAAGCCTAATGAGACGCTATCGAGCCGGGCGCTTTGATAGCTCAGCACATCACAACAAAGAGTCCCGGGTCCTGCCTGCAGCCCGGAACATTCAAACGAGACAGGCCCATTTGCAGGCCGGGCTCGCTAAGAGGAGGCTTTGCTATTTTGGGTAGGCACCGGGGCGTCCCTGGTGGATTCGCAGCCTGAAGACAAGGGCCGTGCCGGGCAGCTCTAACGGAACCGCAGCTGCAGAGCTGTTTGCACAGACGTGTCACCAGCACAGGGCAGCAGGACCCTCTCATAGACCCAGCTCCAATTATCTGCCAAATGTTCTCCGCTTTCCTCCGACTGGCACTAATGGACCCGCTTACAGCTACAAATAAAGATTGTTTAGTTTTAAATTGGAAGAAATGCTTTTCCGTGTATTCATAGAGAGGGCAGGGTTGGACGGGGACAGCAGAGGCACAAAGAGGAGCAGCAGGTCTCAGCTGCGCTGGCAGAATATAAAGGAGTGAAATACGAGAATTGCTACGAAAGCCCCATCTGAAGCGACTATGGCGTCGCGTTTACCACGACGGTGCTGGGCGCCCTTCGCCTGACGAGCTCCCGTGTGAGCAAACAGCACGGAGACACCCCAGCGGGGGAAGCGGCAGCGAGAGCCGAGCGCCCCGGCTCTGTTACGTGGGTCCTGCCGGTCTGAATGAGCATCTGCAGAGATCCAGGCCCCCGCGTGCAGCAGCCCAAGCCGAAGCTGAAACTTGCGCCCGGGGGCTCCGAGAGCGACAAGGGCAGTGCCAGAGGACCTGCAGGAGCTGCCAGGGACAGGGAGAAGCTGCCGGGAGGAAAACGCTGCTTCTGCCAGCGCTTAGCCAGGCGCTCCTTGCCGGAGACCCCGCAGAGCGAGTTTGCAAACGCAAACGGCAGCGGAGGAGGAAGGGGAGGAAGTCAGCAGCCGCGAGCAGCTCGAGGAGCGGGGACCGCCGGAGCTGAGCGCTCCCGGGCGGCTCCGCGCCGTGGCTCGCACCAGAGGGAAACGCAGCGGGTCCCGCCGCCGCGGGGCTGGGGCCGAGGCAGCGACAAGCGCGCGCGCGGCCTCAGCTCGCCTGCCCCTCCAGGAGGGTCGTCAGCCCCTAACGCATGCGATGACGTGCCGGCCGCAGGGCCCCGGGAGCACTTCCCTGCCTCTGGCACCAGTTGCGAGGGCCACAGCAGGCACAGCGCGGCCCGCCCTTCGAGCCCCGGGGCCGCGCTCCACGCTCGCGCGGAAAGGAGGATCCAGCCCCCGGAGAGCCCCGGGACCGAAGGCGGGCCGGCTTCCCCGCTGCCCCTGCTCCCCAGAGCCGCCGTTTGGCCGGGAGCCGGACGCGCCGCGGCCGCCCGCTGCCTGCGCCCACCGCCGCGGCCCGGGCTGCGTGCAGCGTGTTTACAGCTGCCTATCCCAGCCTAACGCGTGCGGCTCGGCAGCTGCGCGTGGGGCGCGAGCTCCGCGGCCGCGGCAGCTCCACCAGGAAACTTTCTACGCGCTAAGCACAAGCATCAAATTACGACAGATGTGTGAGGAAAAACCCATTTAGTGTTAATTGGGGCAATTACCTTTTTCAAATTTACATGTGTCATGAATATTAAAGCCATAATAAAGAGAAAGCGCTGGCACTGGGTAAGCGCTGCCCCGGGGGGAAGACGGGGCAGGAAGCACGAGCTGCCCTCGGCCCGCCAGCCGCAGCGAGCGGCAACCACGAAACACGGAGCAAAACGTGGCAGGGCCCAGCCAATGCAGGGGTTCCCTCCCAGGGTGACGGCGCATCCAGAGCCACGAGGTCCCCGAGGCCCCGGCCAGCAGGGCCAGCCTGGGCAGCCAGGGCTGCAAACGACAGCGGCCGCGCTGACCTCCCGGGCGCTTCCATAATTTACCTCTACTAAAGAATCATAACAGAGCTATTTACAGCAGCCATTAAATAAGGCAATATTTCAGCATTGATTTTGTGTCTTTCCCAGTAGTGCACACCGCTTTTGATAACTCAAACCTTATTGATTTTTCTATAAACAAAAAATTAATATCTGCAGCAAGAGGGAGCGTACGGCTGGTTACAGCAGTGACAGCCCAGCAGGCCTGCGGGTGACAGCTAGGAGAGAACAGCAAGGCACTTGTGGCCCCTCTTTCTGGGGACACAAAAGCAGCCAGAAAAAGATGCTTGGAGAGCAGCAAGCGGCACCGCGTGATCTCCGCTGGCCTCCCGGCTGCCCGGGAAGGACTCAGCTCCTTCGCTTCAGTTGGGTGTATTAAATTCCGACACTCCTCAGGAAGCAATGACTGACTCCAGCAGCACCTCCAGCACGGCAAGGGACGCGGCTCCGAGCGGCAGCAGGAGCCCGAGGACGAGCAGCCTGAGCAGCTCCTTCTGTGGGACCTGGGAACGCTGCTCATCCCGGGACCTGCCGGCTGGCACCCACGCGGAGAGCAGCGCATCCCGCTCCGGTGTCCGGCATGGAGCTCCCACAGCCAAGAAGAGGGTTTGCAAATCAAGAACTGCAGCATGGAAAGGGAGGGAAGAGGAGGTGCTCAGGGAGCTGCACTGCTCTTGTCTTCTTTCCAAGCAAGGAGGAGCCTGGGACCAGATTTACATTTTTGCTTGGGAAACAGGAGCTTGTTAGAGCTTTGCAAGAGGAAAAGCAACCAGTTCAGAGCCAGCGTGTAGACAAACTTCCGAAAGCGCGGTGGGAAGCGGCTCGGCGAGGTGGCGGAGCGTGGGGCCGGGGCTCTGCGTCACTGCCAGCGACCACAACGGGGGGCAGCCGAGGGCATCCCCGGGGCTCCGTGTCAATCCACGTCTTTTTGCTGCATTAGACGGAGAACCTCTGCAAGCCAAAGCGCTTCCTGTGGCCGCCAGCCCGGGCCGCTTCCGCACCCGTCCGGATCTGCACTGCTAACGGCAGGAAATCAGGGCAAATACGGTGCCTGCGCGCAGGGAGCAAGAGAGTAATTGAACAGGCTAGTCGCATCCCAAGCGCCCCTGGGAAGTTCAAAAATGTGCTAAGGGAAGGAGGAAGGAAATCCTGAGCCCCCCAGGGATGTGAGGGATGCTCAGAGCTGCGGGCGAGGTGGCGCCTTCCCGGGGCCCTCCCTCCAGGGCATTTCCATTTATTTCCGTGAGACCCTTGGCACGTTACTCCATGTAAATAAGGGGCTCTGCTGGTGCTGAACACGAGCGGTGTTTCCTCCTCCGGCCATGCTTTTCCATACACTGCTTTTCCAAACACTTCTGTTAGAAGCCGTTTGCAAACAGCCTGGTTTTTGGCCGGACTGCTTGGATCACACAAGTTCCTTTCTTTGACAGGAACGATTGCTGGAAGAGCGGCAAATTTTAATTAATAAAACAATAGGAAATTATAAGGCAGTTCTGCCATGTGTTTGGGGGAAGATAAAGGGTCAAGGGAAGCTATTGCATTAATCATGATATGTGTTTTTCTCTGTGCCATGCTTTGTCTGAACTGGCATACAGAACTTACTGCAAAACAAACATTTCTGTTTTTTAAGCAAAAGGAACCAGCTCATCAGATCAATCACCAAACAAAAACCTTTCAGCTAATTCAGACACGTTCCTTAACAAGGCCAAGTGAGGCCAACAGAAGCTTTTTCAGCTCCCCCCAGTTTGGGTGTCTTTTGTCATTTTGTATTAGCTCGATTCCATGAGAAAAAGCTAAAGTAATAGGCAGATAAAGGGATCCAACCCAAATGGAGATAACCGGGTTTCTTTCCATTAGCCAAATGGTTTGACAGACAGTAACGGATTTCACACTCGCCTGATGCAAAGCTCCTATTAGTCTGCGGATTATTTAGCGATAACCGTTTATCACCACAGCGATGGGAGATAACAGCAACCACGAGACACGGTCCCTGCGGTGCCGATCCCTCTCGCCGGCGTCCCGGGCCACGCCTCTCCTCCCGGTCGCGATCCCGTCTGCACTCCGCGCCCAGGGCAAGGCCCGACCCCTTCTCGCCTCTGCCATAGCAGACGCCAGCTGAAATCCGCCACCCGGAACACACGGACACGCTGCCTCAGCCGCTCCAGCTTCCTATTTTCGGAGGCACGTTTGGAATTATGATTTCATGCTAGCTCTCACTGGAAACCTCTCAAACGAGGCAAAAAGTCAACCCCAATTTAAAATACGCTCCTGATGCAAACAAATACAAATTCCATTTTAAACATATAAACTAATCTAGGTAGCTGTTCAAACAGCAGCTAGTCCAATGTGGGACTTGGATTAGCAGTTTATGCCTTGGTAAAAAGATCAGTGGGACTCAACTGAGCTGAGGGTTAATTTGAAAATAAATTTGCATCTCTGAAGATGCATAATGCAAACGCACAATGTTCTCCAGCTCGCACAGCCTCTGCTCTCGCGATTCCCTCAATTAGACACGTGCTGCAGGCACCACAAAAGGCTCAGGCTGGGCTTTGTTGCGAGAATACAGATTTCCTCCCGTTACAGTTTCAGTCCTCGCTGCGGTGGGCTCAGTGGAAATGGAGACCCATCTCAGAAAGCAGGGGCTAGAAAGCGACTCCTACAACAGACCTGTCACATCATCCCACTCGTGACCAGGTGGAAATACACTTAAGAAGCGTTACCAATTAATTTCCAACTCCTCTTTCTTTGGAAGGCCTTGCCAGGCTCTCTCTCTGCCAGCAAGCAGAGACCTACTTGCTCCTTTTCTATCTAAACTTCCGTAATTTTGGCACCCAAGTCCCTGCATCGCCCACTGGCACCTTGCTCCGGCTGAGGCTTTGCTCCGGCTACCCTGCCTAGCCCAGATACAGGGAATTCTCTATCCGAAGCTTTCTGCACACACGCTCACTCACTCCCTTCCCCACATACAGCAATATCCACCCAAAATTCAGCTAAGGAAAGGCCCTTCAAATGCACTGTTACGTTTGTCATCTCTAATGCCATTTTTCCTGCTCATACCCATATGCATGCTGTACAAAGCGTATAAATAAATAGCCAGTGTCACACAATTCATCTTCATTTGTCAGCAGCGACAGGATAACTCACTTGTGACTACCCCGCTGCACCCTCTCCTCACTCACCAAGATTGATGTTCTCACAGAGTCCCCATCGTGTGTTTTTGCAGCCACTAGAAGCGGGTGGTCTCCAGCCCGCCAGGCGGTCGGGCGCCCGGGTGGCACCTCGGGCAGCAGCAGCCGCCGCTGCCCTTGCCCGGCAGGGCCGGGGTTATTTTCCCCCTGCATTATCAGCTGTCACCAGAGCTTCCCCATGGCACGTTGCCCTCCCTGGCAGCACATGCTCTTCCTCACCTGCCAGGCTCTTCATCACCTGCCAGGCCTGGGACGGGGCCGTCGGATGTGACGGGGCCCGCGCGGAGCTGGTCCCCACGGGGCAGGGAGGGGAGCGAGGCCCCGGCCCAGCACGAGCCCACGTTGGACACGTGGCTCTGGCTGCGCCTCCGTGTCACCTACTCGAGTTTCCGCACGAGGCTGGAGGGGACACTTTGCTCCTGGCTCTGCGTTTTGGCCCCTCGCGGCAGGATTTCCATTTGCAGCTGTGGCGCAGGACTTGGGGCAAAGCAGGGGGGAAGTTCGCTTAAATCTGCTTAAATACAGCCGGGTTTCTGAATGACGGCAAAAGGAAGAGCAAGGGCCGTTTCCGCAGCCCTCGGTGAGCGCCCAACTCCGCCGGCCCCAGAGCTGCGCCCGGGCCAGGGGGTTCGGGGCTCCCGTGCCGGGCTCCGCCTGCGGACCCGCCGGCACCGCATCCCAGCGCGGGCAGCTCCCCAGGGAGCCGCGTTAGCCTGAGGTCGACACCGAGGTTTCCGTAATGACAAGATTACGGCTCCCACGGTGAAATAATAACGAATGAAGGTGACGGTGTTTCTCAATCTTATTTCTAGCCTGTAGGAACTGCGCTTGTGCCAATTTCTTTCCTTGCTCCCGGCTTGTTAGACAGGATCCTGCTCGAGGAGAAGAGCACTGCCTACAAGTTCAAGCTTTTCTATTACTCAGTTGGCTACCGCATTCTTAAAATTAGAAATTAACCAAAAGTTCAAGTGCTGATGTTGTAAATATCAAATCCACCTCATTTATTATTCATTTTCCATAAAAATAGAAATAAGCTCTTTTTTTCCCCATGAAAACTTGCCACAGGTTTCAAAACATGGTATGTTTTTCATTGTACTAAGTCTTAAAGCAGTAGATATTTTTAATGCCACATGATTGCATCTTTGCACATTTATCCAGCTATTGCCAGGGCTTGTTCGTTAGCCATTTCCATTAGCAAACAATTAGCATTGTTACCAATGTGCTGCGCTTTTCCCCACCCTGCCCACCTTCCCTTGTGATTCATTTAACCCTTCCTCGTCCTAGGCATAGAGCCCCCCCGCCCGTCACGGCTGCTCCCCTCCCGGGCTCTGCTCCTGCACGTTACGTAAGTCCGAACAAGCAGGTAATAACACTATCCTCTCTTGCTAATCATCAACCACAGAATCAGAAAGATCTTGAGATGTGCTGTGTGGGAGGCAGTGGTAGTTCCCTTTAAAGAAAATAAGGCATTTACCTTATAAATATAAAATGATCAAATAAGGCAATTATGCAATTCTGGGCTATGTAAGAAGCGATACACCTCTAATTGGGTTGTTCTGGAAGAAAAATAACTTTGAAATAAGGAATGTTAAAAAGGGTCTAAAAATACCAGGACAGCCTAATTACCACAGATGAAAGAGTTTGGCAAAGGTTAACCCAACATCGACCCAAAAACGCACGCAGAACACAGGAAGAAAGGGCCTGTCCTCAGTTGCCTTATTTCTGATCTCTAACCGAAACGGACGCTGCCTGGAGAGGTTTTTCTTGGCTCTGTGGGAAAGGGGCCTCTCCTCCCACCAGGCAGCCCTGCTCCGGTCCTGCTGCTCCGTGCGGAGGCTGGCCCGGCCTCCACTCTCCGTGTTGGATTCAAGCAGGTGCCACATCCAGCCGCTCTCCTCACGCACTCCGACTGCAGCCCTCTATTGATGGGCTGGCAAGGTAATTAAAAAGGAGGCTTCTTTTGAAGTCTTGTATAAACACTGGGAGAATAAATCTATATTATTACTTTTTAAACTTTTAAAGGAGGACAGAGGAGAACATCCTCATGGTTATAATGTTCTAAAAAAATCTATTAAAACCAACAGTGCCACATATATCTTATGTGTTATGAGTATATTAATATTTATAAAAAACTATTACATATTAATAAGAGCTCACATCTAAAGGAGGAGGCTAAATCTTATTCTTAATTAATCCAAAATTCCCATCACCTCTAAAAATACTTATGCATTTCATTAGTTTAGATCAATAGCCAGCAGCGTATAGCTGCAAGAGCATCTACCAGAAACGAATGCAGACTCAGCTGTGTCTCTCCAGCACATGCACAGCGTGCCCACGGCCCCTATCCCCTGCACACCCTCCTCATGGCCCCTCTCCCCCACACACTGTCCCCAGGGGCCCCTATCCCCCCACACCATCCCCAGGGTCCCACTGTGAGAGGCCAGCACGACGAGCTGCACACACACACGTTGTGGGCGGTATTTCACTGGAATTGCTTTGCTTTTGTTTAAAACGTTCTCCTAGCTCCTCTTGCTGCCGAAGGGAGTTGGCCTGGACACAAGAATCTCGCCCTTAGCCACGAGCTGCACTCTGGCTCTCAGCACCCCAGGAGACCCATTGCCTTTAGCAGGTGCATAACATCCCGGGGACACGTTGTGTCCTTAAAGGGGATGGATCCAGGCACACGGAAGAAAACAGAGGGTTGTCAATATACGTCATGCATGCAGCTCAGCTGCTTGGCCCAGGGACTGGCAGGCTGCACTATGTGACTCGATGGATTCACAATGCATTTCTCTTGCATTAAAAAAAAAAAAATCTACTGTAGACATCTGAGAAGAGTAAGTTCTGTGCCATTATTATAAATATTATAAAGAAACTATTATTAACCAGTCTTTTATTGCTAAGTGATTTTAAGGTAAGTTTTATAGTTCTTTCTCCATTAATCAATAAGAAAAAATCTTAATTGTAACCATGGGTAGATTTTAACTGGAGTACAAGTGAACACAGAACTTTTCTTGGAGCAAAAGCTATGTATTATAGTATTGACTGTTCATATGCAATTTATATAGCACTTACAGGAGAACATCGATCTGGATTTTACCTGAGTTACATATCTTACATCCTTTATGCAATCTAAAGGATAAATGAATACGGCAGTTGTGCTTTTTTTTGACAATACATCACTGCTTAAATATGAGAACACAGAACTTGAAGTTTTTAATCTATCAGCTTCATAAAATCAGATTAAGTATTAGAAGCTATATAACTTTTTAAAGCAGTATAGATTAATATAATAAAAATTGCAAATAGTAGAATGAAAGACCATAAATAAAATATTTTATCTTATTTGACCTGCCGCCAAACCTATGTATTTTATTTCACACAAGCTAAGGATTTGGTGTTTAAAAATTAAATCCCCTGTCTCCATGCAAGTCACTGTCTCGTTAGCTGGTGACCTACTTAGCGGTTGGGCTTTACCACCGTCTCGCTCTGCGTTCCTGATTGATCAGATTTTTGCTGCAAGCGGAATCGCCAAGACCTTCCTCCGGGGTTCACATTTAACTCATTTCTTGCATTTTCCATGGGTTATTCTAAGAGGCCCTTTCACACTGTCAGCCCAGGCAGAATCTGAGGCCTTTCAGTTGCCAATTGAAGCATTCTCCCTTTCTCTATACCTGCGCTATTATGCCTAATATAGTCCCCTATTAGATGTGCATTCAAAGCCATTTACAGGGCATGAAGATCATTTCACTGAACCACACACTACGAATATACAGACACTTAGATGTTCTGCTTTATCTATCAAAAGCTGTCAAATAATTAAACATGCCCATCACGAGGTTCAACAAGCTTCCTGGCAGTAATTTAATTCATGATTCCCAGTAGATGCCAGCACTTCCTAAGTACTGAAGGTGCCATCGTCTCCATGGCCGATCTGCCCACCCCAAAGAGAGGCTGCTTTCTTTGTTTGTGAGGCCGCTCTATTCCAGTTTAGCATTTTGCCTGGAGAAGGTTAGGAGCAGAGCTGGGAAGACCCCACGTCCCCTCGGGGAGTGTCCCGGCCCTCTACGCTTGTCTTGGACTCTCCTTAGCCCTCGCTCTCCCAGTGCTCCTGGATGCGGCCGCCGGTCCCTATGGGGGCCTCTGGGTCAGCGAGTCCCTGTTTCAGGAGAGGGCACCTATGGACAGCACCAAGCAGAGCTCCTCACGAGAGACCCTGCTGTTTGCAGCTCTAGACGCAGCCACTAACGGAGAAAATCCAGCCCTCCAGAACCTTTCGGAGGTTCCTCCCTTATGGGAACTTCTACCAATTATTTGGAAGGCACCTACTTGTTTCCAATTCCTATTATAATTTCAAAGCTTTATTTACTCTAGAGGCCTTATTTTAAGAAGGATATGCTGTACTGTACATAGCTGTTAAAAAATAACACCTCTTCACTGCTTTTCCAGGAAGAGGTACTCTAAAAGTATTCCTAGGGATTTGTGTGCCAAAACCCCTGTGCAGGTGAGCATTTCACCTGCCACGAGTCACTTGCATCTGCTGAATGCCACTGCCTTAAATTCTTCTAATGACCTTCTTACACCTCTCTACTTTCCTTGGTATTTCAGGAAGATCCCTCGAGTCCCTGGGGCAAGAAGGAAATTGAATCCCTTGCCGCGGCTCTTCAGAAAGGTGGTCTACGAAGCACCTAACCTCTCCCACCCTGGGAGACACGGCTAAATGTCACCAAGGAATTTCTCATTTCTGGAGGCAAATTAAAGAGCCGGGGCTCAGGGGCACATTTGACAGCTGCCATTCAAGTTTGAGCCACCCCTCTGTGCCGCTCACCCTGCGCGGGGGCTCCACGACGCTGCAGGGACTCGCTGCCTTGTCTTTCATACAATATTTCCTTTTGCTAAGTTTTCCTTTTCTTTAAAGGCTTATTTCCAAATAAATCATTTCCAAATGCCACAATAAAAACTCTCCTTTTTAAATTATAATTGCTATTTACATTTTTTTTTTGCTCGCTGTGCAGGTGTGAGGACTATTGTTTAACTCTTACTGAGTCTCCTTCTTCTCTTCACACACTGACTATAAGGCAGAGCGAGGCAGCTGCCCGCGCAGCGCCCGCCGCTCCCTGCCCTTCGGTTGTGCTCACCAAGGACGGACGCTCTGTACCTCGGGCTGACGAATAACGAGGATTTCAGTCGATTAGCTCATTAAGGCAGCAGTGACACTGGTTGCTTCGCACGTTTGGAGGAACGAGCAGGGGCGCAGAACCGCGGGGCTTCCCCACAAACGATCAGTTGTGTCTCAAGTCTCGCCCGACGCGAGGGAGGCACCGGAGCTGCCGGAAAAGTCCAGCCCAACCGCTCGCCCAGGCAGGACAAATCCCTGCGGCCAACTGCCTCTGTGGGGCAAAATAAAGTCAGGCAGCCGGGGCCCCCGTGCTTCTCAGCACCGCCAGCCCCGAGGCCCCGGCGTTCTCCTTGGAAGGAATTTGCGTTACGGATATTTTGTGCCGCTTCGTTTAGAAACCAAATTCACGTGCTGCAAATGTTGCAAAGGTTTCCAGCGGCAATAGCTCCATCCTAGGAGTGTCCTTGGAAATCTAGGACTCGGTCATCTCCCTGGCAGGACCCAGCTCTGCATGTCACAGTGACACAGCTGAAGCTTGCACTAATTCAGCAGTAAATCAATCACTCAGCTGAAATATCCACAGACACAGAAAACATGGTTTATACCTGTCATATTCAAGGGTAAACTCCTCGCTCCGAAAGCTGCCTAGATAACTCTCAAATCCAGACAGTTGTGCTAACCTAGTGTCTAATCAAAAGAAAAATTTGTTGTCTGTTTAACAATACCAACAATTTGAGGCTCCTCAAAGCAGTTAACCCATGCACAGGCATCAAAGGCACCTGAAGTTTGGCTAAGAGCCCGTATGATTGAAAACCCATGATGTAAATTTTAGTCTTTGAAAAGTCAGGCTGAGCCATCACACAGAAAAATAGTGTCTATATCCTGACATATCAGGGAACAGAGATTGTACTTCTCAGGTGATAAACAACCGGGAAGCTCAAGCTTCACATCACAAGAAATCCTCATACTTTATGCTGCAGTCTCACTTATCAATGGGAAACTTCAGAGGAACTTTATTTTAGGGTATTAAGAGTTGAAGGTCATGCTGCATATCATGAGAATGAAAAACATTTATTGCTAATAGAAGGGCCTAGAATCATCCCTTCTGACTGATGCTGCAATTACGGTGACTGGATTAAGGGACAGCGTGTGAAAGAGCTGATGAGATCCTGCTGGTGGGGAATGGAATGGAAGCCAATGGAAACCATTCCCTTTATGTCTTTCCTCTAAATAAAATGATTTTTTTAAGCAGCAGCACTAATGAAGACAGCCCATTAGTTAGTACGCATGGTCCATACAGTCCCTTCCTCGTCTACGGGCACTAGAGACACGAACTGGAGTCGGGAGAGACTGAGCCCTGGAGAGAACCTGCAGCGGGAGGGAAGGACAGACACCCTGAGTCCTCCAGAGAGCAGAGAGGCTGCGAGTGGGAGCTCGTGCCTCATTAGACCGCACAGAATCCAAATCCAGGATGTACCTCTATAAATAAGAATCAATGTACAGGCCTTGGTAATCAGCTCTTTATGAACAACATGTTTTCATTACAGCTGTGAATTAGGATTTTACTGTTATACAACAGTCTGCCGAGGATCAAGAGGGAGCTTTCAAAATACAATTAAGCCAATACCAAAGTCAAGGCTGGAAGAATATTGTCAATAAAATGGAGGTTTAAGTCTGCTTTTTCAAACTAAGGTTGACATCTGCTCAGTAGAAACAGGACGGGCCTGACACCGCGTGGATTAAAGTTCTTTGAGACCACTCTGCAGAACCGGCAGCATTAAAGAGATTAAGGCCCCAAGGAACCAGGCCCAGGCTGGGTTTAACTGGAGCACCAAAAGAAAAGGCAATTTGGAGCCTTTCAGTTACACTGCAAATGATCGCCTCTTTGCCTTATTAACAGCAGCTGGTTGATACTTCATTGGCAAATACTATATATTGGAGATGCATTTAGGTGCTAGCTTGACTTAATTTGCTGTAAGACTTTGCTCATTTAAAGCTATGTCTCTTAAGAAACCGTTCCCACAGCTTCACGGCCTCCCTGGAGAGCACTAAATACTGCACAGTCTTCCGCTCCCCGGGGAAGGAGCGGAGCTTTTGGGGTTGCAGACAGCTAACTGCACACTAACCCATGAAGGGCAGCATGCAAAATGCCAGATTTAATCTACATTTCTGACCAGTGGGAAAGTCTTTGGATGAGGCAGTTTCTGGTGGCAATGTACAAACTAACTCAGGAAGAAGGACTTTTCCCTTGGCCTCTGTAGGAAAGATTGAAGATTCCAGCTCCATTTCGTCAGAAACACAATTCCGTCAGGCAAATTCTTCACTATCGTGTCTTATTCAGGCACCAAAAACATTAACCCAGGCCCTCTGAAGCACTTAGACACTAAAAATGCTTTGCAAAGACCTAGGAAGAACCATGAACGTAACCAGCTCAAGTCCATCTTGACATTTGCTCTGAAGTTGCAAAAAAACAGTACTAAAGCCCCCACTAGCTGGTCTCAGACTGGACGCACACACGTGCCGTGCACAGGCGCGGACTGCAGGCAAGCAGGAATCTTAACGGAGCTCCGGGCCCCGCTTCGCTCCGTCTTTGCTGCAGTGACCTCCCGAGGTCCGGCTCCCCGCCGGAGCTCCCTTGGAGGCGGCGCTGCACTCCCGGCCGGAGCGGTCGCGGTGCCGTACCCGAGAAGCGCAAGACGGAGACTCCGGTGAAGGCACCGGCGTTAAACCCGCCTGCCACAGCGCCAAAGGGCAGCGAGGAAATCCTCCCTCTGCCCCGCGGCGGGGCCCTGCAAGAGGCTCCGGGCAGCCCGCGTGTCACCTGGCGCGTCCCCACGCTGCAGCCTTCGGCCTTGCCGGCTCCTCATTCACCCGCCGCACTGCAACGGCAGCGGAGGGGACTGCAGAGATCAGGACAGCCAGTCCCCGTGCATCCCCAGCCCCACGTCACCAACGCGGCTCCACAAGCAGCGCTCCGGCCACGGCACAGCCAGGAGAATAATCCAGTGGGATCTGCGCTCCAGCTCCTCCAGCAGCCACTGCAGACGAGCGATTCCCATTAACCAAATGGCATTAACCCCGAGGATCAGCTGCTGGCAGCCAGAGCCACGCAAGGCTGGATGCGGTTCCATTTACTAACATAGCTTTTATTTCCTAATAGAATTTTGCATCTATGATAACGTTAATAAGACAGTCATGCAACAACTCATTAAATTCTTCATAGCAGCAGTGTTTTTTCCCAATTTAAACTGCAAACATAGCCTATTTTTACACAAACAAATACTTCCTGAGCAACCTGGAACTCCCATGTATACTAATGACATATGACACACGCACAGCGGACCCTTGCGTTATATTTGCTCACTCCTTCAGCGTAAGCAGCGCTTTGGGCCAAGCATGGGATGAAGGAAGTTACACCCCTTGGCCTGCTTGGGAGAGAGGAAGGGCAATTTTCTCCAAAACATCTGAACAAATTCTATTCTCCCTCAAAAAAAAAAAATAAAAAAAAACAAACCTGGATAAGCATTAGGCTCAAGGTGTGAAGATGCCCCATCATGCGGGCGCTCGATCCGGCCTTCGTTGGGATGGGGACACTCCGCTCAGCGGCACACGGCACGGGACGTGCTCCCCGCGAATGACGATGCTTGGACACATCTTTCCCCCTGCAGGCAATGCCCCCTTACAATCCCGCCATCCCATATCCAAATAATCCTTTCATCTCAAAACATATTTTTAGACACCCCGTTAATATTTAATGAGACAGCCCACAGCAAGCTAGATAGCAGAGCAATTAATTTTTAAATGGTGACATTTATTACATCATGTAACTGCTACCTAACTTGCTGTGGGCTATCTGGATAAACGTCAGCTAAATATCTAATATTTCCTTACACTTAATGTGAGTATTAAGAAAAAAAGCCCCGTAATTACCCATTATTTGCAAAATTTAATTGAGGTTTTAATTTTGGCATTTAGGTTTGTCTTCACACATGCCTGCTTCAGCCTCAGAGGCTAAGTCATGTTTGGTAATTAATTTATACATTGATTAATTTAGCTTCATCTAAGGTTAGAACTGTGTGTGTAAGGCCTAAGACACATGAGAGAAACTGTCTGAAAACAGGTTTCCCCATTTTCTCTCAAAAATAGCTCCAAAAACCATTTATCAGCCACAGAGAGAGGTTTTGGGGAAGGGAGGAGCGCACAGCATCCTATGTGATTAGCAGCCAGCTTTGAAGAGACAAGACAAATTCATTTAGAAAAGAACAGTCTTATCACAACTAGCTGAGAATAAAGGGAAGAAATAACATTAGCGAGGTGGAAGTTTAAAGAGCTCATGGATAATTAATCCATCTGATTTCCTGGGTTTTAATCCCAATATTAAATAAGTCCACCTGCCTTTCTTGTCCCTCAAAGACTGCATTTTGCATAGTGAACGAGACCACATTATGGGCAGAATACATTAACAGGCTGCTTCTTCCTTTGAGATAATGTACTCTTCATGCAGTATTCGGATTCAAAAATATATTAATGGAACAAAATGACTTGGCAGTTTTGAAAGAGGTAATTTCATGGGCTTTTTTGTTTTGCATAAACCTCAAAACTGTATCTGTATGTGTGCACACATACACCTTCATGAGAGTCTAATGAGTGGGGGTTTCAGACAGCCCTGTAAGTTCACTTTGCCTGTATTCTTATCTAAGAAATGCTGCTTTTTGGACTAGTTTTCCAATGCTTTTGCTCTGTTTCTGAGGCAGGTATGGATACGGATAACCTGGAAATTCAGGCTTGTTTCCTCTTCCTGCCTGAGACGCTTTCAGGCTTGCAATCTGAGTTTTTGGGCACTGGCAGTTAAGACAGAAGCAAAAGCAGCGACCTGGGCCAGCCCTGAGCGTGCAGGAGCTGAGGCCGAGCACACGTCAGGGCCGGAGCTGAGCGCGGCCCCGCTAGAGCCGCTCTCAAACCTCGTGCCGAGCGGGACAGCAGGGCACAACCCTGGGTGCCGCCGCTGTGTTTTGGGCTCCAGGACCCCTCTGCTTGCCAGAGCTCGCAGGGTTTAGCGGCCTCAGAAGCTCATCGGGGTTGCAGAAGGTGCAGCCTTCCTGCCTGAGGCAGAGCTGCAAGGGAAGCACAAGCAGTTGGACTGGGCAAGCAACGGGAATCGGGGCTTTTGCACCTCCTTCCAACCACTCCCCGGGGCTGTTCTCTCCTCCCACCACTGCTTTAAGCTAAAATGAGCTTTGTAGCAAGGGCTGTTCCCACTCGCCTGCTTTGGAGGCTTTCCCTTGTCTCATACGTGCCTGCAGAAGACCGTTTCCACACAGAAGTCCTATTTAAAAACAGTGCGAACAGCAGAATTGGTTCCTTTCCCCATCACACTGCTCATGTGCAACCTGATCTTGCTCTGCACAACACGCTGCAGCATAAAGGGCTATTGAGTTCTGCAGAAAATACACTGCTTCCGAAACAATTCTGCTTGTACATCATACATTTCCCTGTCATTTTTATTCCCCTGGTACTTTATTACTGAGGGATATTTGCATGAAAATAGAATCTTTGTTTCATAAGAATTCATCTGCTTCTGCTACCATGGTCCTGGAGGAATTTACGGTGCATGAACACACTGTATTTCTCATGTTCTCACATACACAAAAAAAATGGCCAATTATTTAAATTATTGTATCTTCTGGAGGGTTAATTTCCCACCATGAATCTCCTGTTCAATCAATGCCACAGTAATCCCGAGATCTGAATGGAAAGGAAGCTACTAAAGAAGCAGTTGCACTGAACCAGACAGATGTTTCTAGAGAGACCTGAGGTTCTGGAAATGCCGCATTTACATTTTGCCAGCAACCATCACCAAGACAGGGCTGCCAGGAGACAGGGGGGGCTTTTGGAAAGGGCAGAAGCAGGAGGGCTTTCGGGCTGGGCTGGTGTTACCCACCAGAGCCTCCAGTACCAAGAGAAGCATCCTCGACCTAGGGGAGGCCCAATCAGCACCCCGGAAGGCAAAGGGTTCAAATCAACACATGGCTTTTTCCTAAAGAGAAAGTTTGGGGACACAGGGAGGGAAACCAGCAACAACTTGGGAAACACGGCTCAACTTTCAATTAGAGTTTTGGTCTAAAACCAAAGGAAACACTGCAGAGAGGAAGCCATAACCTGCATTCCCAGCGCCTGGAGCCACCGAGGGTGGTCCGGGACACACGGACGCCCCTGGCGCACACAGGCACCAGTGCCCACGTCTGCTCTCCAAAGCGCAGCCGAGCGGAGCCGGAGGCAGCTTCGAAGCTGGACTTCTGACACGAGCCCATGTGGAAGAGAGCGCTAATATACAGTAAAATGCTTCAAATTGCATCAAGGGCTCCCCGGGCGCTGCTCCTGAACCTCCATCTTCCAGGGACGCTGCCGGCTCTGGAGCAGAGCTCTCCTCATCCTCCCTTTCCTCCACTCAGGTACCACCCAGCCTGCTCTGCCAAGGCTGCTTCTCCTATTTTGCCTCCCCATTAGCTGCTATAGGTTGTTCTTGTTTTGGGTGGGCTCCTCCCAACAAAAAGAAATAATTCCTAATCCCCAGAACTGACACATTTATTCTTGGCCCAGTCTGGATAAACTAGAGTGAAACCTCACTGTATAATACATTTCAACAGGCATTTTATTCCTTCATCTTTATTAAATTGAAACAAATGCAACCATTTAGATCTACGTATCTTCAACATTTCTAATGCCTCCTGTAATTCACAACAATCTTATCACTTGAAAAACAATCAGGTTCTTTCCTCGCCTAATTCTGTTTTGCTTGCTCCCAGGCAATTTAGCTCCTGAACCATCAGCTGGTGCACATGTTCATTAGCCTCATTCATTTAGCTGCTTGGGCAGCTGTGCTATTTAATGGAGCTGAAAACTGCGCGAGCGCTGCCTTGCAGAGCAAGCGGCACACAAGGAACCTGCAGGATTTCCTGCTGCAGAGGAAGCTCTCCCCGAGGCAGCAAATACAAGGGACACGGAGCTGAGCTCATCCTTCCTTTCAAAAGCCTCGGAATCCGCAGGCGAGTTGTGTTCAGCTTCTCCTGGTGTCAGCTGCCAGCAAAAGTGTCTCAGTTCTGGGTGTCACCAAGCGGCAGCTTCACTGCACAGAAAGGGGAACAAAGAGCAACCCAAGCAGCACTTGCTGGTAACTGTCAGGGTTTTCAAGGCTTTCACGATTCCTACATAACTGAAGCATTTGGGATTCACAAAAATGAGAATATTAGGAAAGAAGATATCAATGATAAAAATGTGCCACAAAATAAGCCTTTGTCTCACCACGAAACAGCAGCTTGCCAGTTCTGCCCTCCCAAGTGAACTCGTTCCCAAGCAGCAGGGAGGAGGCCAGGGGCAGCCCGGCCTTGCACTGCCCCGGCCCCGCTCCGGAACCCAACGAGCCGGAGACCCCGGGAGCTCTGAACACCCTGCTGGCCCGCACAAGGGGGGAACGCGGCAGTCCGAGTGCAGAGTTCCCAATCCCCACGCGAAGGGGAGCGCGCCGGAGGGCCGCCCTCTGTGCAGGGAGCAGCTCCGGCACCCCGGCCCAGCACAGGAGCGGGTGACCAAGCTGCTCGCAGTTAAACACCAGCTTTGCAACCCTGCCAGTTATGCAGCTAAGGGTCACGTCCTGCTTGCCCTTCAACATCTGAAGGAAGAATTAAAAAAAAAAATCACAGAATTACACATGCTGCCAAAAAACACGACAGCATAAGCATAGCCATGGGCAGTATGAAGAGCATTTAGGCTGAGATAAGTTGGTGTAGGAGGGGAAAAGCTTCCATCACAAACACACCACAGGAGAGGTTTTGCATGAGCATCCAGGAAAGACTAAAAATGAGCTAAAACTAAATGTCTGCAGCTGCTCTGCAGCATGCAGGCCCATCCTGGTGCCGCGTGTACCTGCAATTCCGGAGGCGGCAGGCCCAAGCGCGCTGCTCCCTCTGATTTCCCCAGGCCCCTTCCCCACGCACAGGCAGGGCGGCAAGTCGGCAGCAGCCTTAACCTTTTCCAAAGGGCACTGCCTCATCACGCACCATTTCCACCAGCTCACGGAGCCAGGCCCAGGGGACTGGGAACCGAGGCTGCGTGAGCAGTAACCTTTGAAAGCTCCGGAATCTGCTCAGCCCACAGATCTCCAAATTAATGGTCGGCCTTCCCCTCGAAAAGGCACTGGGTAAACAAGGTTAATCTGAGCTACACAGGACAGGTATTTTCTGCGTCGCCGCAAGTCTGGCACGCTGTCATTTGAGGATTCTCAGAGCCATGAGGCACACGGGGCCGCTGCGGGAGCCGCTCCTCTCCCCACGCTCCCAGCTGCAGCCCGGGGACAGAGAGGCCCCAGCTCATCCCATGGGACCCCGCGAGCAGCAGCCGCTGCTGACACGGGGACCACGCACGAGGTTCCCCATGGCCGCGAGGCTGCTGCTTCAGTGCAGCCTCCCTGTCCAGGGGGCTGCAGCAATTCGAGAAGCAATGAAAGTTTTTTTGGCTTCTGGCAGAGCTTGCCACAGATTGCCAGATTAAACCCTTATGCTTAGTCTGGTCTTCAATTTTATCTTCCCTTTTTCCTCTTCTTGTCCAAGTGCAATGGACTATTTCCACAGTACAGCATGCAAGGTCATCCCAGACACACAGTGAAAAACTGGAGAGTTTGCCAGCCTGGAGTGTCATTTAAAAAACATGATTTAAACAGGGCACAGGATGAGAGTACCTACAGCTCAAAGTATTTCACATTATTTAATTTGTTCCCCCTTTGCTGGTTAGCCAGCTGCACACATCGCTTGTTGAAGGGAAATGGGGCTCTTTCCCATGCATGCCATGGCATTTCCCTACAGAAAATGCAAGGCCACGGGGACAGATATATAGCTGAGCATGAGAAGTGCAGGTAGGTCGGACAGGAGGTGCTGGGACACTGTCACTTTGCAGCTTTCCTGTGCTAGCCAGCTGTAACACACTAGAATCTTGAAGGGGAGTCTGTATGTGATACAGACAGGAGCTTTCAGCTGCAACACACAGGGACAGGGAACCCGCAGGTGAAGGCACCAACCAGGGCTCCGGGGTCACTGCAGACCTGCTCGGGGGACACCAGCCTGACCCCAAAGCAACTGCTGTAACCAGCTCATTTAGAGCTGCTGCAGGAGATTGATCCATGTGAAATATTCATTAGCAGGAGAGTCTTCCTGGGCAAACAGTGCAGCTGAAAACCAATGCAGAGAGCAAAGCAGGGAAAGCATCTTTAAAGAACACGATTAAGAGCTCTTAGCGCATTCTAGGAACAGTCACAGCCTCAAAAATCAGCCCGGA
>VZSV01000077.1:2677647-2706589 GCA_013398735.1 Nothocercus julius
AGAAGTGGAAGAAATAGTTTGTTTTCAAACAGAAGTTCAGAAGTTTTTCTGCCCCAATTCAATCCCAGTCTGCCCCTGCACCTGATTAATTGGTCTAATCACTTCAGCTGGTACTAATCAGACCAATGAATTGTTTGCAGTCATTAGGCTGCATGATTAATGACAGGGCTGCCATGGAAGCCGGCCACCTGCACCATAAATCCACACAGGACATTGTGAAGCATTTGCCAATGGCAGAACCTGAAGAGTAAAATATCACCCTGTTACCTTCCCCCATCGCACAGGAGAGCAGTGAGCACTGGAGATGCAGCTCTGGCCTTTGTTGATTTAAATGATTGTGAAACTACCAGTTTAATTCAAGGATTTATTTTTATAGATTTTATTCAACGAGAATGTCAAATGCCAGTATGTAGCCTGTCCCTTAGGCCACCTTGTCCCAGGGCAGAGCACAGCATAATTGGCCATTAGAGCACAGTTAGAGGCTTCAATATCACCATTCCGAGCAGGAAAATACACAAAAAATGAAATGGAAGCAAGGGACAAAGCGCCCCTCGAACCTCAGCCACACTCTTCCCAGGAGGGAAAAATGGCAGGTTGAGATAGTCTAGAAATGGCTGTAAAAGCTGAAGTTTGGGCAAGGGAATGTTTAGTGCACTGATGGGTCCCAATTTGGGACACAGCAATAGAGGTACTGGAGAAATGGCTCTCCACATAACACATCCAAATATGTTCAATTCAGAAGCTAAACTCCAATTTTTCTATTAAATTGCACCTAGGTACAGAAAAAAATGAAAGACATTATTCCTGCATCTTCTATCATCTGTAATAGACTCTGATCTTAGCTGAGAATCATGCTGCTATTTAAGTAGAACAAGAAGCAATTCATTTTTCCCGAGGTGCACTAACTTTAGTGCAAAGGGATTAAAGGCGTCAGAGCAATCGTGGTCAGCACCATGTGGGCTGTGTCAGCCTGACACAGGAGGAGCACAGCTTAGATGACACATTTGCATCTTTCTTTTGACTGTAGAGGTCCTGCTGTCATTAATGGGATTTGAAGTCACTTAATTCCACAGAAGAATTTAGGATTAAAAATAAGTTGCCAACCCACTGTTTTCAACCCTTCCTGCTCAGCCACGTCACAAGCCTGCAGCGCAGTGTGGGAAATGCCTAAAGTCATTACCTTCTCTTAGCATGGTAGACATGGCAAAAACACTGGTTAAATGAAAATAGGAATATGCTCAATGTTTAGGTGTCAAATGAAACAATTTCAAAGAATATTTTTGCCTTTAGAATAATACATCATCTTTCCAAACTGCCACAAGCACCCCTGTTATTAACACTCTTCAGAACAACTACAATTGAAATGATAATGAGTTTCTAAATTAATATTGCATCTTCCCATTTCAGTATTTGATGAGCTGTATCAAAACTTCATTAAATCACTCCCTGTTTTGCCAGCTACAGCTTATAGTCAGGCCAGAGACACATCTGTCTTCACACCCTGGTCTGTGCTCTAAGCCATGCACCAGCACAGGGCTCATGGCAGGCAAACTCCAGTGCCTGATGAACTACCTTAATGGGACAAATAACAGAGTTAATGGTGCAGCATTCAAAATATGACAATACAATTTCACTGCTAGACAAATAATGGGTGCAGAATTAGGTGGCTAACAAGATAAGACTTTGATGAGCAGTTAAGTCCTTCCTTTCTCTCTCCAGTGCATTAGAAGTTCTGTCACTTCAACTTCTTCCTGGTGTGAACACACCTAGGATGTGCAGGAGACACTGCAGCTGGGCAGAAAAGCTCCAGCTGCTCCCAGCAGCACCAGATGCAGCACTCCCATGGCCCAGGTCTCACCATCTGGCCTCAGCACTAGCACATAATGAGGGCAACCACACACTTCCCAGAGCTCAACCACATTAAGGCCTCCTGAACATGCTCCTCTCCAAGGGCATGGCCATCCCAGGCAGCAAGGAAACCCACCCAATACCAGGAATGTGTCTGGGCGAGGCATCAGATCAGGCAGCCCTGTCCATCCCCACCTGAGCCCTCAGCAGGGGCCTCCAGTTTGAGTGTAGCTCAGCTAAGGCATCGAGCTCACTAGCAGGTCAAGGAAATTAATTAGAAAGCCATTTCAGTACTTCCAAAATAATTCCTAAAACCTGGAGCTGCATAGGCCAGGCTCTGGTCTCTCCTTATGTTGCAGTTTATTGTCAAAGCTGACCATAATTAAGCTGTAAGTGCCAAGCCAGAATTATACCTATCCTTTAAATTAAAATAGCCCCTTCAGCACCTGCTAATTCATTTAAATTCTCATTTCAAGGCAGACACTTCAAGTTTGGAACCTAATTACTTGGCCAGAGCCCAAGAGACCTTTCCAGTTCAAGTGAACTAAGTGCTTCCAGCCTCCACCTTTTCAGCCCTCTTGATCCTCAAATAATGAGGGGTGGGGACCCGAGGGGTCAGAGAAGCCCTCACCCTCCTGACAGCCTTTCCCCAAGAAGCACCAGTCTACCCTGCTCCCCTGCAAAGGCAGGTGGGACTCAAAGCTTTTCCTCTCAGACACCCTAATCTTGCCCGTGTCCAGTCGGTGACTCCCCTCCTTCGCTAACCAGCGCTTCACCATGTCCCCTCCAGCACGGGACAGAGCAGAGCTGAGCACAGCTTTACTCTGCAGGGCTTGGGTGACCCAGGCAAATCCAGACAGAAAAAATAAAAACCAACAAAAACAAAAACACGGATCCATTTGTAGTAAGGACTAAAAGACTGTTTTTAACTTGCTGTATAATGTAAGCTCATGTGATGGGACTGAGACTCAAGACAGATCATCTGATAATTTGCATTAACGAGGCTTAATGGTGTTTGCCAGGGAGTGATGAGGCAGCCATGCCCCGGCCCAGCTCCACACAGCATCCGGCACAGCTGGCCCCAGGGCAGCTCTTCAGCACAAAGGTTACACCTTACAGACCCTTGCACCAACAGCCTGGGAGCACCACAAAATCGCACCCTGCTCAGGAACCAGGGAAGGGGCACCAGCCCACAGAAGCCTGCAGAAAAACTCCCAGCCAACAGACTCTGGGTCAGACTCTGATGAAGCAGCACCAGGATTCAGAAAGTGGGAAGCTGGAGAGGTGTTAGGGAAGATTTCACAAGAGAAAGTGAACCAGAAAAAAAATACAGTTAGAATGGAGAGAAAACACAATACATAGAATCAGTAGTAGAAAAATCAATTCCAGTAACGGCTGTAAGATTCACAAAAAAAAAAAGATTCAAAATCCAAATCCCATGGCTCCTTAACAGACAGAAAAAAATCTAGAGATGCTTGGTGTGCATCTCTTGAGCTTTAAATAATTTGTTTCAAGTCAATTACTGTGTGCTCCCCAAACTGCAGCAAGTTTATCCTTAATGGAAGTATCTGCATCATTCATTAGAACGTCCTTCCGAGGGCTGAACACCCCAGCCGCGTTTTCTCCAGCGCCCTCGTTGAGCAGGAGCCTCCCTGCGCACACCTGGCAGCACAGGGCTCCCCAGGCCCCGAGGATCAAGCAGCTTCCAGCCAACAGGCTGGGGCTGCCTTCAGTGATTGCCAGGGAATTTCATGCTTTCATTTTGACAATGCTCCCTATTTCTTAGGTTCTTAAAGTTGGGAACAAACAGTAGCTTTCCTTTCCTGGATGAATTTGCACTGTTAAAACAAAACACCAGATCTTCTCTTAAAAAGAAATAAGAAAGATATTTCACTTGCCCCTTAAGCTACTTAGGTTGTTGAATGAGAGTTATTTTTTTTAAACTGAAGGGATAAAAAAAGGAATTATTAAAATACATGAAAGCCTTGGCCGAGATGCACATCTGGGGAGTGTGGCTGCAGCAATGTTACATAAAAAGGTTTAATGAGCTCTGTGGGAAAAACAGACAAACTCAGCAATTCAGCTGCAATGTATTTTGGCTCATATGCTCATTAAATGGGTTGCACTGGGACTTAAACTCATTTTGTGAGTTATAAATTGTAGCCAAATTCTCTGGGTTTTTCACCCATTTTGTACATGCTCCTTGACTCCAAGGCCAGGGAAGCTGGTGCCTGACAGGATCTGTTATGTCAAAGCAGCCATCTATAGTAATAAAAGGAGGGTTGTTCTTTAAACATTTTCAAATGTACTGTCTGTGTTGGGATTTAAGCACCTCAGAAAGCTCTGCTGCTCCTTTAGGAGTCTTGCACTGAGTGCATTTGACATTCACGAGTCTCAAAAGCAGCTAGGTGGTAAACAGTGGATGCCCGGGGTAGCTGAGCTAAAGTTGGGAGCAAACTGGACTGTTGAGCAGGTTGTTTTGCTCAGGTACCTAGAGCAGCTGCTCCCAGCCCTTTGGTGAGCCGTCCACATGGGGCAGCACATGAGCAGCACGAGTCCCGCTTGCTACAGGACTGGTGCTCGTGTTGCAAACCTGCCAAAGCACCTCTGGCATCTCTGCAAAGCACCATTCAAGAGACACCTTCACCAATACAGACCCTTTGCAGGAACGTGCTCAATTGAGGCTACTTGCTCTTTTACATTTCAGTCCACCAATGCTCAGATAAAAATGCATAACTCGCCCAAGAGCCAACCGTTCTTCGCACACAAGGCAGAGCTGCTGCTGCTTTGCACATATACACACGGAGAAAGCAAAGCTGCTCGCACGCAGCGTGGCAGGGGCAGCGCCACAGGCTCCGCACCGCGGGCACGAGCGGTCGCTGTTACCAACCAGCACCACTGCTCTGCTCAGCAGCTTCCATCTGCAAACCAGCAGCTCATTTTTAAGCACACTGGGGAGTAAAGGAAGGAGGGACAAAGGGACAAATGCACAGCACAAGTCAGCATTTCTAATTTTGAGAAGGTACAGTTGTCAGCAGGACCTCTTCAGGGTGTGATTTGAGGATAAATGGATGGCAATTTTCCTCTAAGGTATCCAAATTATAGCTTTTACACATCTAGGATAACATTACCCAGCTGTGCACACAGTTTGGTCAGTGGGCTGCCAGGGAACCCTCTATTTAAATGTTAATGTGGCTGGGTTTCACACTGGAACTGCTGCTGCAGTGGGCAGTGCTCAGCACATGTCACCTGGTCTGTCATATCACGGCTGCTCAGGGCCTTTCCTGCCCCCAGGACATTTGTATCTTAAAGTGGGCGCAAAAGCCAGGGGAGGAATTTTGACTCTTAAAGGAGGGTCAGGAAGGGCCATCAGGAGACCTTGCCTTGCTCGGCTCCCCTCTCCCTCCCTGCCCAAGCTGTCCCGAGGGTGTCACTCCTGCCCTTCTCGGGCACCACCGCAGCTCTGTGCTTGGTGTGGAAGAGCAGCCTGAGCCAGAGCTGCTCAGACAGCGAGCGCGGAGCCCCGGCGCGCAGTGAGGTGGAAGGCTCTGCTCGCATGAGCAGCAGCGGCCGCCTCCAAGCCGGTTCCTGCAGCCCGGGGCTCGCACAGTCGCACACTGAGCTGCAGGACTCCCGGCCAGCTGACACTGGCAGCGTTTGCTGCACGAGGCTGCTCGGAACTCTGCTGCAGAGCTGCACAAAGCCAGGCTTTGTTCCATGATTCATTATTCTCAACTACTGAATAATTCAGCGTTCGGGATTAACGGCATATGCCACTGAAGCATGTTCCATATGGAAGAGCAGTTCCCTCTGGAGCAGCTTCCCCAAAGGCAGCAGCCCCGAGCTCGGGCAGCGTGCGCAAGCCGCTCTGCAGTGATGCCCATGGGGTCCTCTGGCACCCCAGGGCCTGCACACAGCACTCAAGGGGTGCAGGGATAAGGAACTCTCCTCATTTAAACCAGAAACCCCAAAAAAGCAGAGTCCAGAAAGGGCCATGGTCAGAAAGAAGCAAAGCTCTGGCCTCATCAACCCCAAACATATTCAGCAAAGTACTGCATAAAGGCTGGCAGAAAATACATGTAGACAAATTATTCTCTTCAGTATGAGGACATCTTATCTGCCACTTAGGCCCTAGATTGACAGTGCACAAGGGCATGAGTAACTCTAAGCAAGTGCTTGATATGCCTGGGGGCTGAGAGCATCCTCAGGTGCCTTCTGAAGGGGAGGCTTAAAATATTCAGGCCAATTGCAAAAGCTGTTGAAATCAATGGAGGAAACGCCACCACTTTCAGCAGGTTTCAGGCCAGAGTCATCCCTGTTTCCGGACCCCGGAGCTGCAGTCTGGCAGCAGGGAGCAGCAGCAGCGCTCGGGGCTGGTGCGGGGGGCACTCGGAGCTGGGCACCAGCCACCGCTCCGCACTGCGCCCTGCCCTCGCTCCCACAAGGAGACCGGACCTGGCTGCTCGAGGAACCGTAGGAACGGCCCCATCCAAGGAAGGAGACAGCCAAGTTTTGTCCAAAATGCACAGATGAGCAGGAGCACAATGACTTTTGCAAACTGGTAGAGGCAGCACTACCAGACCATCTCCCAGAGCCCCAAGCTTGAGCGCCAGACTCTGTCCTTTCCCCATCGTGTGTTTGGAGCTCATCAGTGCGTTCACCACCCAGGACAAACTGAAGTTGCTCCCTGGAGCTTCACTGCCTTTCTATGGCTCCCAACACTAACACAGCCCAGCCCGAGCAGCCGGCTCACCCAGCTGCCGGGGAGCCAGGAGCACTTAGTAAAATACATATGGGTCATCTCGTACAGCAGCGTCCTTGGGAATTTCAGGCTCTGTTCACAGAAACAAGGCAAAAACTGACTTGCATTCCCGAGCTGTTTGAGTTTGGAATTACAAGATCAAGTCAAATTTAATTAAGGTTCTAATATCTGACTCTTTCAAATCAATTATGTGGTGAATTCATGAGCAATTGTGCTTCAGTCTAATGTGCACTCATATTTCTTTCTCTTCCGCTAAGCAGGGGGAGAGAGGAAAGCTGGATCACCCTTCTGCTGCCATCACAAAGACTAATACTCATTCCTGGGGCTGATGGATGGACTCTCATTAGCAAGTGAGAATGAAAATATCCCATCTTTCATGCTGCCTATCAGGGATACGACATTACACCTTTAATGTAAATATAGCGAGTTAAAGGTTTAAAGCTGCTGAGAAAAGACTCTACATTTCCAAGGGAAAACAGATGTTCAGATGAGAACGTTAACACCTTTTAGTGGTAGGGAAATAAGGAACCACAGGAGGACTAGTTCAGAGCACAGGGCACGTGAATTCAGCTTTGATTCTGACAACAGAGATGGTAAATTAGCCCCAGACCTCCTGGGATATCTGTAACTCCCAACAGCTGCCCAGGTTCCTGATGAGCCAGCATCTCGCCTCCCATTTGCCACACAAGCACACGCACATGGGCAGTTTCCTCTAAGATCCCAAGGTGCTGAACATCAGCTCAAGCCATCCCTTGTTGGAGTGATTCTGACCATTGGAGAAAAGGAAAAGACCAAGTCCTGGCCCGGAGAAAGTGCCATGGGCAGATGCTCACAGCACACGTCCTTGACCCCGCACGCTCGCGCCGCGGGCCTCGGCTCAGGAACCTGGCACCTGCCCACATCCTAATCAATAATAATTGAACAGAATGTGCGAACAGATCCAGGAGATAGAGACATCTCACTAAACTAACATGTACAGTGTAATCAACATTCATTAAGCCAATTTAGTCAAGTGATGACCTCAGCAGCTTTTACTTAATCATATACTTAAATGTCAAATCAATATGCAAATGTGGTATAAGTCTTTTCCAATTACCTCCCATTAAAACCTCTGAAGTAAATATGTGTAGCTGGAGTCAGCCACGTCCAATGAGTAGAAACACAAAGAGTTGGAGCAGTCACTGTTACTGCCAGTCCCCGCAAGCACCTGACACCCGTGGTAATTAAGAGCCCTCATTGCCCATTCTGCACAGGCACCAGCCATACACAAGGCCGCTTCCCACCTCCCACTTGCACCCATACCCATTATTTCAGCTTGCCAGCCTCCATGCAGCCTCCTATGAGGCCTTCCCTGCCTCTTTCCCAGCAGGAAATTGTGGATAATTTCATTTGGGGGGCAGTCATTTGAACACTGCAAGATGATGAGATGAAGTGACATGAGGATAGTGGGGTCAGCAGGCATGCGGTGCCCTGCTCCGCACCCGAATTGCCCGTGGTTAATTTATCCGAGTTCTCATCAAAATCTCCCTTATGCGGGGAATAAAACTGCTTTAATGGATCACACCTATTGCTAACTCACAGAACTGAAAATCTCATTTCATGGACTCCAGGTTTACCAGATTGCAATTCCACTGCAGAGAATTTCTTAAAGTAGTACAGACTAATAATAAAATATTAGCTGGTAAAAGCAGCATTTTTCTCCTGTTTCCCACTAACAGAAGATGCTGTGAAGCAAGAGCAGGAGCCTGTCTCTCTCCGCAGCACTGCCCGACCCCGATGTCAGGAGCAATGGGCAGGGGCAGCCGCCTTCCACAGGTGCCCAACAGGACCAACCTCCCATTTGGGCACTTTGGGGAAGAGCATCTGCCCCAGAGATGCCTGTGAGTTTGTGACTGTGTCGAGATGGCAGCACAGCTACGAGACACCCTCTTCAAGGCTGCTGCAAATTGTTTGGACAATAGGAGATGACAGCTTTTTTATCGCTTACTGTGGAAAAAGCAGGACGGATTGCAGATTTACTGTTTTGTGGTTAAGGAGAGCACTGAGTGAGTATTCCTCACAGCAAAGTCAGCATCCTGTTGCAAAGCAAGCACATATTTGGTTGTGCTGCATTTACACTCCAATCCATTGAGAAAGGCTCTGCTTAGGAGCTTTGAATAGCACTAAGAGCCACATTTTTACTGCAGGGCTGAAGGGGGTCTCCAATGTATTTTATAGCTTGTGCCTGTTACCTGCACAGGGGGAGGGGGTTGGAAATGAAGTACCTGATTTTCAAAGTTAAATCTACCCAAAACTCAGCAGAAATCAGTGAAATGCAAGTGCCCAGAGTTTCTAAAACCTTTCTAAAACATTTTCTAAAACTTAACTGGGCTGTCCCAAGCTCTGGGGGATTTTGCTCACACCCTGTTTCTGGGAGGCTGATGCCTCTGGCTCATCTTTACCCCATTTCCCCCTTTCCCCCAAAGCCAAGCAACCTAAAGAATCAAATTTATCAAACATTTCATCATGTGGAAAGCAGTGATGAAGCCTAAATTGCAATTGACTGAATTTTGAATTAAGCAATCAACTGATTAATTGCTTGACTTTTGTCTAATAAAACAAAATGTAAATGACACTGGCAGAAAAGTTACAATTCATTACTGTAGTTTAGCTTTCTCCCGCACGGCATGGAAATAAATGCTGCACTGGAATTACCAGATGAATGAAGAGATGTATGAGACTGTCGCAAAATACCTAGCTACCCCAGCCTGCTATTTTTTCTTGTTGTATAACATGTCACAAATGAGGGAATAAAAGAAAAATATATGCATGTGTATATTTACAAACCAAGTATTTTGTTTCTTTATGCAATGGATAGCAAGTGCCAAGACACTCTGTCAATTCTAGCCTCCTCCATCAACATTAGTGTAGATGCAACCCACTGCATCTTTCAGATTGATTTTGCACTGATGAATGTGAGATTGTCAGGTGGGTTAGTGCTCCCAAGCGCATTCATCAGTCCTGAGGTCATCCTCGACTCATTTAAAATGCCTTTTAATATCTTCCTCTGCCCTGAGATACCTCTGATAAATGGCCACTGGAAGAGGGAGTCTATCCTGCAGCATGTCAAGGCCACAAACATGAGGGCTGTCAAAATCAGCATTAAAACTTGCTCCATGTGCTGTTTTCCACAAAATCCTTTAAATGGTGCTCTCCGCTTCGTGACATTAATCAAGGCTGACACCGACGGGCTGAGCACACACATCAAGAGACTTCTCAAAACCCCAAAGGCACAAGTGACCCCAAGGGCAGCCCCAGCACCTTGTCCCCAAGGGAGGCCTCTCCTTGCAGCCCGACAGACACCCTACAAGCCGGCCTCTGCCTGGCCTCCACCACCCCGGCCTCCCACACACATGGGAGAGACCTCCCCGCTTGGAATCCCGCTCCCACAGCGGGTCCTGGGCAGCTGCCACGGCAGCTTTTCTCCCCCTGGATTATACAGCAATCCCTAGCGCTTGGCACTCCAATCCGGCCAGTAACAAGTGCCCCATCTGCACATGAAGCAGTGGTAGCTGTGGGTGCTGTACTCAGCACTGCTCTCCTTCCATTACAGCAGGGAGAGCGCAAGGGCAGAGACACAGAGCTTAAGAAAGGCATTACCAAAGCCTTGATTTCTGGCAAGCTGTGATGCATATTGCAGTACATGAAGCTCCCCTAAGCTCCATTCACTCCCACACAGCCACATCCACATTCACACCAAGCACTCGCTAGCCACAGAGCAAGGTCCAAACACCAAGCAGGAACCTACAGCCTTGCAACATTAAGAAAACAGCCCTTATTTGTGTTTCCTTCCTAAATCCTGCACTGCTGAAAAGCAGCTGGACTCATGTACGCAAGAGTTCCTAACTCTACAGCAGCCCTTTCAGTTCTGGCCCCTGGAGGAACACACTGTTTTGGTTAAGGAAAAAAAACACACCTTTATTTTTAGCTGCTAAAAGCCATCGCTTCTGTGCCTTTTACTGACTCACAGCCCTTCAGTCCTGCTCCAATTTCCAACCCCCCCTCAAACGGTGACCTGGGAAACAGAAACCAGCGATACATCCGAGTGCTCCAGTAATGCCCATTTGCCAGAGCATCCCTTAGAGAGCCCCTGCCATGGCTGCAGCTACAGCTGGAGGGGAAAATACATGGTACCATTCCCATAATAAACAACAGTTCTAATTTTAGCAAATGAAAAAATAAATGGCTGCAGGCATATATAATCTACACATCAGCACAACAAGATGCTTAGTCAATAAAACAGTTCAACTAAGCGATCTCAGCATGTAATTCCATAAGGATTTTTTTTTTCCAGGGGAAAGTGCTATCATTTTCCATTTCTGTTTAATGAATCATGTGAATTATAGTAACATTACAAATGGTTTTCTTTGCAGCCTATTAGTTTGTTTCTGTAGGGTTCTAATGGAAGACATGCTTCATTTAGATCTTAGCTTGCCCCCAAGCCATAAAGAATAAATTGTATTATTATAAGCAGTTACCTTTTAAAATGATCTTATCAAAAAGTATTCTGCATTGTTGTCGAGGAGGGTTATTACCATTTTAGACAAAATACTTCAGGCACTTAGCTTTTTTTTTAAAAAAAACATATAAATAATTGCAGCAAAGAGACCACAGGGGTGAAGCTGTCTAGGCATCCCCTTGACATGGGGATGAGCATCTTTACTTCCAACGGAGCAGGGTTGTGAAATGAATTGTTCACAGGATCACACAGTTCAGGGCCAGAAGAAGATGTAAGGATAAGGGCAGTCCCTTATGCTTACATGGGGTGCATCGCAGGGCACTGCATTGCACCCCATACCCCTCAGCTGGGGCATCTCACTGCAGCCCAGCCTCCGTTCAGCCGAGCAGAGCTTCCCAAAGAGCCTCCTGGCTGGATTTGAACCCAGGAGATCCACCCCTTCCTCGAGGCGCTTCACACAAGGGACAGCCCTTGCTGCATTTCACATCTTTTCTGCAGACAGCCCTGAGGCATCACAGCTATTTGTTTCCACTGAAGCCAGTGCCAGGGTCCCGCAGGAGGCCAAGCACACAGCCGTAGACACCCAGACACACTGATTCACCAAAGGGTCCCCAGCACAGGGCTGACCCCAAGGCCCCATCGTTCCACCTCACCCTGCGCACCCCTGCCCAAAGGGCTCTAAAGAAGCCCAAAGTACTTAGCAAGCTCATGCCATAGTAACAAAAAGGTTTTCATAATGTTTAAGCCTCCTTTTTGTCATAATGTTTAAATTAACCTCCTGTTTTCCAATCTAGTCCTGCCTATGATGGACAAGTGGAAGCAAATTCCTTTGTTCTTTGCAGCTAAGTGTCATACTTAGACATACATTGTGTAGTCTTTTCTGGACTGAACAGCTCCAGTGCAACCTGTGCACATGGATCAGCACTCTGGGTTAAGAAACTCCATTTTCTTATAATTGAGACCCTAATTAGGAACCAGAAGGTATCAGATAAAACTTCAGATAAGCCATCTTCAAGAAGCAGAAATAAGAATTCATGTGCTTACTGAAACCCACCAGTACGATTTAGCTGAAGAATGCCAGAGCTTACTATTTTTCAAGGATCCAGCACCTTCCAAGTGATCTGAATATCCCATATTGCTACAACTGGTGACCTTTTCACCTAATAACATTGTCTGATTCAGAGCATATGTATGTTCCAGGCAAGAATTTAAAAATAAACAGGCATTCAGTGTGTATATATAGACAGGTGTTGCACTTCAGGAACTTAATTTCACTAGCTGCTGTCCAGGTCACTAACACCAAGAAGCCTCAATTTCTTAAACATCTTACACTAAAGTTTCTGGCACGAACGGGGCAATACATATTCATAGTCCTGCTGCTATTCACACCATCACAGCCTGAACAGATGAACAGCAGCCTAAGGAGACCAGGCAACTCCATCACCATGCTTCTCATAATAAAAATGCAAATAAAATAGGAAATAATTTTTTGCTAAATGAAAAATATAGAATTAAGGTACTGTCAAATTTAATGGTTTTGCTTCTTCAGTAAAATAGCATCCGTTCCATCAAATTGAACAGTAATAGCACCCTCAGGCACAAGGGTCAGAACCTTCTAGCAGGGCACAAGGAATCAAGCACTTCACATGTCCACCTTAGCAGTGGCATTCTTATTTAATATTTCTTCCTTTCCCATTACATCACTATTGCAGTTCTGACATTGGATGGGCACAGACTTTACTGGGCACTTTCTTCAGCATACAGAAAATGTTTTTCTAAAGAATGTGGCACACATATACATTTACAAATACCTATATGTCTTGGAATTGATGGGTCTGGAATGGAAATGGCCTTTGAAAATTCTGCTTCGCAAATATCACCAAAAGGGTAAAATCTGAACATCAGGTCAAGGATGTCATGAACTCACCAAGAATCAGTGGTCAAGCTTCCTGCCTAGAGCACCATTAGAAGTCCTCTGCTCAGGAGGCCAAGAGGCTTCTACGCCAAGAGACACTATCCTAAAAGATGGTTCACAAACACTAAATAAAAGTTTCCAATCAAGGAAAGGGCCTTACCATACCTCAAATTTCCTTCTGAGAAAGGATGGTGTGGGCTGCACCTGGATATACTGCAGATCCATAATGTCTTAGCTCTGACTCCCCCAGACCTCCACAGCTCATCACATAAGCCCTGTCATTTTCAAAGGTAATGCCTACAGAGGAAGGCTATATTAATAGAAATTTGAGCAGATTTATCTCAAAATCTAGGAAGATTTTCACCCATAGCAGTAGCATTTCATAAATGCCTGCCAAGGGAGATTGGGGACTTGCCCACAGAGCAGCAGCCAGGCCTCACTTACACTGCTGGCTACCACATAGCTGCAACCTACAGTTCAGGAACTCCAGCTCAGGGAGCTCCACAAAGTGCAAAACACACAAATTAAGTGATGGTAAACAAACAGAAAATCAAAGTTAGAATTCAGCCCGCAATCAAATATATTTTTCCAGTACTTATCTTCACACACAGCTCTGCCTACTGATGCCAGAGGCATGAATCTTTGTGGTAGGAGAACACGATGAGTTCATAATTGCAAAGCCTTCCCAAGCACCAGGCTTTTAATTGTTTCTATATAAGCTCTGCCTAAGAGCTATTTTAATTTCAAGCAGCTGGTCTTAAAAACAGCAATAAGAAAACAACCTACTATGTAAGGTTTCACTGCAAAGGCCCATTATTGATTGAGAAGAAATACAATCAAGTTGCTAAAATACAGAGTGCCCCTACATGAAAGTTCCACTGGAGAGCAGGCTAGGGAGTCTTATTTCCTGTTCACACTGCCAGCCATTTTGCACATAGCAGGGGACTGCATGAAGTACTTGCCCTGGGAAGAGGTGCTTTGAGCAAGTCAAACATTTCTTCAGTTCCCCAGGTGCAAGACAAAAACAGACTGTGCAAAGTGTAAATAAGAACACAAGGAAGCAGCCGACCTCTACTCACCTATATGGATGCACCTGCAGTGCCTGCATGGGTCTGAGCAGCACAGGCTGCAGCACCAGCCTCAGGGGCCCAGGGCCAGCAGAGACACTGGGGCAGCTCTGGTTCCTCCAGTAGCCCAACCCTTACACACTGCTAAGTGCAGGGGGAACAAAACTAAGGTTTGTGCCTTCTTCCAGGCCAGCTTGGAGCATCAGCTCTGATAAGATCCCTGTTTATGAGCACCCTGTGCCTTAGAGATAACACACCAGCCCCATTCCCCTTCCATGCCATGTCCGTATGGGTTCATAACACAACAAGGCTGGTGATGAATGGCCTGCTGGCGAAGCAATAAGCTCTTCAAGGATTGTGCTCTCATCTTGGAGAGCATCGAGAGCTAGAAGTACGCACCTTCTTTGGCCCTATTTCTCTTGTTCTCCCAACAAGCATTTACAAAGTTAAGGCTGACTTCCACGCTAAAAGCTTCTTTCCCTTCAACCCCTCTTCTCTCCATGCCCAACTCCTGAGGTTAAGGCCATCAGCCTCCTTGCTCTTCTGCTATTTCCAGGAGCTTTTAAGGCGAGGCTTGGATCAAGAACAGCTGATGGCTGCACACATGCAGCCGTGTCTGCTAGTGCTTCTGCAATGCCCTGGAAACAGTAAATTCAGGGCACTGAAAGCAACCTCTGTAGTGCCACAGCAGATAGCCCTGTTTCAGAGATGTAGAGTCATATAAACATCAGGTGCTTGCTCCAGGACACAGGCAGTGCAGATGGCAGGACAAGTGCAAACAGGTGCTGAGCTTTCTCCATGCAATGCATGTGCAATTATCAGTCAGCACAGGTCTCTAATTAGCTTAAAAAATTAAACTTCTCATGTATACTCTAGTCCAAACACTTCATTCAGTCTCCATAATCCAACTCTTGTCCCTGGGCACCCATACCAACCTGCACAGGACTAACTTTCAAAACACATTTATAGGACTCTGCTTTCAATCCTCAAAGTAGTCTACTGAGTACAATACCCAAGCACAGTATTCCTATTCAGAAGAATCACACAAAGACACTTCTGTGGCTGGTGATGGCCACTCCATCTATTATATTATGATAAATAATAAATGTTTTTAAAATTGTCTAGATATGTATTTCTCCATCTCCAGAGGCCCCTGTGGTGCTGCTTCCATGCATACAGCTAGAGCATCGTCCCGACCCGCTATTGAGGAAGCGGCAGGGCACAGAGCAGAGCACGTGCAGACAAGCAGGGACCGCATGTGGCCCACCAGGCTGGCAGACCTTACTCTTCCTTTAGCCTTGACTTAGTCCTTCCTGGCTTCAGCAGGTGCCAGAAGTTGAATTCACTCTGGTTTCTCAACCAGAGCTACCTGCAAAACATTTTTAGAGATGGTTCTGCTTTCTGTTAGCAAATACCAAGATTTGTAACATACATGAGAAAAAACATATCTGATTTTTACATCCTTTGTGTTTCAATTAACTGGATTAGCTGTTAAATAGTTGCCATTAACTACAGATTAAAGGTCACAAACTTAGAGGCTATTCTCTCCCTATTTTCAGCTCAATGTTTTTCCCCTGCTCATGAGACTCCCAGCATGCCAACAGAAGCAGGAACATCTGCACCTTAGCGATGTTTAACACAAAGCCAAATGCTTAACAGGACACCAGGCTGCAAGTCAGAACACCTCAGTCTCCTCTGGCCCTTAATGTCTGTCCTTCCAATTACCTTGTAATAAGCAGAAATGTAATTCTGTTCATAACTCTTGATGAATATCTTGCTATTGTAATAACATGCATTATGCATTGCTCATGCACAAGCACACATAGCTGCAAGTAACTCCTGCCAGGGGAGCAGACGGAGTGTTTCATGGTGTTGGTTAGGACTGAGCCACAGCTGCACTTGCAGCTTTAACCCCCCCAGAATATGCACCCTGCCAGCATGGCACAAGTGTCACGTTGTCACCCACACCACAGGAGCCACTACCCAGGGTCACACACAGCTCCCACCCAGCACTTGGGGACAAAAGTTTTATACCATTCTCAATGCCTGTGCCAAGCTGCTCAAAAGGCCCAAGCAACCAGGTGCAAAACACAGCTGGAGCCCCTCAACATGGCCTCAATCCCCAAGTCAGAAAAATGCTCGGTTTCCTTCCAGGCCAGCCACTAAAATGACTGCAGGAATCCATATGTGCACAATCTATATGTGCACAAAAGCTTGGAGCCTGATCTTTAAGTGTAGATGAGAACAATTACTGCAGCAAAACAAGCGCTGTGCACTGAGCGCTCCAAAGCTGCGTCTTCCACCAGAGCTCAGGGAAGGAGCCTGTGGTGACACTTCCAAGAGGAACAACCCTCCACAGGCTGGATTGTCTTCAACACTGCCAGGTTGGGAGCAGGTGAATTAAAGAATTTCATTTTCCATCGGTGTCCATGGGGCTTAGAAAGTGCAGCACAAAGCTCCCCATTGTATACAAATTAAGAGCAAGCACTGAAAAGCCAACCTGGATCCTGGAAACAGGGGAGCAGGAGGGAAATGAAAGAGCATGTGTAAAATATAGATAAGAAAGCAAATCCCAGCTGTCTTCCTTATCAGCCCTTCCTATTTCTCTGGCAAAAACATGTAATTTTGTGCTGTAATAGCAAAGGTTGGAGTGACTGCTGTCACATTTGAATGATACTGCTATGGCTTCCTTCTTTATACATATCTGAAATGGGAATCTGCTCTCTGGGTACCATTTGTTTTTCCAACACTTGTCTTAGTCCCTCCTTTTCTGTAAAAGGCACCTTTTAGAAGAACACAGCCAAGAAAGTGCCCTGCATGTCCTCAGCCCTTCAGAGATGTCGTATCACTCATCCCTCCAGTGTGCTGCAATTTGTGCTCACACAAACATACAGACAAACTGAGGCCAAGAGAATAAGATTTACTCATACGAAAAGGAAATCACATCTGAAACCAAGTTTTCTGCAAAGTACTGAAATATGTATTTAGTTCCTTCCTTCAGCATAGGACCAAACAATATGCTCACAATAAACAACACAGTAACGGCCCAGTTAGATTTGAGTCAACAGCAGAAGTACAAATGATTTCAGAGGAGAAACAATTGGAAGCCTCAGTATTTGATGGATTAGACCAGAATTCCCCTTCTCCTAAGGGAGGCCCTGAACCCAGGCACTCTGCTTAAGTATTTAATAATTTGAGAACAAGCCAGACACATGCAGGCTGTCACAGTTACCATTAAACTAAGTTTCCCTTGAAAACTTGGTAAAGAATCTGTTCAAAGCACTCACACCTGCAGTCTTAAGCACATGCTTTATTCCCACTCAGCTCAAGAGCTTCATTTTTCTAATAATAAATGCTAGCATTATATATAGATAGTATTACACATGATCAAACTAGGAACTAGGAACATATGGATTTCTAGATATCAACAATTTTACAATGCACTTGCAAGCAAGAGCTGAATTAATCTTATTTTGAACCTTAAATCTTTACATAACATGCACCTAAGGACCTAACTTAATTCCACATGCATTCAGTTGTTGGATTTTTGACTAAATAAATGTGGTAAATAGCTGTAGAAAAAAGATTAAGCAAAATAAATTTAGAGACTTAGGAAATTACAAAGGCATTCATTTTCCTACCTAGAATTAGGGAAGTGAAGCTGTAGTTCCAGTTTTAAGCCCCCAGAAAACAGCTCTTAATATTCTATCAACAGTCCTTATTTTGAAAATAAAAACCAAGGCCATGAGATTTTCCAACACACTGATCTGTCATTAAAACCAAATGCACCCAAAGCAGCAGGTCCCCCCCAAAGCTGCCCTCCTGACATCAGCTTTGCCTTGTTACTGCACCCTCCATTTTCCCAGATGAAAATTCCCTTCCGGCCCCTGCTTCCAAGCTCTGCTACTCTTGGCTGATAGCACTAAATTGAAGCACACTAAGCACACATTAAAAGATCTGATAAGTATTGTTTGAAAATATAATTGAGGTTTAACTGGAGCATGAATTTTTTATTCTGAAGCAAAGATTTCTCTAGCTATTTATCAAAGACTTAGTTTTGCAAACAAGGATGCCCAAAGATAAGGGTCTATATGTTAGAGAAAAAGCACTACTCTGGTTAACACTAGGTCCTTTAAGTCACCAATGCACACAACTCTAAGCAGACATTGGAGCTGCAAAAAACATACAGAAGAAAATATTCCCAGCTTGCCCCCTTCAGGTGAGGCACTGACTGCAAAAAAAGAGATCAGAAACACCTAATTTGTTCTTGCTACAAAATTCTGGGGAGTGATTGAGCCACAAGCTGGGATTTTTCAAATTTATGTTATCCCTGAATCAGGTTTTACATCAGCATGATTTCCCTGGTACATCCTGAGGATTCTGCCCTGAATATTTGAGACAACTAAAGCACTGGAAGTTGGGTCTCCCCATAAATAATCACTCATTTCACACAGAAGTTATTCAGCTCTAACTCAAAGCACTTCTGCTAGTAAAGAGAAACTATATTCCAAGTTAGCCATTTTCTAGGTACCTAGAGGTAATCAAAGCATATCAGTTTTTAAATCTAAAACTTTATATTTAAATGTTTTTGAAGTCTCATCTATGATGCTACAGATACACTGGCAATGAGAACATAGTTCCTGCAGTTTTATGTTTATTATACTTTTTATCTACTCTGTATTTGGTGGCGCAGCACTCAGTAGTCATGTACAACACTCACTGTGCCAGGCTCGATATAAGCACAGAGAATGGACAAGCCTTAAACCAAAAGAATTTATAATCTTGGTCTACTAAATAGTCACAATTACATGGATAGCAAAAAAGCCGATTCAATTTTAATATTATCAGACTAGCTGGTATTCAGGATTCTTATGTACTTTGCTTTCATCTGTATTTTCACAGGTTTAAGTCCACATTTGAATGCAACAAGCACTTAAACTGCAGAAACATGTGGTGCTCTAATCAGAGGCTCCCTAACAAGGAACCACAAGTATCAACCAATGTTATTTTAAATCAAGGGTGCACATAAAAAATTGCTATATAACATCAGGTCAGAGCAGGCACTGACTTGAATGCTAAAAGCTTATCCCTGCTGCTGTATCTTTCTATTAAAACTAGTTTTCAACTGTGCAAACAAGATAGTAACAACACTCCACTACGCAGCAAATGCTAAATTCAAATCCCAGCTCCATGCCTCATAAATTTTCATCCTGGCATCACTTCTTGTTCTTTTTTACAGCATTTTAAAAATGTAGGTTATCCTTTGCATTTTAAACAGACATGATTGTATCAAATGCCTGAATTTTACAGCAGCTGAGATGTTCCTAAGTTTGATGAACTGATCTCAAGTGAGATAAATTATGTCAGTTGTCTGCTTTGTCAGTAAATCAAGAGTTGACATTTCGCTGATTTGTGAAGGTATAATGTTATAGTGAAGAGTATTCTCTTGGAAATCTATATAGTAAGGTTAGATTAATAAGCAGTTTAAAGAAAATGTCCCACTGTAATGGGCTTGGAACAGCCAAACTCAATTCCAGTTCATTGGTATTTCTAAGATTCTCTTTTTTAAGAACTTCAAAAATGCTGTAGAAAACATTTAATGGAATATTCCATCCATGTGCTCCTTTGCTTCATAATAATTGACAACATTTACATATATTTCCATGTCCTATTATGCCATAAATTTGCATAGATCCAGATAAATTGTTCAGATTTGAGCATGGTATTTCAGCAAACCGCAGGAGCTGAGCGGCACCTCAGCGCCCAACTCACACTGGCCCCAGACCTCCCGCCCCAGAAGGGTCCCATTAGCATCCTTGTTGGGGGCTCCTTCCCATCCCTGCCAGGCAGCTGCTGCCACCCGCTCCCACCCTCGGGAATGTGGGGGACATGGATGATCCGCTCGAGAACAGCACTCGCTCCGTGGGAAGGGCTCCCTCAGCAGTAAATGAGAATTCTTGTTTCAGCAACTGCTGGGGAGGGGTAAGTCAGCCCCTGTGTTCAGGCTTCAGGGACAGTTACTTTTCCAGGGATTTGTGCCATTCCGGTCACAGCTCCCCAGGCTCCTCTCAGCACATTCACCTGAAAGGAGCCGCGGTGCAGGGCAGCGACCCGCGCTGTTCAGGACAGCAGCACAGGCCACACAGAGGCCAACCGCGAGGGAGGGATTCTACAATTTCGTACTGTGAAATCGCCCTTAAATTGTAGCCAGAGCAGTTAGTTTGTTCATACTGCTTTGTGGAGCTATTTTTATTACTTTGAAGTCATGCTTTAAAAGCACAGATGGTTCCCAAAATGAACAAAAGCAAGCCCTACTTGAGCCGGACTGAGAACAGTTATATTAAAGTGTTAACATTTTTTTAAAAAAATCAAAGTAATTTAGGATTGTGTTTCAATTTACATTAACTAAAATGTACTGGTTAGAGGCAGTCATAGATGCCATGAATTTAAATGTGACATTTGGCAAACACACAAACCATCTGGCCCCTGTAAGATGTATACAGGGCATCTCACAGACCCTCACTGGGAAAAATGTTCATTGAATAACACTTTAATCAATTTTTTTTCTTCTAGGACAAGTCATCACAAAAATCTGATTAATTGGAGGTTTTTGCATTGCAAAATTAAGTTACTGCCAATTGCTCAGTAGACAGTAAAATAAAGTTCCATGTCCAATTTCTAATAGTCTTCTGCACACACAACTCAGATTTTCACAGAAGAGGCTGATGAACCATCACTTAGACGATGAAATCTTAATGTTTTGCCTTCAGGGACTAAAGCCAGAATGCTGGCGATGGTGCCCAAGGTCCTACTGCTGACGCAAACTCCTAGTAAGGCGCAGTCTCTTGAAGTGGAAGCGGATGAGACAGATAGCAGAAAGTAACAGCTTCAGAGAGAGCCGGAGAGGCCTCCCATGGTCTCAGAGCTCGTCACTGGCAGAGATGCAAGTAGCACAACCCCGACATCTACTCCTTCCTATTGAGCAGATCAAGCTGTCTCCAAAGGCCTCAAGTCTCCTGTGATGCCAAGGCAGCAAGTACAGATGCACTGGAAGGCAGTGCTGGGGAAAATGGGGACTTTGCCTGAGGAAAGAGCTACCCAGGCAACCAAGTTCTGCTCCAAGCAAGCATTTTTAATTAATCAGAGGCAATAAAGCAACAGGAGAAAAAAGGAGCTGAAAATGCTCATAGAACAAAAGTGTCTTACCAAATACATTTAGCTCATGCTAACTCCAGCACACTATTTCTCCTGAATTAGCCATACAGCCTTCATGGCAAGGGACAAGTTGAGATCCTCCTCCTAGCAATAACCAGAACCCCGAATCAGTGTTAAAGTTAATTTTACCTCTACAGCTACCATCCTGTATCCACAGATTGCAAATGTGAAAAATCCCCTTAAGGCCATTAATCATGGCCATAGCTGAAATGGGCTTTTTCAGCCAATGAAGAGTGATTAGAAAATATTTCCTTCTGCCAAAAACATCCACATCTCTCTCCAAATAGTAAAAGACACCATGAGCATGGCCCAGGGCCCTCTGCTTTGCGTCTGCCCCCGCAGCCTGCGTGGCTGCTTCCACCTGCAGCGGGTCCAGCAGCAATTGCCTCAGCTCCATGCTCACCATGGAGCCCAACCCCAAAGCAGCCCGAGCATCTCGAGTGCAGGATGGTCACACTGCCCTCAAGAATTATATAACATAGTATTTATGCAAATAAAGGCAAACATTATTAAAAAGCAAGAAATGCAACTCAGAGATGGTACCAACAGCTCTTCAGCTTGATCTTCCTTTGTAGTAGTGTTCACACCACAACAGGACTGGGGAGCTGCAGGAGTGGGCATACATGTGCTGGGCATTTTTATAATAGCAGAAATAGATGATTCCAAGCTTTGAAGTTCACACTAAAAATTGCAAGATAATAATTACTTTTTACCAAAAGGAAATACTATAGCACATACATGGGAAAATAAGCTCAAATTGACCAACATCCCAGTCAGGGTCTGCACCAGGTTCCCTCCCCAGTCTGCAAAGCTCCCGCCTGCCCCCAACATCCACAGTAGCCCAGAGGCAGCACCTGTGACACTGGGACAAGCAGCTTTTATTAACTGCCATTTCATTTCCTGGCAACATTTTGCACCCAGAAGGGTCCAACGAGAATGTCCAGCAAGGAGGCTGTTGCATGGCCAGAGCTGCCCAAGGAGAAAGGGAGGGTCTCATCTCACATCAGCCTCTTTCAAAGTTGCAAGGAATGTCATCACTCTTTTTGACCTATATTTGAGACCAAATTCAACTCTGCTAGCTTAATTAGCTAACCATAAATAAACATCATTTACAAGACCTAAACATTTAAAACACCCTGTTAAGCATCTGAAACATAAATGCTTTAATTATAGACTAGCTCAAGATTTAAACAACACTGGGATAAATGCTATAGAGCAGCTGTCTATGAATATTTTACAATGAGACTGCGCTGTTCTCCAGGTCCACAGAGACTATCAGGTTGGAAGAACACATTCATTCTTCAAAATGCCTCTTCCCCTGTAGAGTCTGACTGTCCAGCTACCACAAGCAGCTCTACTACAGCTTGCAAAAAGCTTTTTAAGTGAAGAGCCCCCACTGAATGCAGAGACATTTGGGGTTGTTCTGCAGCTCTGCTAATTCTGTTCACCTTGCCCAGCTTTATTCAGTCCCCAGGTTTCCATCGACAGCCATGAGTTCTAGAGCAGACCCCAACAGCCTACATGACCATCTTAAAGCTACCATATAGATCTGGTTTTCCCCCTCTAAGACATTACCAGTTCATCACCAGTTCTGAAAATAAAGCCCCAAACATGCTAACAAGACAGCTTCAAATTACAAAAATTAGAGACCAAAAGCTGCAGGTAAGTGTCCCTCTACCTCCCTAACTGCCGAGGTCTCCCAAAGCTGCCGTCTCCAGCAGAAAAGCACACAGGTCTCCACGGCACAGAGCTCCCGCCGCGACTCGCACGGCTCTGCACAGGCAGGCCTTGACCTTCCGCTGAGCGGGGACAGATCAGGACCTGGTTTCTTTTAGGTTACACACTGGTGTTACAGCAGCACCTGGAAACCCAGCCAAGACGCCCATTGCAGCCGATGTTGTATGGACATAAGGGAAGCGCTTCTTCCTCTGGATCAGTTTACCCGAAAAGACAGAGTGCTTCACCCATGGTCAAATCTGTTTTCTGTTTCAGTTTAGCACCAGATTTCAGGCTTTAATATCTCAAGAGTGACAAAAAGAGGACTTGCACTGCTGACATTTCTACTTTAGAAAAACTCTAAATGTCTCCAGCTTGAGTCAGTAAAATTTACTCTAAATGTAAAAGTACTCAAGGGCTTTTGTCTTAAGTATCAGTATGATGGTCACAAGTCTCTTATTTAACATAAAATACATGAGCAAACAGAAACTGAATCAGCCTTCAAAGAAGTAAAAGGCAGCCAATTCCACCTTCAGACAAGTAACACTCCACTCACCCAGTCTGTTGAAAACACCTGCAATATTGATTGCATTTAAACAGCTACCTCCCAAATGCCAATTTCAGCTCTGCCTCCAAACTTCTGGATTTCTGCACACAAGCTGCTCAGCTTTTGCTTTGCATGAAGTAAACTGAACAATTCCCCCCTCCCTCCTTTTAGGTACAGTCTGGAATCTTCATTTCAGTTAAAAAAGGAGCAAACTATTAGTTCAAGAAATCAAGTTCTTACTGACTGCAGGAGGTCAAAAACACTTGAGTCTGTATCCAGATTTAATCTTTAATAATGATGAACATCTGATGCCTGGCAGGAATTGATCTTGCATTTACAAGTGCTTTAATGCATACCTTCTCTTCTTTTCCAGAGACTTCAAGGCTAGCTAACCAGATAATTTTCAGAAGTGTTTATTTTTATTGTCTTTTAATATTACTCTATGCTCAGAAGGAGCTTTTGAGTAGCTCTTCATGACTGAAAGTTCTTTGGTTTAAGCATCCATATACTCAGATGATTACCTGAAATCCCTCCAATCCACTTTGGAAAAAAAAAAAATCAAATTTGGGATTGTACTGGTACACACTGTCTCTTGAAAGATCCCAGTTCCACCTGGTTCTGGAAGAGCTTTAAAAGCCCAGAGCTTTCTAAAATTCAAACCTTTTGCAGAAATAGTCAGACAAATTGTGCTTTGATTCACATAAGTGCATGCTACCCACCTCAGGAGTTCTAGTGCAACTGTGTTCACAGCAATCCAAAAATCTCAGTCACAGCCAAAAAATTCCACATAGTTTGTTGCCAAAGCCAGTTCAGAATTTTATTTTTGTCACACATTTAGTAGAACTTAAATGCTTTTCTCTTACAAAGAAAATCTGTTGTTTCCAGCAAGCTTATTTCTTCAGAAAGCCTCTCAAGTGTTTAAGACCTGCAGCATATTCTACCCAGCTGATGAGAAGCCCTTGGGGGAAGGTACCATGTGCTGCACTGGGCCTGCCTTGGCCACCTTCACATGTCAGAATTGATGGCCTCTGTAATGGAGAGATAAGGCTGGCTACAACAGCCACATATCCCAGCCCAAGCTTCTGGCCAGCTCACAAAAAATACAGTGAAGCAAGTACCACCCTGTGCAGCTACCAGAAAAACCCTTTTGAATGCCTGTGTGCACAGCACAAACTACCACTCCTGTCTCTCCTGATTAATACTGCTGGTTGCATGACCTGCAGGCTTTTTTCACTGTTTCTTAGACTAATAGTCAAGTCGATTTATACATAGAGCAAAGTATCATTAAAGAGATTTGAGCGGATTTTCCATAAATTAAAATGCTTCAGCCTTTGCTGCATGCAGAGACGCAAGGAGATCTCAGCACATTCTGCAGGGGACACTCCAAGTGACCAAATTTACCTGCAGAATAAAATCAGTGCCAAGCAGCAGCCTCTTTGCAGCACTGCACATTAAAAGCTTCGTTTGTTTGTTGCCAGGAAGGACATTTTCCTGTCTTTTCCTCTTGTTTCGGCCTTGCTGCAGCCCTTCAAGTAAGACATTTGCAGTGAACTGTGAGAGCCTCTCTGTGGCACTTCACAGTAACTGAGCTGGCTGACAACAGATCTTCGCCTCCGCTGCTCCTGGGGCTCTGCTTTGCGCCGCACTACAAGACAAGGAATAAGCTCTCCCCTCCAGGTACTGTGCAGGGTGTACACACATCTATGAACCCCTAGAGAAAGGGCCTTGCCTGGGGGTGAGGCAGAAGGGAGAGCGGCAACAGTGAGACAGGAGCATCCGCTCACAGCGCTCGGGCACTGAGAGGACACCAAACAGGCTGTCAAAGGGGCACAGAAAAAGCCCATCACCTCGAAGGATGCTGAGCAATATGGTAATGGAAGTGGAAGATCCAGCTAGTGTTACCACACCTGGGCAGAAAGCAGTTTAGACAGTGCCCACAGCCTTCACTGAGCAAGTACCATGGGAGAACCGACACCTCTGGACTCCTACAAGCTGCTCTGCTCTCGGCCTCCTCTCCCAACAAGGCTGGAGCAGCAAGTGACACCTCTGCCATCATGAGCAGCTGAGCCCCTACCAGGGCACCTGCCTCTGCCCCAGGCACCTCCTGCTATTTCCTGAGAGATAAAATGCCTGCAATTTTGGCTGTTAAAGATTTGGACATTCAGCGCTGGCTAAGATTGCTAGAGGGTGAGACCTAAAGGCTCAGCAAAAGCAGTTGAAAGAAATTTGAACTCCAAGTCTTAAAAAAAAATCAGTTCTAAACTTATGGCAATGTGTGTGGGGGGGTCCTACTAATGTTTTTCCTTCAGATCTCAAACAGGTGTGCTTGAAAATACCAGTCTATGCTCCACATTATTTGCTTTATGAAGCAATCTGAAAGAAAGCAGAACTTTGGAAGAACTTCTATCAAACGTACATACTGCAGTTCTTGCCATGACCTATTTCTCTGGCATTTTCATGTAAAGGTATTTATAGAACCTCTGTAGAAAGAACTGAAATTAGAAAAATTCCATGAATAGAGCAGAACACACATTGTGGTTCATTTTATTATTTAAATGTGTTCCTTTCATTCTAAACAGAAAAATTAAATAAAGGAGGAAAAGAAATATTCTAGCATTCAGAATCTCAGGAGTGAATTCCATTCATATCTGTCTGTATCTCTATATTCATGCATATAGCAAAAAAAGCATCAATTCTATCTAGCAAATGGAGTTATTTCTAATACCTAAAATATGCCATTTGAATTCCAGAGCAGATAATGAACAGCACAGGAGAAAAGGCCAGAAAAACACCATAAGAAACTGAAAATAACTTCCAATGACTCCAATATATTTTTCTAAGTTTGCTGTATGTTGGTTCATTGCTGGAGGCATGGACACTTGCCCAGTTTGCTGGAATAGGTAAGTCAATGTAACCTATCAGCCATCTGTTCTAATTGGACACGCTGCCTGAAGAAACATTATAAATATGCAAAGAACTACCGAAAAACCCTGATGGAATAGCTGGGTAACAATAGCTTTAATTTTTCATTTGTTTATTTGATTTGCTGTAATGAATGAGGCACTGGAGCAACATTTGAAATAAGCAAAATGAGACAAATGAAACTTTAAAGCAAAATAAGACTGTTAGAAGTAAATCTGCACTTTTTTGTACCATTTTATCTTTTGAGGTGACACTTTGCTCAGTCATCTGCACCACCTTCTGCCATTAGTAGATGAAAGGGGATTCTAGCTTTATGTATTAGCCACTAGCTAGAAGGGTCTTGCAGTTTGGTAAACCAGCTCATTTCATGGCTCTGCAACTCAGTCAGAACATCTGATGTGATGCTTGGAGCAAGCCAGAGGAATCATTGCCCCAAATGAACCCAAGGATGCATCACATTTTGAAATCCAACACATCAGAAGTATTTTTTCCTGTGTCTTTGAAATTCAGTTGTACTAAAGAAGTGCATGTGCAACTGCAAGGCAAGGATGGACAGTGTCAAAAAAATCACTTAAATAACTATAAAAGACAGGAAACACAGGGTAGCCGATGATCAACTTGCACTAAGGCTTTGCCAGAAAGGAGAACCAACAGCAGAACATGTAAGGCCTTTAAAATAACTGAAATTAGGTGTTTTCATAGCATCAACACAGAAAGCCACCAGAATCAGGCACCAGCTTCCAACAACTGCCATCTGCCAAGAAATAGGCAGTAAGCATACACATTCGCCCTCCAAAATTCATTCTGTAAAACCATACATGCAGCAGAGCACAGGAGTCTCCTGGCAAGACCAAACCCAGGAAAACACACAAAAAGAAAACAGGCTAAAGCAAACATCACTGCACCCTGTAAGTGCTTGGTGAAAGCATCCAGATGATCCTCTTTGATCACTGATGCAAGACACTGCGTTTGAATTAAATGAATTAAATTTTAATTTTGCTTGTACTTTGGTTGGTGAAAGCTGCCTTTGAAGAGCTGACAGGCTCCTGAGGCACATGGGCAGGACACTCAGGTGGCAAGACACAGACTGCCTCTGCACAACACCTATCCCAACACCAAGAGCACCATCAGCTTTAGTACACCTTACTGCAGGCTGCAATCCTGAAGAGATAATAGCCATCTTCATTAAGGATTATGTAACCAATTACCATATTATGATCAATTGCTTTATTGTGTGCTTGAGTACACAGAAATAAAGTAAACCCACAGCTTAAGTGTAATACCAGAGAAAATTTTGTGCTGGGGTCCTTCACACTTATTTTAGCTAGTTTTACCTTCAGTGTCTGAAGCTCAACACCACAAAAGTCAACTCATCTGAAACAGAGGAGCACTTGCAAAGCTTAGAGAACAGGAGTCAATTCCTTTCCCCAGGTAAAGGTTTTTGTCTTGCATTGCAAAAGCCTGGCCTGCACCCACTCAGTGGTCACTGCCCTGACCTTTAAGCTCATATTTGGGCCCAACACAGCCTGTAACCTAAGCACTATTAAAATAAGTGTTATAAGGATTTTTATATTCCACTACAAAAGCACTAGGAAATCAGTTTCCAAGGGGTAGGTATCATCCTGCAATGCTAGTTATAAGGCATAGCTTGAACATAAAGCAGAGGAGCCACCCCCAAGCAACCCCTTCTTCCATTCGTTTCTGCACTTCAAGAAAAGACAATAGCTCAGCCGCAAGATGCCTGGTGTTCCCAGAAAAGCCATCACATCCTGCTCAAGCTTGATTTCTTTGTCTGTGTTATTTTTATGGGATGTTTAATGGAAGGTTTCAACAATGCCATCATCAAAAGAAAGGGGAAAGAAATAGTGAAAAGAAAAAGAATAATTAAGTTTTAAAAGGTTTTCTGAAAGAAAATGGTCTTATATCATTTTAACTGTTTTTAAAATCTAGCTGACTCCAGTATTTCTTATGATGACTTCAGCAACTTGTTCAGTTTAAGAAAATGGAGAGAGCTGGGAAATACAATCTGTAGTAAAGCTACATAGATGATCCTATTTGAGAGGAGAGGCAACAGAACAGAAGTTCTTGACTTCTGAGCAGAGTTTCATACACCACCCCCGGTACAGAGCCCAACAGCACCAACGTCCAGCAGCACTGAGGCAGCGCTGGTTCCGGGGGCCCAACTTCCCCGGGAAGCGGTGCTGGGATGAGCCTTGCCCACGCAGCATCACCCCCACGGCAAGAGCGCACGCGCCCCGCGCGCCCCACCACGCGCTTGGCATGGCTTTCCTAGACGTTATCCTCACCATTCGCCCCGCAGGGCTGTGAGGAAAAAGGGCGAGCTCACCCCGCGCAGGAGCAGCAGGTCCTCAGGAGCAGATCGGAGGGCACCACGCGCTGCCCAACACAGCGCCCGCCGCGGGGACGTCCCCCGCCTGCACCGCGGGTCACG
>VZSV01000077.1:2706864-2747004 GCA_013398735.1 Nothocercus julius
CTCGCGGGAAGCGCGCGGAGCACGAGGCCCTACCTGTCGACGGGCCCTCCGCGGGCACCCAGCGGCCGCCCGGCGCAGCCCTGCGGCACGTGCCCTCCGGCAGCGGCTTCTGCGTCGCCCCCGGGCAGGGGCGAGGGCGAGCCGGGAGCAGGAACGGGCCGAGATGAGCCCCATCCACAGCAGGTCGGGTCGAGCGGAGCGGCGAGCAGGTCGGTGGGGACAGGGCTGGGCAGGCAGTCCGCAGGCCGGGGCGCAGCTCGCGCCCTGGCCGGGCAATGAGAGGCGCAGTCCTGAGAGGGAGGCCAGCGCCGTGGGGACGGCGCCCAGCACGCGCGGGCTGCGTCAGCCTTCGGCCCTCTGCAGATCGACGGGCCGGGCGGAGTCGTGCAGGGCCCAGCAGCACAGGGGTGAGGAAGCAGGGCTGAGGCTTCGAGGCCACAGCTTGGGATCCAGAGCAGTCCCAGGGAGAGCAGCCAGGGCTGGGTGCGGCCTCCCGAGGGCCCGGCGGTCAGCGCACAGGTCCCGTCCAGCACGGCAGGGACGCGGCACTGCCACGGTGGCACAGGGCAGCCCTCCCCAGGCTGCAGGGAGCCCTGGCTCTGCAGCAGTGCGAGCTGAGACCATTAGGAGCCCTCTGCTCCTCGGCGGGCAGGCGGCCCTGCACAGTCTCCTCACCGCAGCCCTCCAGGCAGCTCCAGGTCCACTCCAGCCAGGGCAGCCCCCTCCAGGCTCCTGATCCATGTTCCTCAGCCTCCACAAGGCACCTCACAGCACCCTGCACTCCTCCAGACTGCTGAGAGGGCCCCAGGCTGCAGGCGGGGGCTCTTATAGCACCTGTGGGTGGGGACCAGGTGCCGCTCGTGAGGCCACTCAGGAGGCCGCCCAGGTGCCGCTCGTGAGGCTGCCGGCCTGGCCTGTGACGCCGGCACCGCCCGGTTGGGGCTGGGATGGGTCTTGCTCAGGGTTCTTGTGCCTTGGGTTTGTGCCGTGTGCCTTTAGGTGCCTCTTTATGTACCTCTCTATGTACCTTTTCATGTACCTTGGTCCTGTTCTACCTAACCGAGGTGTGCAGCCTGGGGAGTCCTTGCAAGGGTGCGGGAGGGAGTCTTTGCAAAGCTGCTTTGGCCAAAGGGGGCTGAAGCCCCGGGCTGGTGCCGCCCTCCTGGCCCCAGGGCGGCTGGGGACGGGGAGCTGCCGCCCACACGTTCGCGGGGCTGCTCCGTGCCCACACCAGACGTGGCTTGGGGTGTTACTGCCACGACGGAAAATACTACTGCACAGACACGGAGCTCACCAGGGCTTATTTTTCTCCTGTAGAAAAGAGCAACAAAGCCTTTTCTGCTCTAATTCCTGCAGTTAGAATTGGGGTTTATGTTATTTGTAGATGTTGTTAATCCAGTTTTTGAACTTTCCATGGGAGGCACAAGAAAGCTCATAAAACTCCAATGACAGAAACTGCAAGTAGGATCAGGTGGGAGAATAAGGAGCTTGCATCAGTTTGGGTGTCTTGTACCTGATTTTGTTTAGGGTCTTGGCTTTATCCCCCCACACTCCCATCATCAAATATAGGGGTCTTTTCTCCAGAAGGCACTTTAAAGGGTCCCTGCAGATCTTGCTGTAGTTGTTTTTCCAACCTGATAGCTGTGCAACACTAACTTCAGCAGGAATCCGCTTCTCTGGGTGCTCCTGGTCTGGCCCTGGGCCTCTGTGAGTGACCTGTCCCCATTTCAGTGCTAGTGACGTGCACTTCCACAGACCCCTCGCAACAGCACTAGACAGTCCGGGGAGTTTTTAAAACCGCCTATCATGTTTTTTTTCCCCTCTTTCTTTTCTGAGCTTTAAGGACACTCTGGGTCATGTTTTTGTGATTCTGAGGGCTGGCAGCGTTGCCAGCTGGGGTGACAGAAAGTGAGATCCTCCCAGACACACATCGCACAGGTGCTCCCGAGCAAACATCAAACCAAGCCGAGGGTCTGATGATAAAAGTGAGACTTGGCATCGGGGCAGCTTCAGTTTCACCTGCCAGGAAGAGAAGGAGCGGGGAAAAGGGTGGCTTTATTGGAAAAGAGAAGCTGGAAAAGCAAGCAGCAATTAGTTGCACTCAGCTGAAGCCGTGAATGAAAGCTGGAGCAATGTATTTAGCCCTGACACTTTTTGGGCTCTCTTGCTTTTAAATGAAAGCAGAAGGCTGGTTTGGGGGAGAGAAGAGGGAGGAGCAGAGAGAAGAGAAAATAAAGAAACCTGGAAGCTAATCCCAAGCACTGTGAAAAGGTCATGTGCTTCGATATGAGTAATTAATTTTCTTAGAGCAATGTTGAAAAGGTTAACCTGATTTATGGAATGCAATTTAATTTAAAATGTGTTGTGTACGTTGTTAAAAGGGTCCAATTATAGCTGCTAATTCTGCAGACTGACACACATGCTATGGTCTGATAATACCCTGGTATGAGGGGGAATATCTGCAGGTCCAGTAATTAGCCATGGCCTGTTGAAATGTTGAGGGGGTAGAAATGCTGAAAGAACAACTGTGCTCTCGTAGCTGGATCCCACTGTGTCCTCTTTCATTCATCCACCCCACCAAGCACTTGGTGATTCATTTGGAATCAGCTCCTATTCAGGGAGGGGTTGAGACAAGGGTAAAAACACCAGATACTTACAGATCAGCCCAGCTTTGCTCCATGACCTTTGTTCTGTTACTTCTTCCAGCAAAACTGAAAATGAAATGCACTGTCCTCCTCCAGCAGTAAGTGAACAGCAGGTGAGAGGATGGCAACATCCCCCTGGTGTTGCATTGGTTGTCTTTCCACACAGTCATCAGCAAATACCACAGACCGCACAGGGACGTCCTCCTGCCTGGCCCAGGTCCCCCACCATGGGGGAAAAGGCAGGATCCAGAGCGCAGCTCCCAGCATCAGCTCTGTCACTGCTGCTCCCTCCATCCCTGGCAGACGCTCCTGCCACGTCCCCTTTCATGGGCATCCTGGTTGCAGGGCTCCTCAGTCAGCCACCCGCACAGCAGTTTGTCCCTGGGACCATGGGCTCAAGCTGGAGAGCTGCCTTTAATGAACGGACAGAAAATACTGCTAAAATCTGGAGGAAACCTTTCTGAGCTTAGCCAAGGAGCTAAACAGTTGTGAATCCTTCACATATGCTTGGTATGGGGCCAGACTCACACTCTGGTTGCCCTCGCTATCTTTAAAATCTGTGGATCTATGAAAACTCAGATGACGCTGTCAGAAGGAGTGGTGTGTTCGGTTCTGCTTTCTTCACACTACAGAGGATCTACTAGTAGCAGCTGAGACAGGTGGCAGTGATTAACAGTTATGGCAAGATTTCCGAGGAGGTCAGAAGGGAAAGGCTGCAACTGGAATTTGCAGAGGATAATGGCTGAGATGACATGGGACATGAGCAAGGAAAATAACAGATGCTTTGGAGAAAGTAACCCAGGCAATCCTGTTCACCCTTCTTCATACAGAAGGATCAGGGCACAGTCGCCCAAATCACAGGAGACAGGGTAGCAGGAAAACCCCCACCGTGACACAGCCTTGATGCTCTACTCAGGCTGCCGTGAAATATGTTTAGTTGCCTCTGGCTTCTGCTTTCTGTCTCTCCGCCTCTGTATCCAATGTCAATCCCTTTGTATTTTGTAGCCTGCTCCTCCAGTGAGCAATTAGTGCAGTGCATTTTAATGCAAAGTGACTAATGGCTGGGGGCATTGCTGCCTGTGGTCCTTGCTGCTCCCTGCACCATTCGCCATTATTCCCCGTGACAACGTGGGCTCCCCTTGATGCTTGGGATTGATAGAGAAACAATTGTAGCTCAGAGAACTGGTTGACAGTACATTTTCCTATGAGGAGCAGAATAAATTAATTGATTAATGCGGCTCCAAGCTACCGTTTGTTCTTCTCAAAGCTTGCTGATAAGCCACTACCAAATAGTGTTGCTATGGATGGGCGGGCTGACAGCTTTTGCGGTACTTGCCCAAGCTGCTTGAAACAGGCAACTGGGTTGGCTTTGCAGTGATCCTGAGGGTTGTGCCTGGCTCCCCGTGTAGCAGCGAGCAGGAGGAGGCTGCCCAGATGGGGAAACCCACATGTGGAATACATTTGTGGTTGCAGTTTGCCACGAAGCCAGCAAATGTGCTCCGCATTCAAAATGGAGTTTGCAATGGAAAACTAAGAGAGTTTGCAACGTCGCCTGTAGTTAGTGAGATGTGTCTAGGTGGATTTCCAAGTTATCATGGGCTGTAAGTGCTGAGCAATTGCTGCACGGCAGGCTCTGCGTCTGCTTGTTTCCTGGTACCCTCTGACACATCGTTTGTCAACAGTGTTTGGGACAAATAAGGCGAGATGTACTCCAGAAGGGTTGTTTGTTGACGATAAGTACAGCATTCCTGCTCCTTTGGTATTGCATCTGCTGATAAAAAGAAGGTGTCTGTGTCAGGCTTTCCTTAAAAACTTTAATGAAGTGCTGTACTACTGGAGAAATGAATCAGGCTTCTCTGTTCAACAGCACTGAGTGGTCTGAGACAAGAGCAGCCTATTTTTGTATTAACCTTTCTGAATCCCATTACCATGACATTGAGTATTGCAAATTTTTTTTTTTTGTCATTTTTAACAATCCAAGGATTTAAAACCTTCTTGTCAGTCCAAAGGGCAAGGATGGTGGAAGAAACTACTCCCTCTGTCATGAATAATGCCAAGTACCCTCAGCCTTCCCTTCCTCAAACAAAGCTGTCTTCTCAGGCTTCACCCAGACCCATTTTTTAATACCATCTCCAAATTAATTCAGCAAACTTCATCCTGTGATAACTTCATCATGTTATATTGACTTCTCAGGGAGCGGAACGGGATATAATGATGATTCAACATAATGAGTAGCTGGATGGGAAGCCAGACCACTGCAGTGGCCATTCCCTCCCCTGGCTCTACCCAGGCAAATCACTGTCACCCTTTGCACTTTTTGCTGCACAGACTCATCTCGTCAGGCTTTCTCGCCCACCCAAAGAGAGCTCTGCCCCCAGAGGGGAGCGCACCATCATTAGCACCATCAGATGAAAAAAAACCTGCTGTTCATCTTATCAGAATATTAAAAGAGCAATTGTCATTTCTCAGCTGCAAGGAACACTTAAAACAAATTACTCCTATTAAGAGAATAAGAATCAGGGAGCTGCTGTAAATTTGGTGCGTTGAGAAAACATTCAGATAGGATGCCTGGTATCTATTTGTCACTGGGGGTTTAATATTTACTTCTGTTGATGAGACTTCGTCACACTCTATTACAATTCATAGATTTGTGTTTCCAAATTTTATGCACAAAAGTGCTTTGATTTATAGAGGATCAGTTTTTTTTCCCTGCCCATTCCTTTTATACTGTCATAAATGCGGTCAGTGATGCTTATCTCACGATATTAACGTGCCTCATTTAATTATATTGTCTTGCTCAAGAAGTGCACTTAGTTTGAAAGAAACTACACGTTGTTAACTTTCAGTAAATGCACATTTCTAGCTAGAGAAATGCGGTAGGTGTTTTCCTTCCTATTCGCTGTTCTGTGACTTCTTCTTCCCCAGCTGGCACGCGCGGAGGACGTGGCAGAGCAGCCGTGCCCAGGCTCCCGGCGCGCGAGCACTGCAGCCCCGGCCGCCTAAGGGACACGGCTCGAGTGCCCCGGGGTCGGGCAGGGATGGCTCTGTATTGATCACTCCATCTGTAGAATTGCCATCAAAACTACAGGGATTTCAAGCCTGGTTGACTTCAAATTAGAGATCTATTGGCTTGGCTGGACTCTTAATGAACAGGACTAGGCAAGAACATTGCTCGGGTCGCCATTTTCCAGTCCAGCAAGCTTCATTTTTGGTAGCTACTTGACAGGAGAGCTTTGCAGAGGATGCGCCCTTGCACGGGGCAGGGCAGAGCGGGGCTCCTGGGGGCCCAGCCCCTGTGTTCGCGCTGGCTGTACCTGCGCTCGTGGCCACGGTGCCGCAGCCGCCCTGTGGGTTCCTCTCTGCAGTAACCGAGGAGCAGAGGGCCACGGAACCAGGCGTCCTGCGGGCGCCTGCGAGGAGGACGGATGTTGCACGAGCCCCAAGCCTGTGAGTGGCAGTGCTGTCCCCTGCTGTGGTGGGGCCCTGTCCTGCCCGAGCACCCGCGTCCCGGCGCGAGGAAAGCAGAGCTCAGCACGTTCCCCCCATCCTGCGGGCACAGCCTCTGGAAAGGGATTCATTTATCCTGGAACTCGCCTCCGTGTCTCATCTCAGGGCTCAGCGAAGGAGCAGCAGCAGGCAAGGAAGGGGCTTTTTTCTTCTTTTTTTTTTTTTTTTTCCAGATAGGTTTTCATTTAAAAGATGCCAGAGCCAGCAGATTAGTGTCTCGACTATATAGGTTTCCTAAAGATAAGGCAGAGAAATTGATTTCAATTACCGAAGTGGATAGACAGGCTGCTCTGCTCCCGCTGGAGGATTGTTAACCCTCGAGAGACAAGGCGTAAAAACCTACAAGGAGTTTTTGAACCTCAAGCCATTTTCTTAGGAGCAACTGTGCCTTTCACAGAGCATAAATCCCCACAAAGGCAGAGACGAAAAGAAAGGGGGTTTATTTAAGGATGTACAATGATCCTCATGATACTTTGGGATTTCAGCGAGGTTTCAGATCCTTCAGCAAGGCTCAGGAGGCCAAGGGTTAAAGTGGCTGCAGGGATTAAAGGATTTGGTGCCTTCCAAGCAGTAGGTTCACCTTATCCAAGAGCAGCCTGGCTGCCGGGAGGTTTCCCTGGACAAGCCTCAGTGCTGCCCGTCCTGCCCGGGCCTTGGGCACAGTTGGGCTCTTTGCAAGGGCCACAACTTGCATGGGACAAGAAGCCGGTGGCCGCGTGGAGTGGCAGCCCGGGGCCCTGCTGCCCTCAGGGTGCTGCACGTGTGCACTGAGAGGACCCAGCCCGCACATCGGAGAGGGGAAACACATGGGGACAGGGTGGGACTCGACCTGGGTTTGCCTAGGAAAGCAGGAGCAGGGTTCCAAGAGGGCTGGGCCAAGGGGGGAGCCGCGTGGAGGAAAGGCTGCTCGCGGCACCGGAGCAGGCAGCGGGCGCCGGCAGCAGCGCGCGAGACCACGGCCGTTCTGCCTCCTTGTGTCCCCCGCTGGCTCTCCCTGCGTTTACACACCAGCAGTTCTGAACCGTCTCGGTATTTGTGTCCGCGGGGTGCCTGGTTCCCTTCCCTCCTGAAATTCGGTACTCTATTTTTCACAGTTTCACTGCCGCTTTGTAATGGGCACCTCGCAATAGATTTTTCTGCTATTTGCTTGCTGCGTCTCTTTTGTGCCAGCCCAGGGGAATTTGCCCCGGCGGACCTTGCAGCAGGCGTCTCAGCTGGATTCCACGTAGGCATTTACTGCCAGCAGCAGGCGCTCCCCGCAGCACGTTTCTCTGATAATGTCCTTTACAGGGCTCCTCAGCAGCCTCCACCTCTTGCTAAATCCCCTCACGGACCTTATTCCCCCAGAGGATTTTGGAGAAGGGTTTCACTGTGCTCAGGAAATCTTATGTCACACATTATGTCACTTCTGAACAGAGAGAAGGCAGCGATGCTGCACGGGGAGAAGCCTGATGTGATAAGCTTATTGAAGCAATCACATCAAAACACAGCATATAAATGAGAGCACTTTGTTTCAGGCTCTCAAATGGAATACATTTCGTTCCTGGAAGCAGCTCAGCAGCTACTGCTTCTGGGTCCTTTCAGATAAAATGATGCATTTTGGAGACACATCCAGTGATCTGCACTTCACGTTAGTGGTAATGCGGAGCGGGGGCTGCAGCAGCCCAGCTGCAGCACAAGCAGAAACCCTGGTTCCCGAGCAGGAGCAGGACCGCACGGTGCCCTCCGCCCGCGCGCGGGCTCAGCGTGAGCGCGGCTGGGCCTGCCAGGCTGCCTCAGGACCATCCGGCCCCATCCCCAGCCATGCAGACCGTCTCATCAAGGCGAGAAAATGTCCCGGTGCCAGGGAGGCTGAGCTGCGGAGAGAGGAACGGGCACCCGGGCGGCGAGAGGCAGAGCGCAGCTGATGCTCCCGGTCACCACCGCTGTGCCGGCACCACGCGGCTCCTGAACAGCCAGCAGCAGCTCGGGGCATCCTTGACTTTTTCCCCCCAGTGAAAAATAATATTTTGTGGCACACTGGAAGCACTAGCAAAAATACATCTAGAAACAGAAATGTTTAGTTTTCATTGTGCCTGAGACACTCGAAGAGAAAATGTTTTCCATTCCCTGCACTGTTTTCTGAAAGAAAGAAAGAAAGAAAAAAACTAATCATATCCTACCTGGTTGCTCAGTTATTTTCCATCTAACTTACTCTGTGGACAATTCCTGGCTTTTCAGATAAAGATCTCCTGCTTGAATGCTGAGGGAAGGTGTCAAAGAATGGATTAATGGCATATAACCTTGGGCTGGCCCAGCTTTATCCTCGTCTGCTCTCTGTGCCGGGGAACGCACAGCGCCTTGATGATATAGTAATGGGCTTTCTGGAAGCGCCAGAGTAGATATTATCAGGACAGAGATGCTTTGAGGAGCTAATTGGGTAAAACTGGATTTCATTCATAACCCAGGATTTCCAGGCTGCTCACGGGATAGACTTCCTGCTTCGCTGCTAGCTGCTGGCATCATTAATGACGGGATTTAAGATGACAGAACTTTAATTGTACAGGACAAAGGCTCCCGCTTCCCTGCTTCACTGATCAATTCCAGTTCATAAATTATAGCAGAAACAAAACTCTTTAGCAGTGCTGACAATTAAGTAACATCCCGATAAACATCCCCTTTTGTTTTATTTAAATGAAAATGCCTTTATTTCCACAGAGTCATATCTTATAACAATAAGATTCACTGTCCCTGAAGCTTGGTTAATTAAACACAGTATTTGCAATCTACCAAAACAAGCTGTTTTATGCAAGCTGATAACAGGGTTTCTATTTCATAATGTGAACAATTGGGTTATGCAAATGCCAGGATTTTAAGCCCCTGTGATCTGTTTTGTCGCCTTATTATCTGTTTCTGTCTGCAAACTCCAAATATAGACATCCCAATTAAAGCAGCTAAATGCCATTAAATCCAAGTAAAGCTGTTTTTATCAGTTAAAAACTTCCACAATTTAATTAAAAATATGGTTTGAAACTGGCCTCTCTGTGCCCAGGCTCCATTCCTATTCTCCCATCTGTTTGATTGAATTCTTCCCTAGCTCCCTCATGGTTTTCATTCCTTGACGCAGCTTACAAGCCCTGCGGAGACACCGGGAGGGACCCATTGCTCAGCCAAGATTGCGCCCAGCCCTCGGCACGTGCATTTAGACAGAACTTGTTCCAGCTGCTTCCATGAGCCTTGCTGGATGATGTGGTAAAGGACCAGCCTAGATGTGATAGGTAAATGATCCCACCCCGGCTTGTTCTCTCCGGGAGGTGAAACACCAGCCTATCTGGACAAGTCCGCGACATCAGTGTTGAGCCGCAGCGTGCACAGCGAGGTGAAACGGGGGCATCTCGTTTGTTCCTTCCTTTGGTCATCACCTGCCACCCTACAGAAGTCCTACAGAAGGGACAGGAGGCCCCTCTCTTCTCTGCTTTGCAACTTCCAGTGTCTTAGCACAGCAGATGAAATAGAAAACGTTTTCTCTTAGCAGTCTCACCCAGGGACGCAGCATGTCTGCAGCTTTCTGAACACTCTTGTAATGGAATTGGTGGATGCCTCTCAAATCCCAATCTTCCCCCAGAGGATGCAACGGATCACCCCAGCTCATTCAAAGCTTTGCAGTGTTTCCAAAGTGCAGTAATTTAGCTTTATATCAGCCATATTTGCAGCAGCCGTCAGTCACCACGACAACAATATTAACGCTCTTGATATCTTTGTTGTGAGCAACAGAGACTCTAATATTCTTGAGGGAAGCAGCAGCAATCGCTTGAGCAGTCGCTTACAACCCAAGTGACTCTTTTTATTGAGCTGGGAAAGGTTCAAGCTGAATTTTAAACATACAAGGAAAGACTTGCTTTTAGGGTAAAAATGGCTTGAATTTAGGCTGACAAGAAAAAATAAAGAGAATCACTGCAGTAAATACATCTGCATGAGACAGATTAGGACATATTCTGAAATCTTACAGAAATGCAAACTCCCTCTTTTATTCAAGGCATCGACACTATAAGGGCAGATTGACATTTCTTTAAAACTTGGGGGACGGGGGAGAAGGGTTAAAAGGAGATTTGTCATCCTTGTGGTCTCTGTTGCATCTCAACCAGTTACTTGGAGAACACTAAGGCACTATAGCTCCTAGCTTGCACCTTTCCTGGAAAATAAAAAGGGGAAACAAAGGTATCAGGTTTCGAACATGGGACTTGGTTACTGCCTCTTCATCCTTGCCCTTTCAGGGGGAAAGGAAACAAGCACTCTCTCCTTCTCTTTATTTCGCTGCTTTAATTAAGTGTTTCCAGCCTCGCTCCTTCCTCTAGAGAGATACCTCTACATTAAGATAAGGCATTGATTGTCCACACTGAGAGGATGAATCCCTGTTAATTAGTTCATTATCCTTTTTTTGCACAACAAGATTGATGATTTTTAAGCTACAGTTAATTACAGAGTTTATCACTTTGAAAATAAAAAAAAAATCTCACTTCACATCTTGTGCGCCAAGGAGCGGATCCTGCCCTCGGCTATCCTGCGACACGCTGCCCCGCATCCTCCGAACCCTCCCTCCCGAAGCTGCTTACGGAGCGGTGCGGTGCACGTGAGTACTGGAGGCAGGGAGCAGCCTGCAGCCTCATCCATCATGGCGCAGCTGATGCTATCGGTGGCAAAAACACCCAGCCCGCGTGTAAGCAGCAGTGGGAGCTGAACCGAGCGTGGGGGGCGATGGCAGCTGCAGCTCCCGGAGCTTCTGCCCCTTCCCGAGAGGAGCTGGAGACCAGGACGCGGGGAAGGCGCCGAGCGCAGGGCGCCTGCGAGGACGCCAGGGCCTCCCCGCCGGGGAGCCCGCAGCGACAGTTGTTAACCGCGCATCGGCGGTGGCGTTTCTGCTCCAAAATAGAAGGTGTAGGTGCTAAAATTAACGCCAAGCAGGCTGAAAAAACAGAAAGTGTGATGTGGATCTCATAACTCCAAAGCGTGAGAGAGGAGAGAGCAGGCGGCCTCGCTGCTGCTCCGCTTTCAGCTTGCGCAGTGCTACAACGCCTGTTACCTGACATTTGCGCTAGAGCAGTGGCAGTTTAGTGGAAAATTAAAAAAGCAGCAGACACTTGTAACCCAAACTGTTTGCCTGGGAGTCTTCAAGCCAGCAGGGCTGGCTGTCAGCAGATCACAGGGGAGAGCGCGCCAAGAGGAGGAGGCTGGATGTGACAGTGGATTTCTCTTCCAACGTGACATTTCTGAAGCAGCGGCGTCCTTGCGACACCGCCTGCAAGACGGGGACCGTGTTCAGGATAACAAAGTATAAAGGAGATGCTGTAAAGCCATCAGTTTTCCAGCAGTGAATGAAACAAGCCAAGGGATCAAAGTTGCGATAAGCCTATATGTTTTTCTTGAGTATTGCAGGGGGCAAAGAAGCTACAAAGCGGACTCTGCAGCCTATGAAACGTTTCTCTGTGACACGGTGGGATTGCCTGCCCAGACCCCTGTGCCTGGAGCAGCCCAGAGCCTCGTTGGATGTCCCGCTCCATGAGGGTGCTGTGCACAGCACCGGAGCCCAGACCTGCCGTAGGACTAGCAAAAGGCCGCCCTGGCCATCACCGTGCCCACGGTACCCTCAGGGAGGGCCATCCATGCAGGCATCAGCAGCGAGGCCGTTGCTCCAATAACGAGCTCCAACACCTTTGTGTCCCCTCCTTCGTGCCACACCATTGGGACAGCGTTAGCCACAAATGCCTCTTCTCCTGTCTTGTGAAAATGTCAACTTCCCTAACGTTCCTAAGAGAAAAATGTTGCCAAGAAAAACACAGATGTTTAGTCATTTCTTCCATCTTTCCTTCTTTTGATTTTTTCAAGCAACTAACATTGTCCTTTTGGGAATGCACTTGTGAACCATAAACATCTGCCAGTTTGCTGCAAACAATTCCCAACCTTCTTTAGTCGAACAGCCTCCTCTCCTTCACTTTTCCCTTTTTTAATTTTTTTTCAGCCTTTCTGGTTGAACTTGTAATTTAAGATCACTGGCACCAATACAGGTGCCCACACAGCCTGGGACTGACTGACATTTTGCTTTGACGTCTGAAACAAGCACTCATGGCTCATTTTGCATCTCCAGAGGCAGCAATTTGTAGAAAAAGGAATTAAGAAACATTGGGGAAGGACCCTAAGAAATTTCAACAGCAACTTAGGAGAATGAGCTTCAGAACACAAAAGTGAAAGAAACATCAGTATGTGAGCATCAGAGTAAAAGTTTGAGCATTTGTCCATCTGTCTAGCATCCTGGTACAGCAGCACATTCTCTATCTTCCTCTTCAGATAAATAGCTTTGAAAAGTCTGTCCCTAGGCTCCAACATCGAGTTCAGTTCTCAGTTGTAGGAGGCAGGAACCACCTTTTCCACCCGTTCCATCTCGTAGCTCATTACGACCCTGCTGTCTGAGCGGGCCGTGCCCTTGGGAGAGGCTGCAGGAGGCAGGAGCAACCTGCCACCATCCCTCTGCCTTGGGAATGCCGAGGAGCCAGAGGGAGTTCTGTGCTCAAGCAAAGGGGAGCAGGTCCTGTTTCCAGCTCTGGGGCTTTGGATGCCTCTTTTCACCCTCCTTCCCAGTTAGCTCCATTGTGCATCATTCGTCACTACTGAAAAATTGCCCAGCTACATGTTTTTTATTCTTAGCTTTACAAAGAGTATTGTTGTTATTTTCTTTTCCAGATGCATTCACATTCAGGGATAAAGTGCCATTCACGCAAGAAGATTTAGTCCCTCTTCATAAAGTTATATATTACAAGTGAAAAGAGAACAAGCATGGGCTGGTAGCAGAAAATTGAATTAGCTCAACAGCACACAATACAAAATAAGATAAATATTGTACAGAAATATAATTGAAGCTGGATTATTCACCTACCTTTTGGGGTTGTTTGTCAGAAAGTGAGCTGTGAGTTGCAAATTAAAATAGCTATTGATTTTAAAGTTGTTTTAAAGTATTTTCTACCGTCGGATCCTTTGAAACAATTATCTCAAAGCGTCACCAAACGGCCAAATCGTGTTTAAATCAGGTTTGGAGAGAGAATGCATTTGCAGCCGCTCTCCATGGTTTGTGGACATTTCAAATGACACTGTTTAATAAAGATTTGTGCCTCCGGGAAGAAGCAGTGACCGCAGGGGCAGCCCCCTGCGTGGGAGAGGACGCGGTGGCTGCCCCAGCAGGACCTGTCCCCAGGCTAGGAGCTGGGTCCCCGCTGCATTATCTACCTGTGTGCAGCCCCCTTTCCGGCTCGTGCTCGAAGGGGCCTCTTGCATTAAAACTCCTCCATCTCCTTTGCTCAGCATACCCTGCCATGCTCTAACTCAGACCTCAGGGGCGGCATGAGCGCGCTCACAGGCACCGTTCAGCTTCCGCCAGCACAATGTCCCGCTCCGAGGGGGACAAGGAGAGCTAACAGACCCTGATTTCAGTATATTCCCCAGGCCAAGGACTCCGGTCACCTCCAACCCTCCGTTCCTATAAACCTTTTGAGAAGTGAGCAACTCCTGTGATTAAGCAGGATTCAATGGAGCATTCTTCCAAGTCTTGATGAGCTAAGAACTAATGAACTAATTAAAGAGGCATCATTGTCTCAACAAGGTGGATCAATACCTTATTATTGCTTTCAAGAGAAGACAAAGGAAGAAAGAGGAGACCAGAGACTTTGCTTCTTCAGAACTGGGGCAGCAGATCTTAGGTGCACCAACCTCAATGCAATGGTTTGGGAAGGAGAGGCACCCTGCAAACCTCCAGGAAGAGCTCGGGCACTGGCCGGGGGCACTTCGGCCAGGACAATAATGTAAATTCTATTTTCTAATTGCTGCCAAGCTCCCTCTACAGACAGGAATAAGTAGGGGGAGGAAGATGTGGGTGGAAAGCATTTGCCAGAATAGAGATCACTAGCCCAAGTTTTCTGTTTTATTTCTCTCAGTATTGACCAGATCCAAAGAAAGCACAAACCAAACTCCTCCTGTGCCTAAACAACTGGTGACGCACTTCTTGTTAGCGTGCGGGAGTAAAGCGATAATTTTGTTTTGACTCCCACTGCTCAGCTCGATAACCTGTAATGCAAGTCGCCATCCGCCTGGCAGCCAACGGCAAACAGCCTCCTGCCAAGGAGCACTAGCGGATTGGGATGGTGCTCGGAGAGGGACAGGGACAGTGCCTGGAGCAGGACGGTGCCTGGAGCAGGATGGGGACAGGGCTGGTGCCTGGAATGGGACAGGGATGGGGACAGGGCCCCAAGGGGGCTGCTCCCTCCGCAGCCGTGCCCGGCTCGGCAGCCACGTCCCTGCACGCTGAGCTGCGCTCCAGGGCCGCCTTCGTCCCCCGCCCTCCGTGCCAGCTCACGTCCTGCAGCGGTGCCACCGCCTGCCAGCTCTCCTCCCCAGCAGCCGAGGAAACCGTCCCCACGGCTCCTGCAGCCCTCCAGGGTCCCATCGCGACGGCAGCCGCACAGACACAGCCTTGCACCTCGCACGTGCTCGTGCCTGCCTGCCTGCAGTGCGAGCAGAGCCGCCCGCGTCCCCGGTGGGAAGGCTTTCACTGCAGCAAGCTATTTTTTTTTATTTTTATTTTTTTCCCCACCATGGAATTTTACTTACACATTCCTGCAAAGCTGCCACTATAACAAGAGAGCAAATATCCCATCAGATAATGTTGGCCATTCCTATTACAAATCCCCACTGGAGACAGATGCCAAGAACAGCCGCCCAGGTGCGTTCCCGTGCAGCCTGCAGAGGCTGGATGGATTACACAGTGCCAGCCGTGTCTCTGCTTGTGGCAGAGGTATCTTGGGGAGAGGTTTGGGGGCTGCTTTTGTTTTGCAAAATAAACAGAAGACAGCTCCTGTGATTACAAAATAGAAAACAGAATGCGTTAAAAAAAGAATCCATCCTCTGCAGCATTTGAGCCATTCTCCATGGGTCCTCCGAGTCTCTTACTGTTTGAATTAAGGCTCCTTATATAAAGTTTATGGGTCCCTTTGGGGTGTTTTTAGTAGATTACATTCAAACCAGCTCATGCGATGTGGGTACGAAGCAGTCAGTAAATCAGCTAGCAGAGCTCGTAAGCTTGTACATGGTTTTCACAATGGGTCTCAGTGCTGGCATAATACCTCTTATTATTAGCTGACATCTGGTAAACAAAGATCCTGCTTTTCATACACATTGCTGCTACTTTTATAGCCTCAGCACATGCACCGGGCTAGGAAAAATTGTCACTCTAAGAAGCTGCAGATTTGTCCACAAAACAGTAAGAGAATGGTTAGCAGCAGTAAAAACTTAGATCTTTTCACCAGCCCCTCAGATCTGACCCTGCTTCTGTCTGATGTTCAGAGAGGTCAAACTCAGAGGAAGATACCATCAGGCTATCACAGATCCAGTGCACCTGCTGGAACCACATGGCAGGTATCCGAGTTACTAGATTTTATTCTTTCAGGATAGAGCAAATATGTTTTAAAGTCTCCAGCTTTCCTTGCTCTATAAATTATGCCAATCTAGATTTTGTTCACCAGGAGAGCAACTCATATGGCTTCCACAAACTGCAGACTGGGACAACTGAGGCATTTCATGGGCCCCTGAGGAGTTTCTGATCCTCCTGGCCAGAAATAAGGCAGGAACTCCACTTTCTGGAGTCTTACAGCCACATCCACCTCTGCCAATCCCTTAGACAACCATGTGTCTTCTTGATCTGCAACAGATGCCTCCAATCTGAATTTGTCTTATATACCTTCATTTATTATTCTCAGCAGTGCACTTTGATTTAAGCACCAGGATTCCAAGCAACTTGTGCCTTGCACATCACTAACAATGTTCCTGTTCCTGTCCAAGAGCAGCAAGGGGAACTTGCCATCTGCATGAAATGCAGTTACTTTCAAAAAAATTTCTCTGATATGTGGCAATAGCAGGTGATTTGCAAGAAAAGTTATCAGTAAATCACCCTCCTAGTAGCAATTTATTTAAATTAACTGCACTGATTTGTTTGCTTTGCTCTAATTACTGAGAAAAAAATGACAAAGTCTGGTATTACCAAAATCCCTTGACTGATAATTACCACCATTCAGGTACTTTGTGTTTCCTAGAACTCCACAACCCAGTTTCCTCAGTGCAGGTGAGAACTACAACAAATTACCTATAAAGCCATGTCTTTGCCATTTTCCTTGCCAGTTCTCACATAGCATGGGCTCAGGAGAGTCCATACGCTGAATACGTCCTGGGAAAGGCTGACAAAGCCTGACACAAAGCTCCTCTTTTCCCCACTGCTTTGCATGGGAAGAACAACCATTTTTGTGTGGTAACTCCAGCACACAAAAGGAAGGTGTCAGTAATCCAGCAGCAGCAAGTCCGAGTGCCCCACGGGATGAGCGGACGGCACATGAGGAACCCTGGCCAGAGCAGGGGCCTCCTCCCCAGGCACATCCAGGGAAGCAAAATACTCTGCAGCTCCACAGCCTGAAACTTTTTCCCCTTAAGTTAATAGCTTGAAAGCTGCAGCTTAGGCCTGCAAAATAGAAAAAGCAGAATATTCCTATGTTTGAAAATGGCTTTGAAATTCTAAATATTTAGAAGCAAAACCCTGAAACATTAAAGTGGAGCCTTTTCTGTCGGGAAAGTCTTTTTGAATAGTCAGCTCTGCTCATGGCTGTAATTGCCATGAGGTAAATAAACAGGTCCTGCTTATCAGGGCCTACAACAACCTGTGAGAAAAATAACATTAAGGCACAGAAGCATATCACAGTTTTGATAAACATTTCTACAAGTGGCACAGGCCCCTCCAGCAGGGTCTGTCCTCCCTGCTCATTATATTCTGCCTTCATCATCACAGTCGCATCTCCCCGTAATTTAGAGAGTGCAGCTGAGAGCGTTATGCACAGCACCGCTGAAAATGGAAGCTCTGCTTTGATTTCCATTATGCATTACCTTGTCTGACTCCCTTCTGTTGTGCACTGGAGTAAATGACCTCCCAGATATTCAGGTTCAGATGTGGATGTGATGGCAAATTTAAGTCCTGAAGTTTCCATCCAGTGATAAAATGGAATAAAAAAAAAATCACTTCTGCTAATATCTGAGCTCCTTTTGGCTGTCACAGCAGCATTATGACTAGATTGTATTTTGCAATATATAAGTATGGAATTCAGTGCGTGCTGGCTTCTCTTATTGCAAAATAGTAAAGCACTGGCAAGAAAAAAAAAGTCAGTAGATGTGTTGTTCCACTTCTATTACTATCAGTTATACATGAACTTGACAGATGATTGTTGGTATCAAGCTCCTTGAGTAGAACATTTAATTAAATATCCTTCCTCCTACCAGTATCAGATGTCACCCTAGATAAAATTACTTGCCTCGGATTGAGGCTGGGAAAGGCAACACTACAGGAAGGAATTGGTCCTTAATTGCGCAGAGCCGCACTGGTATGAAGGCTGCCCCTGCCTTGTTAGCCGAGACCATCGATCTGCAGCCAGACGTGGCTGCTGGAAGCCCGTGCTTGGCTCTATTTTGTGTCATGAAGCACATTGCAATTGCGCGTACAACACAAGGAAATAGAGAAAACTTATCTGTCCTGGATTTAAGAGTCCAAAAGATCTATCGGAGCATCTAGGACTTGAGCTCCTGTTGCAATTGTCTCCCTAATCCTGTGGCCAGCAGCGAGTGCAGGAGCGACACAGACTGTAAACACGAGCTGCTCTGCAGCTCCTTCTCCTTTCCACCCGGGACACAGTAAATGGGATCAGAGGAGCACAGAGCGCAGCGGGGCCCACGCCGCGGGACAGCGCAGGGAACAGGGGCGCTCAGCAGGGCGGCCGGGCAGCCTGCGCTGCCCTTCCTCAGCTCACCCGCGCATAGGGCCCTTCTCCAGGCACTTCGGCGGTTAATTATTGGACCTGATGCTTGAGCTTTCTGCTAATATATCTAAGTAGAAGCTGCTCTGCTGGCTGGGAGCACTAGATGCTGCATTATGGAACCAGCATTTTGTTATTGCATTGGATGAATGTTATCTTGTTCGTCTGTTGTAGAAATTTATCCAGTTTACACTGCAACTGAGAAACATTAATTCTTTAAACTGAAGTAATCTTTCTTTAAAAAGCAACTAGCCAATTACTAGCATTACTTACTGGACTGGTTGCCTTCTCTATTAAATGGGACACAGTGTCAATCAAATCAGATAATTTAGCCACAAAATCAATGGCACCACATTTATTCAATCAAATACATTGCTTAGTAAATTATATCCATATGAAATTAAATAGATGAATGTACTAGCTGCACACTGGAATGGGGCTTCATAGCTATGGCACATGCAGGTTAAAAATAAGGAAATCGATGAGCAAGAGAGTGTATTTGACATCAGTCATTGCTTTTAATACATTAATTTCTTCACTAGATTAATCAACTATCGATCATCCTTCAGCTTTCCCAGAAGCTGAGCACGTGGGCACCGTGCAACGCTCCGCTCAACAGCAGCCTCCGGCACGGAGGCCGAGCGTCCAGCCCAGCCTCTCCTGCGAGGCCCCAAGGCTCCGGGCACGATCCACGGCAGCCGCTGCGCCCGCCCCGGGGCCTGCAGCTGGGCAGTTAAGCTGCCTTAACTGCAGTTTTCAGCCTAAATATTTTTCTGGCCTCGCAGGTGCAGCGGCAGCCTGAGCTCGGCTGCTCGCAGGCAGCAGCGGCACCTGAGCTGGCACCGAGCCCTGCGGGGCCGGCCACCCTACAGAGGAACGAGGTTTGCTCGCTGGCCAGCGTAGAACATGAGCACCATGAAGCAAACCAAAGTAAAATACATTTTTGGTATAAGGGGAGAGCAGGAAAGCATCATTTATTTGCAGACAAGCAACAATTTCTAATCTCAGCATTGTGGAGGATCTGATTTACACCACATTGCTTATCTTTACACCACTGCTAACCTCTAGCTTCCCATTCTCAGCACCATGCCAATAGCACAGCTGTTGTTTGTCTCTGATAAAAGGAGAAAAGAGGCTGGGGAGTGGAGAGGGAAAATAAAAATACATTGTAAGGTCCCAAAATAGAAATTGTCAAAGCACTGTGTCCTATTTTAGAGCACAGTGATGCGAGTAAGCAGAGAGCAAGAGCTTCACATTTGTATCTAAAGTTGGTTTATAAGAAGCACATAACCCTCTTTTGCCCTAAAATAAATTCTGCAAGGCTTAAGATTGCCTGGGTTTGAGTAGAAGATGACAAGGGTGATAAAATTAATTAGCAAAACAAGAGACAATCCTCAGGCTGGCTCGAGTGGCCCACTGCATTACGTATCAAGTGGCCTTATCTCCTGACAAAGAGGGACACGCTGCCGCTGAAGGTTATCACAGCCGATGTGACAGGCACAATTGTTTCCATTTCCAGCATCTGCATGACACAGCCAGACAGGTTATTGAAACAGCGATTTTCCAGCTAACACATGCCTGCCAGTCAAGTGAATTAGTAAATACAGGGCTCTGCTAGCATCCCCAAGTTGTATTAAAATTATAGATGAAGTGCTGCCATTTGCCCCAGCCTTCTTGCTCTCTCTCCTAGACCTTCATCCAGCCACACTTCACCCAGCCAAATTCCTGGGGCAAAAATGTGCCAAGACACTGCCCATGTCTAGCCACAGAGTCAGTCTAAAACCCAGTCGAGCCACCTGCCTGGCAAAGGGACTCTCCCAGGGTATTTTCACAGACCACCTAAATGCTGCTCTGACCACAGCAGCCTGCAGACCCCAATCTTACCCTCTCATACACACGCACATGGCGTTCACACAGCCTGACAGTGCCCAAGCAAGCAAAGCTGAAGATATAAATATTCCGTAAATGCCTGCATCCGCAGCAGTTGCATCAACAAACTATTATTTTGCCCACAGATCATTCACCCTTCCTGCAGGGAAGGCAGTTTCTCTTGTACAGTGTCTGGACACCGCAAACAGGCCCCTGCACTGTGATCAGCCCGGCCAGCAAGGTTCATGCTGGCTGGTTGGCTAACAAAGTGCTTGCCAACAAGACATTCACTCACTGGCATTTTGCAAAGATCTGGGCTTATGGGTGAGCTAAGCTGTTTCCCTAGGTTTCAGGTTAGTGAAATGGCTGGATGGAGAGTCTGCCGAAGCAGAGCAGGTGCAGGGATGCTGCCTGTAATTCCCATTCATTAATCTCAGCTCTTGGATGCAGCAGTCACACATCGATTTTCTATCAGAGCATTCATCAATAATTTGGTCACACTAGAGACCATGTAAGAACACCATTAAAATTAACATAGACAGATCTCTAATAATCAGAGCTACCCTTGGAAGAAACAAAGCATCTTTCTTTCCAAAGGCAGAGACAATAAATTAGAAAAATCAGTATCTTGATTTCAATTTTTCTATAGATGTGTTTTGACTGTAGGAAGAGCTTCACACACAAAGATAGAGGAGAGAGATTCTGAATAAGAGAACTGAGCCTGTTTTTATTACCAGACAGCGTGCTATCAGGAGCGAAGAAATGACTCTGAACATATTTCTCATAATAAAGAAATGAGGTTGAAAATTCTACACTGAGAACAACCCCATTATGCACATAATGGGAACACTCCTTTCCTGCAGATATGATCCTTCCTTGGCTATGCAAATCACCTTTCCTTTGTCTGCATATGGGAGAATCCTAATACCTGAGGAAGAGCCGAGGAGACCCACGGTCAGTGGGAGCCCTTCTGGGGCTGAGGCTGCCCCAAGTGTTCCTTGCCTGGCTCAGGCACTGGGAGCTGCCCTGGCAGCAGCCACGGGCCATGCACAGAGCCCATCCAAAAGCACAGCAGGAAAGCTGGCTCTAAAGAGGGAAACAGGCTCTTCCCTTGATACAAGTCTTCTTCAGTATAACTCACTATTCTTTGACTAACTGTCCCCTTGTGTTAGGGGGAGCAACCTGCCACATTTCACAGGCTGCATTTTACATCCCAAGATTGCCCACTCATTTTTGTTTTATTGACATGTAACTCATAAACTTTAATGGCCAACAAGCACAGAGCTCCTCAAACCAAAGAGTACAAAGCAGAGCTGCAGATATCCACACACTAGAGAGCTCTCAAGAAACCTCAGGTTCCCATCAGGGAAATTGGGAGCTGGGATATAGCAGTACCTGCAAGTCAGCCGTGCATCTCTGCTGCTGAAAAACTCCTCCAGTGCCAAATACTTCTGCTGCAGAGCTGCTAAGAATGAGATTACAGAGGCTAGGAAAAGAACAGAATTTAAAAACCAAAACTGTAAAACTAAACAGGCTTATCTCCTACTTTGCAAGGAAGAAGCTAAAATTTACAGCAGAATAAAATCAATAAAAGGGAAAGAGAAAAAAAAAATAGGGGAGGAGTGCAAGTATTTAAGCACCAAGGAACACTGGTTTCCAAAGCACCTGTGTCTCAGGAAGTGGCATCAGGAGCACCTGTGTAATTAACTGGTGATTAAACATGAGATAAAAGCTGCCAGCACAGCCCTGAGGGCTGGGCTGGGGGTTTTGCAGGGTGGCTGGGGTGTGGGGCCAGGGAGGTTTTGCCTGTGTCTCAGCATCAGGGCTTCATTTGCTGCTGTGGTAGGGGGGCTCTGCAGAGATGTAGGAGACTCTTCTCAGGGTTTCATAGGTCTGGTTGTTGCTGACTTTCCCAAAGAATAGTTTTTAAAAAAAAAATAAAATTGTTCTCTTGTGTTATGGTGAGCTATATCTTCCAGTTACCCTAGGGATGAGAGACTTGGATTCTGTCAAGCTCCAAGGATGCTGTTTCTTCTGCTTTTAGTTGTTTCTGATTTGTATTAACTCTGTTCATTTTGTGTCTAGCATTTCTCTTCTCTCTCTCTGGAGAAGGCTTCAGGAGTTCAAATGCTCCTGCTAATCTAATCTGTCCATCCCTAATGTTTCAGCCAGCTTCACTTGAAATTCCTCCTTTGCTCCCCTGAAGGCTCCTCCCTTGCCTGGCAAGGGGCACTGTCTGTCTGGCATTGACCAGAGCACAAAGCAGTGCTGTTCTTTTCCCTTCAGTTTATAGATAAAAGCAGAAGAAACATATTTAAAGAGTCAATGCTGTCGCTTGTGCAGGCTCTGGAGAGCTAGAAAGTGCGATGCCTGCATTTCAAAAACCCTGGCACTCCAAATGTCCTATATTTAACCTCAGATTGCAGGAGGCTCCTTGGATCAGCAGCCTGAGAACAAGGAGGTTCTTTCTGAGGACTTCAGTGGACTTTGAGTTAGGCCCTTGGGGTCATAACACAGTGGTAAAGTCGAGCCTTTCATTAGCTGTGGACCCAGGGAGCAGATGTAGCGTTCGGGGCCATGCCCTGCTGCACTGACCTCCGTACCTGCCCCATGGCTGCGGGTCTTCCTTGCTCCAAAGCCTTGAAGAGGAATTCAGAATTTTTTTTTTCCAGAGTGCAAAGTTTTTAGTGATGCACAGAGCTCTTTGGCACAGTGGTGCTGAGATCAGGCAGGGTGTGCCCACCTGTGTGTGGAGGGATTAGTACATACATCCTTCCTTCAGCAATTTCATTTGTAAATCTGAATAAAGCTTAAGGAGCACTATTCTGCAGAGACCTTCCTAGCTAATTGTCACGGTTTTGTTCAGTTGACTCCTTGGCGAGATGCCCTGTGCTTATCAGAACAATTAAAAGCCCAAATATCCTCTGCTGGTGAATAGACTTATTAGATGATTCAGGGTAACTATGTCACCGGACAGCTACAGCGGCTCTTCCTGAGTGTTCCCCTTGGTGCCCAGATTTGAAGCCTGACACTGATGAACTTTGGTGGCTTTTCTGGGGCATTCCCCTTGGTGTCCATGTTTAAAGCCTGAAATGGCAGCACATGACAACCAGGAAACCTATTCCCAGCATCACTGCTGGAGATAAAAGAATTACTTGTGCTAATGTATAGCAGCCCTCAGGAGGCAGAAGTGCAGGTGTCCCAGTTGTTTTAACTCTTCCTGTTGCCATAAGCAATATGCAAATTTTGCTTGGGTTAATACTGTGCAAATTATTCTATTTTAGATATTTAAAATTAAGCTTTTTTTTTTTTTCCCCCTCCAAATTTAAATACAGTGCCTTGATTTTCAGAGAAAAGGGCTACATCAGATTAAATGAGAACTGCAGTTGCTGAAGTTATATTAGGCAGTTGCATGAGAAGCCTGTCCTGGATTTAAACCCTATCCTCAGGCACAGAGGTCAGAGAATGGGAGACACCGTCTTTTGTTCAGCCTTAACTATGCGCAGTAAATTGCAGGCACTAAGGAAAGACAAAGAGGTTGGATATGAGAACAGAGCCAGGATTGCTGGAAGGAATAAGAGCTTCACACATGCCCAGCAGCCAGAGATCCTTCTCTTGAAATGCAGCTGTGGTTTCATGGTGAGATTAGACTTATGTTACAAAGGATTCAGTCAAAATGTACTTTTTTTTTTTTTAATTTTGCTGCCTTCGTTCATGTTATTTAAAGTGCATTGCTTTGTTTTACTGCCTCTAATTATCAAGGTTTTAATCAAAACAACAGCCAAGGCACCGTGGTCGCTGCTGGCCAGTGGGACGGCCCGTGGGGACCCCGGGTGCCAGGCCCTGTAACGCGGCAGCCCTGAGCACTCCCTGCTCATGGACAACCTCTACGGTGCTTTGGTGCTTTGCTGGCAGCGCTTACGATGCTTAATGAGGTAAACTAATTGTAAATAGCAGCAAAATGGGAAACTTAATGACACTTCAGCTCTTGAAAGGAATATAGAGAGTGAGGAATTCACTAATATTTCTAGGCGTTGGAAGTGGCGGGGGATGCCCGACATCCATGCGGATGGGCTTTCCAGTCTCCTGGGAGCCTGGGGCCTCACCTTTCTCCTCCCATGTTTGCTGGAGTATCTCCCATATGGACTCAGCCCCCACTGGAAACCAGATGCAAAATCCATTTGCGCCTTATTTTGGGGCTCCAGAACAGGACCAAGCTGCCTAGGGTGGGATCAGGAGCAGCTCATCCTGCCCAACCTGCAAACCCTTCTGCCTGGCTGGTCTGTAACCCTCCTGTCCTGGCACACGGGTCCTGACATGGCACCAGGACCCATCTGTGATGGGAAGCGTTTCGGCATCTGGCTGATTCCAAGAAAGGGGAAGCTTCTCTTGCTTTCTCTCCTCCATGGCAGCTTGTCAGATTTCTGAATGTGAATCAAGTTACAGCTAAGAATCCTGGAACAAATTTGTATCATATGTTCCTGCTGCAGCACACTACCCCTCAGTTATCCATCACCTCGCTACCAAGCCTGAGAGGAAAGCGTAAACTTTCCATGCTGTGTGATATGAAATATTCATACTGGCTTTGCACCAGAAGTCAATGGCTACACCAGCTCCTCTGCTCTGGGTTCCTTCCTCTACTCCAATGAAATTTCTTTCTCTTTCCATGAAATCCATAAAAGCTGCAGATGCTGCTGCCCTGCAAACGTGCAGTAGTGTTTCCTGACATTCAGACTAAGGGCTGAATTTTCTGAGAAACTTTTCTTTGCGTGGCTGCAGTCTGGGAGAGGCTCTTCTAAGGTCACGGGGCCAGGATGAGCAGCTGACATCAGGAAAGGCTTCCCAGCTGGAGATGATGAGAATCCTTCTCCATTTCCATCATGCTGGGAACCTCCTGTTCCTTCCTATGGCTGCTCAGACGCACACGAGCACCTGGCAAGACCTGCTTGCCCTGATCACCTCTAGACCCTTAGAAAAGGGAGAGCAGTTGCAGGGGTCTTGAGGACAGTGTGCAAGGACCCTGTTTCACCCGTTCCCGGCCCGACTTGCTGCCATCGGTGTGTCAGCCGGGCGCGGGTGCTTACGGAGCTGCGTGTGCACAGCGCAGCGGAGCCCGTGTCGAGCGGCGCAGGTTCCTCTGCCTGCCGCCCTGCCCACGCGGGAGCCCGGCTGGAGCGCTGGCTGAGCCGGGGCGTCTCTCCCTCCTCCATGTTAGACTTGGTAAGTTTTTCACATTCGCATATTGACCTTTCCTAAATCCTTCTCAGCCTCCCACCAAGGCGGCTGCTGCTGCTGGGAGTGAAAGGAAGAGTTGGCAGGACCTGAGCAAGCTGAATATCATTTTTCTTAAACAGTTCTGAGCTGTTCAGGGGCATAAAACCTCTAAGAGCTCCAAATGGCATTTTTCAATGTGCTGCCTCCCTCTCGAAAGGTCAGATGGGAGTTAAACTGGAGGCTGCTCTTCTTTCCATCTTAATCAGGCAACGCACACGCTTATCAAATTTCACTCCTGTCTCCCGACTCTGATGGAATTGATAACCAGATCTGAATTCTGCCCGAGCTTTGCTGATGCAAAGGCGATGTGAGATAGAGCAGGCGATGCCAGGCAGGGGACACAGTGCAGCAGAGCAGCCATGCACGGTGCCAGCGTCACCAGCACCTCCTTGCCCCGGCGTGTGGTATCATGATGGTACGGCCCAGCCAAATCTGTGGCTTCTATTCATACCAGGTATAGCTGTGCTTTTATATTCCTCTTAGCATCTCTGAACCTCTCTCTGTCCTCTCCCTGCGGACACCAGCTCAGCCTCGGGGCTCTTCCCTTGTCCCACAGCCCCGTGGGTCTGCGACGCTCAGGCTTGGAAGGAAGAGCCAGGCAGGCTGTGCCATGGGACAGAGAAAGCCACAGGGCAAGAACAGCAGCTGAAATGGGAAGAGAAGGCGGCTGAGACCAGGAAGGAGGGCTAAGCACAAGGATTTTGCACGAAGCAGAAAGGAAGACTTTGGAGCCAGCGCATGGAGGGGAGACGGGCGAGCGAGGGGGCTGCCGAGCAGGGTGCTCCAGTGCGCCCCATTGCATGACTTCCAAGAAGCAAGAAATGCTGTTAGTGCTTCCTTGCTTGGAAAAGTCCTGCTCTCCAGAGGGCTGATAGTCACAACCTTGACATTCAGCTCACGGCCTACTTCCTACCTCCAAAAAATCAAACATGAATTAATAAAACCTTTAAATTAAAAATAAAGCACACCGCAAAGCAAGCCTGAAGCAGAGCTAATTCTAGCAGGAAGGTACAAGAGACTCCGGGAAGAGCCGCTCCACTCCCAGCAGTTTTGCAGAAGGAGCGATCCCGAGGGAGCCGGGGCAGGATCCAGTCGCCTGTTCCTGTGAGCTGTGGTTGCCTTGCAGGGAGCTCCCGCAGCCAGAGCCGAGCGGGACATCAGGCCGTGGCGGGAGCTCCTGCTGGGATCACGCGAAGACACCTCTGCCCTCGCTTGGCCCGGCTCGTGTTGCTGTGCTGATCCCATGCCAAGTCCCCGCGAGCCGCCGGCAGCGCCAGGCTGGCCCCGCTGCCCCTGCCGCAGGGCAGCAGGACGGGGCACAGCGGCGACGAGGGGATCCCTGAACAGCGCGGCCGAGCCGAGAGCTTCATTAATATTCTGCTAATGAGTCATTTCCAAACTCCCTCCTCGCCCCCTCCTCTCTCCTGATTACTCACAGACAGATGTGCCATCGTATTCCCTGTGACAACGATAAAGCGGGTATTTAGAGAATCCCTTTCCTGGGGACCTGGACGTGCTCTCTTAGTGCTCTGGGGGAAGTTCCAGCAGAACCATTGCCTCCATGCTCTCCTTTTTGTTCATGGCTCCCAGCTGTGGTAGAGGGACACGGCTGAGCTCAGGTTGCAGATACTTATCGCTTCCCTCACCAAGGTAAGAAAGCTGGGGGCAAGGCTGAATTTGTATTCGGAGAAACGTTGCCCTTCTTTAAAAGACCTTTTAAAGCTGTCACGTTTGAGGTCAAAGGCGACAACGTTTCCAGTATCTGCCTCACCAGCCGCAGATATCCTGGCCTTTATAAAACAGCACGAACTTGCTGCAAAACTTGCTGTTAAATGACAACAACAACAAAAAATCTGCTGCAATTGCTGCCAAAATGCTTTAGCGAGGCCAACTCCTGAGCCTCTGAGCACGAGCAGCGGGACGGCAGTCAGCAGGGGAGAGCTGGAGGGGCTGTGCCCAGCCATATGTGCCCCGTCATGAAGGAGCAGCAGAGAGCAGAGCTCTGGCTGCTTAGCTGCACGCTCCTGCCCTTACCAGGTGGGAAAAGCATTTGCTGGGCCTCCGAAAGCATCCACCTTCGGGGAAAAAAGTCCTTCCAGCCCACGGGAGCATCAGGCAGCAGGTGGAAGCCCTGCCTCTATTTCTGGGACAAGATCCGTCATCCTGCCACCCCTGGCTGGTGCCGGTCTGCTCGGCTCCTTGGCTTCAGCCCCCCTTGCTGCAAGCAGATGCCTTGCCCAGGTTTCTGCTGCTGGTGAAGCCCAGCTGCAGCCTGGCACTTCCAGGGTGATTTAGTGTTTCTCTCTCCTGCTCTGTCATGTCATCCGTCCTCCAAGGTGAGCTCGCCACATTTTCTGTCAGCTGTTAATTCATCCTGATGTTTGCATTCCTGTTTCTTTCCAAAGCACCACAAATCACGTTGCCTCTCCCTCCTGCAAATATCAGCCTCCCTGGGGAAAGGGGAAGGCCCCAGGAAAGCACCACACAAAACACGTTTTAGTGCTCCGCCTGCCTCGAAAGGAAATCATTTCAAAATGGGTAAATCTCCCATCATGTTAATCGATTACTTGAATATTTGCTGTACTTCTAAGCACTCACCTGCTTTTCAAAGCTAGATAGGAAATCTCACAAGCATTCTGGAAAAGACACATACCTGCACACACATGTACACACACACACATATGTGCACACACATGTACACACGCACACACACATGTACACATACATATACACACATGCACACAGAGCAACTCCCGAGACGCCCCAGCTCCGCTGCGGGCAGCACTCTGAGCATCCATCAGGGCAGGGCTTGCAGCCCCCTGGGGGAATGGGGCAAGTGGCTGCAATATTTTAAAAGTCACAGAGTTGCATTCTGTGTCAAAAGTGGTCACATTAAGCTACTTTGACCTTTAAACTCCATTTTTTTAATCCCTTGCTTTGGCATCCGGTATGATTTGCATTCAGCTATACTGACACTCAGCCTAACAAATGACTTTCTTTCCAAACTGCCTTTGAAGTATCTGAACTTAATGGACTATAACATTTATGAACATCTGAGTTCTTCTCTCAGCAGCTGCACTAGGTTATTGATGATCTAATTGAAATGCTGGCAAATATATCCCAGCAGTATATGGGGAGCAGCAGACTACGCGGCAAGACCCAAGAGTCTTGGAAGCGTATGTTTTGCATGCTATTCATTAGAAGCAGGCAGTATATTTTCAGCTATGTTAAAACAACAACAAAGAGCAGAGTAAAGACACCAGAAGCAAAAAAAGAAAAAAGAAAAAAAGAAAAAAAAAAACCCGACGGGCAGGCGGAAGGCTGAGATTTGCTGATGCTCCACAGCTTGCTGTCAGCTCAGCCGTACAGTGGAGGAGGCCAGTGATGCCTCTTGGACCCTGTAATTTATTTACAGCCCATAACCGAGGGCAGCTCCAGTTAGGATACATCCACCTTCCTGCCTGCACAGTGTAGAAATAAGTGAACAAGCTGTAAACAAGACAACTGGGTACCAAAAACGTATTATGTTCAAAACCATCACCCTCTTGTCTAAGCCCCATGAGGGGTTATCTAGGTGAAAATGTCCTAATTGCCCATAAGCTGCCTCCCCGGCTCCACAGAAGCCCAGCTGGCACGCGTTTCCTCCGAGAGCTAAAAACCTTCAACTTTGGAGATGCCCATTTACTTAGTAATATCTGCAATTTCATTGCACTCAATATTTATCCAGCAAGCAACTGATAGCCACTGCCTTGTTCTACACTCATTGGCGCATAATTAAGCAAAGGGAAGAAAGTCAAAATGTTTAGCAGCAGCAGCATTCGCGTATTCAACAATAACAGGAAAGATATGAACGCTGTGCTGCTAAAAATAAATAGGGGATGTCTTATTAGGAGGTGTATTTAGTTCCCATGCAGTGAATAGCTTCAGGCACACCATTGCCTTCCATTTCATTTTGTTTGATGGTATCCAATTTACGCCAAGGATAAAAGAGGAAGAAAAAGAGATATTGAAAAAGAGGAGAAATTTTTGACATGAAAATAAAGATGAGAGGAAATCAAATTTGTATCTCGGAGCAGATGGAGGCTGAGCCATTCCTGGCACTATCCACACAGCTGGATTCACTCTCATGGTCCAGGCTGGCTAAAAGACACCGATAAAAATGAAAAATGCAAATGAATTCTCTACACCTTAGTGGACATACAGAAATGGAGGGTGCCACTCAAAAGGCAATCTCTCCAAAACATTTAAAAACATTGTGCAATTTATATCTTGTGCTTGACAGAGCATCCAAAAGTAATTTCCACACTCTGTACCAGTGCCACAGCTCTCCGCCGAGGGTGCCAGTCAGTGCGCAGTGACCGCAGTGCTGCTGTATAATTTCCCTTTCCTCTCCAAGCTGCAGTGCTTTAAAATGCGATACGAGCTGGCGGCTGGCCTCTCATTTCTGCTGGAAAATCTGGCTGTGCCAGCATGTGTAAGGTCAACAGCACAAAGCCTGCTTATTAACTGGAAATCTGGGGGATCTGGTGCCAGAAAATAGCTTTCAGCCTTTGTGAAAATGAATAAAGAGGTTCAGGGCAATGGTTCGCTACAGAGGAAAAGCAGTTTTGAGCATCCTCTGCTGAGCACCTCTTGTCTGTCTCGCCGTGTGCCAGGACGGGGAGGGCGGCAGCACCTCGGCCCTGGCACCGCGTCCTCCCCAGCCCGGCCGCGCCGGGACGGGCGGCCCGCGCCGAGCACGCTCTCGCTCCTCTCTGTTCGGCTCCAGGCGTCCCGTTATTCCAATATCACTGTCGCCAGGGCGAGTCACCCCGAGGAAGCTCCGGGACGGCTCCCGGCTTTGGCCGCGTAGCCCCATCACCTGCAATGCCGTCCTGCCTCGCTGCTCCGGGGAGGAACAGCGCGGGCACGGAGAAGGGAGGTATTTCCCATTTCTGCCACTAAGTGGAAATTTACAGGGAGATTTTTGAGCATGAGAAATCTCAGCCGCTGGGCTGCAGGCCAGTGAGGTATTGAAGCGCGCCCTCAGCATCGGAGCGATTTGGCTTCGCTGCATTTCACAATAACTTGCCCACGCTTAGGTTGATGCATGGGGGGTTGATGCATTTTGCTTTTGGCCAGTGGAAGTTTTTGATGTGACAACGGAGAGAAAATATTTCTGCTCATTTACCACTTAAGTCTGGAACAGGGGTTCAAAGAGAGATTATCCCAGGCTGCTTACAAGCTGCTTGACTGAGGCACCAGGAAGTTCTCGCTTTATTTGTTCCTAGATCTCATGTTACTTTCAGGCAGAAGAATCAGAGGGAAAGGGTTAAACCATGGACCTTCCTGCGCTCACATAGCAGGATCCTACAGAACAGCGAGCAGGCTAAACCCAACCAGTTGCTTATCTCACACATCCATTGGGAATGGTTCTTCAAGGCTAAAAATTCCCCAAAGTTTTCCCGTAGATCAACTTTTAGCCATTTTGACTTCGGAGCCTTGGTCATCACAGTGTCCTGGGAAGCGGACAACAGTTCACAAAATTAATTTCTCTGGTATCTTTAGATCACAGCGGAGGCAAAAGGGTATACACTTTTGACGATAAGGAAAGGGCATTTAAACAACTGTATTCCGCTAATTTTGCAAATAGATTTTGGATAGAAAGATTAACATTTCCACTCCTGGCTAATGTATCATGTAAATTCTAATGATAATGCAGCTCCCCTCTCCCTTGAGCTGTTAAATGATTTCCTGAGGCTCCTTGCAGAATACATGCTTCATTTAAATCCCCTCTCTCCTCTCTCGCAAATAATGAATACCAGATTCATTCCGTGGATTTGTCGCTTAAAATTTCTATTAAGAAAGGGAGTTTTATGTTAGCAGCATAAGAGTTTTGGACCAGTTAGCACAAGCTTTGACAGTGCTTCATCGGTTCTGTTGTCATACTAAATACTCGCTTATACTTTCAACCTAATTAGCTTTCCTTTGTAAGAATAGGAAGCCATGGAAAACAATGGGACCCTCTGATCTGGGATTTGGATGCATGTGGGCTAGGAAATGAGCATGCTGAAGAGATAAGGCAGATTAATAATACAGAAGAGATTTCTACAGACCAGTCTGTCAGTCTCACTTAGCGTGTTTTTTGTGGACTGAAATTTTATTCCTATTTGAAGTTATGCAAAAAATGCACGGTATAAATCATGGTATAAATCAACCAAAAGAGCTTTGTCTAGGTCAAAGCCAGAGGGAGCCTGGGAGCCTGGTTTCTTTCCAAACATATAAATCATCCTAAAGTGACTCCAAACTCGCTGGAATGCTTCATGAAACTTGGGAATGTTTCCAGCAGATCTGGCTTGAGTCCCAGTGCAGAAGAAAAGTTCCTTAGAATTAGATAAATTTCACCCATTTTTAATGTTTTAGCTGCCAACTTGTTGACCAATTCCAAATGCGACTGACACTACACAGCTAGGAATGGCAGAAGGGCTCAAGATGAGTTTCAGTTTTCTGTTTCGGAAGAGCTGTGGCAACCGAGCTGCTTCCCATCAGGATGCTCATAGAGCTCTGGTCCAGCAAGGGTGACGGGGAATGCTAAACAGCAATTATTAATTCTAAAAATACTGTTTAATTCTGCACATTAGGAGAACTTGCCATCCAGAGCTGGCCAAGGAGGTCTCTAGATCACTAATATTGTTTTTTCATAAATCATAAAATATTGGATAAAGTTCAAAGCTCTGCAATAAGGGGAATGCTGTGGTTGTGTCAAAAAAAGAGGAAGCACAGTAATGCCAGAACTGTGGGGCTGTGATCCAGCACCAAGCCAGGGCAGAAGGATGGAACAGCTTTGACCAGCAAAAGATGTAAAAGTAATTGCCATGTGCTGGCTGGTCAAATTAAGGCAGTATCCATATCAGAATACAAGTGGGGCTGAGGGAAGAAATAAACAGGGCTGAGACGTGTGTCAGGCACTTGCCAGGCGGGAGAGCAGGGTGGGCGAACCTGAGCAGGGTGGTCCGTGCAGGGTTGTGCCGGAGGCAGGGATGCCCGGGAATGGGGAGGCCCTTCCCAGCCGGAGCGTGGGAGAAGCGCCCTGGAGAAGCTGCGAGTGTCTCCAAAGCAAATGAGAGCGACTCCTGAGGTTCCCCCGTCGCTTCTGCGGGGGGTTACATAATGGTTTCATGTACTGGCATATCAAACAATTATTTTTTTTACAACATTTTTTAGCTCCTAAGTGAACACAGCATGTTTTCTGATCTGCATTTCCCTGCTTTGATCATCTGTTCTGCAGATCAGTTTTCATGTTTAGAGGTACAGCAGGATACATAATGAATGCAAATGTAATGCGTTCAGAGATAAATGTCTAGACTTCAGAGCCTAATCCTCACAAATCTTACACCCTGGTACAATGTTTTCATATTTAATACATTTGGAGGGATTCTGCTTTTATAAATAACGAACTAATCTCATCTTCAAGGCATCACTTTGCAGTTTAGGTGTAAAAAAAAAAAAAAAAGAAAGCAATACTCTGTGCTCCAAAAAATCCATTTTAACCAATATTAACTCTTGCCTCCTCCCAGGGAAAGGCTTTCGCAGGTTTGGCAGGTGATGCTTTTTTGAGCAAAAGTGGATGGGAAAATTTCATTGCAGGGGACTGGGCAAGAATGAGGATAGGAAGAAGCTGAGGGGGTGGAGGAGGGAGAGGCCTTTGCGGGCAGGACGGCTGCTCCTGAGCACAGGGGGAGCCCCATGCCCGAGCCCGGGGCTTTGCAGGGCAGTGGCGGAGAGTCTTCGGCCTTGCCCTTCCTGCGCCGGCGCCGAGTTCCCGTGTGGGTGACCAGGGCGGCAGCGTGCTCGGGCTAGGGGCTGCGGGGCCGAGCGCTGCGGTGCCCCCGCACGCGGCCACGCAGGCGCGCAGCTCCCGCGCAGCTCCCGCGCAGCCGCCCCCGCTGCGGCTGCCGCCCCAGCCACCGCTTGCGAACTGCCCTGAACTCTCACAAAATAATGCGCTGCCTGCCGTATTGCAGTGGGTAATAACCAGCAGCTCTAAACCTACTGCGGGAGTCACCGTGCAGGTTGTGAAAGAAACGAGGCAGAAAGGAGCCTTGACTGCTCGGGACCACCTGGCTGCGGGCGGGCGGCTGCATTAGCCGGGGAGGCGCCGGGAGCCGCGCGGCGCTGCCGGTTTTGTCGCTGGCAGGGGCAGGTAGGAGGGGTGTTTGCGCCGGATTGGCTTCGTTTCGCTGGCAGCCCAGCCGGCTCTGCGGCTCCTCCGGCCAGGCCTGTTCCAGCGAGCTGCAGTAGATGGAAGACGTCCAGCCCGCGGCTCCCCGGGGCCGGGGCGTCTCTGCCGAGCGCTAGGAGCGGGGACAGCCCAGCGCCCGGGTGCGGCGCGGGCGGCAGGGCCCAGCTCGCAGCCTGTGCCTGCCGGGCAGACAGAAAAGAGAGAAGAGACAAACGCAGGTACTGGGGAGCAGAAATGTCTCGTGCAATATTCGTCCGGTGAGTGGCAGGAGAGGGAGCTCCCTTTAAAAGCAAGGAGCAAAACGCAGCTGCGTTTCGGACCATCCGGCATCAAGCACACGTACCGGCACCCTCCTTTCCCCCAAATCCTGGCACCCTCTTCTCCGGCCTCCCTGAGCTCTCCATCCTCGTGCAGCAAATGGGGCTCCCGCTCGGGAGCAGCCGTGCGGGCGCCCGCCCGGCCCCCCGCTCAGGCTCCCGGCCAGGGCTCCCCGGAGGAGCTGCTCGCACAGTTAGGCCGTAATTACTTTCTCCTTTCTCCAGCCAACCTCCAAGCCCTCCTTTGCAGGGGGAATTGCTATTCCCTTGCCAGGAGACGGGGCTCCCGCGTAATTGAGAGAGCGGCCGTGGCCGCGGTGCCTGCGCAGGCGCCCTCCTCCCTCCCGCTCGCTGCTGTACGGGAAGGAGAAGCCCTCAAGATACGCTGGACAGACTCTTGGAAATAACCTTTCTCATCTCAAAGATCCTGCTGAATTTTAGATTAAAAGGGAAGCTTTTCTTTCAATAATGCATTTCCCCCTTGGCTCCCTGGCTATCAAGTAACTTTCCCTGAACAGAAAGCTCAAAAAATGAAGCTTCCCCAAATTCAGATTCATGAACTGAAACTCTTCCCTCCCAGAAGCCTGGCTGGAGAGAGCAGAGGCAATCAGTGCATGAATTTCACATTAAGAGGAATAAATAAAGCACAACCTTCTTCCTTTTGTTCTTGCTGCCCATGCAGGAGAGGTGGAGTTTCTAAACACTGCTCTAAACCAGGACATTGGGAAAAAGAGAGTCACCCAGCTCTGAGCCCGCACGTGACGGGAGCTGTCCCGGCCCCAGCCCGAGCCCCACGGCCAGCTGCGTTTGGCCTGGAAGGGGAGCTCAACACGGTGCTGCGCGCTGGCTGCCGGGGAAGGGGAGGCTCCGAGTAATCCATCCCTTTGGCCCAGCCTCTCTGGCTCATTCCAGCACTGACTGCTGTGCCAGGGCCAGCGGAGGGAGCCCGCAGGGCTTGGATGGCAACGTCCCTCCCGCGGCGCCCGAGGATGGGGCGGGCGCGCGCAGAGCGAGCGCTTTGTCCTGGAGCTGCCGGTAGAGCTTCAGGACGCACAAACCTGCACGATGTTTTCCCAGAGCAGCGCTTGGCAGGCGCCGCCTTCCAAGACGAATTGTTCCCTGCAAAGGTGCTTTTTTGGAGGAGAAGGGAAGGGGAGCTCCAGGCAGCGGCACCACCTGCGCGAGCGGAGCCGAGCCAGGAAAGGCAGGGCCGAGACGGTCCTTCGGGTCACCTTGGCCACTGCCAAGATGGGACACAGTGTCCTCAGGCGGGGACACTGATGACGCACAGGGTCTGGCGGGCCAGCTGTCCTCAGGCTGAGCGTCACCCGGGCGCGCTCACAGCACCGGTGTTACTGCTGTTACTGCTCTTACTGGTGTTACTCCTGCTGTGCTGAAGCTCCCCCTGAGCGCCTGTAGCCCAACAGCCGGTGCAGGGGTGTGTGTGAACGTGTGTGTGCACACACGTGTGCATCCCTGCGCACAACTGCACTGTGTGAGATGGGTGGTAGAGCAGGAGGGAGCAAACAAACCTCCCGAGACTAAGCGAATCGCTCCAAAATGACTCCAAGGGAATGATTTAACACCCCAAACACGGCCCGGTTGTGCTTTCAGCCCCTTCATGATGGAGGGTGTTCAGTGCTGGCTGACCTAAATTAAAATTGAAGCTTTAACGAGGGAAGCAGCGCAGCGCCGGGATGGAGGCCTCTCCCGGGGCGCCGACCTGCCTCGGCTGCAGCGTGCCGCTTCCGAGCGGGCTCAGAAATTACGGAGGTAATCGCTTTTTATTAGGGCACATTACTTCTATTGGATTACATTTGTGTTTATGCTCCTTATTTACTTGCTAAGATAATTCCCACCGCTGCTCACAGAACAAACTGTGCAGTGCCGGCTGCCCTCACCTGCCGCAGGAAAGAGCCCCTTTCCCGGGCTGCTGGTGCCGCTGCCGAGCTGAACCGATTCCTGCTCCAGCTCCCCCAGAACCTATTGCTTCCCTGTCCTTATGGCTCCGTAACGGTCACCTGTGGACCACGAGCAGCTTTCTGTGTCCCCGCTTATGGCCCTGCGTGGGGAAACACGGGGCCCGAAGCGCAGGCGGCTCTCCTGTTTGACCCAGAACCGGTGGCAGGTCCCAGGGTGGCGATGCAGCCTGCAATAAGGAGCGCAAGCAGCCGTGCACCCGCCAGGAATATTGATGCCTCGAGCTCATTTCAAGGGCTGAATTCCCTCCCTTGGCCACGCAGATAACAGAAAGGGAATGATCGATACCTGCTATGGAGATTAGTTTTCAGGGCACTAATAGCATATTCCCTACATGTCTCCAAGCCGTGTTAACATGCAAGAATGCTGATTGCTTTTGTTTTTGCAAGTGGCAAAAAAATGAAGGTCTTGAATTCTTTTTGCTGCTCATATTGCCTAACCCTAAACTGTCTGGACTTCATCTGTGGAGGGCAGACAGTGCAGCCCATAATCATGTTTCATTCTTGGCACCGGGTATTTTTGACATAATGGCAGCAGCTGACAATTTGCAACTCCATAAACTGAATGCATCAGTCTAATTTATGTATGGAGCTAATGGATCGTTGCTCCTGTAATAAACTACTCAGAGTGGGTAGGATTTATCAGCAAGTGGGTTGCCCTTTACACATTTGTATTTAATTTTGCTTTATTTTGTGAGGTGCCGAGTCAACAAATGATTAAATAAGAGCAAATATTTCTCCACTGGAGTTTTATCAAGTAACTTAATCCAGTTAAGAGATGGAATGTAACTGCTTCTGGAAACAAAGCTCATTTTCACCGGGATTTTAAATAAATAAATAAAGATAAAGGTTTTTCCTTTTGAGTGTATTGGGAGACTACAAAGTGTATTATGTCTGGAAAATAAATAGGAAACTTGTTGTGATGATGGATGGGATCGAGGCACCGCTGCTTGCACAGCCAGGCTCTGAGCAGCCCTTCCCTTGCCGTGCTGCGCGGCTGCCCCCGCCACCACCCGGTCCCGCTCCTGCATCCCGGAGGGAATGTGGCACCAGTGCAGGATGCCGGCCAGCACCTTGCAGGGGCGCAAGGAGGAGACGTCGCGCTGCGACGCATTCCCGGGACAAGGGACACGGACACCCTGCCCCTCCGGCTGCACTGCGCCAGCCGCCGCAGGGCTGCCAGCGCGGGACGTCGTTATCCAGCGCGTGCCGGGCCCCCGACAGCCTGTCGGAGCCGTCACTCCCCCCGGGTCGCTGCGCTGGTAATTCCTCCCTAAGTGCAGTATATTGCACTTGTCCCTGCTGGATTGCATCCTGTTTTTTGCAGATGATTTATCCAATTTGTCAAGATCACTTTGAATTCCCCTCCTGCCTCCCCGCGTGCCGCTCTTCCCTCCCAGCTCGCTGTCATCTGCCCATTTAGTGGGCGCTGAGCGCTCCCTCCAGCACCCCCGTCCCCAGCGGACGCCGGGGGCTCGGGGCCGGGGCAGCCCGCAGAGTGCAGGGCAGGAACCACAGCGGCCGCTGTTCTCCTGCTCCCTGTTGCCTCTTCCCTGGGGATTTGGGAGCCCGTGGGATGGGGAAGAGCCGAGGGCTGCACGGGAGCCGCTGCAGCGTCGCGCTCAGCCCTGCCTGCGCCCGTGGGGCTCCGGCCCGGCACCAGCTCCACGTGCACCGTGTTTCTGCTGCGTCCCCGCTGCGAGTCCAAGGCGGAGAGCGCAGGGGGAGCAGGCGCCTCCGTCTCGCCGATGCTGCCATCTATAGCGGCCGGGCCGCAGCGCAGAGCTGCGGGAGCGCCGGGCCGGGCGGGCGGCAGAGCCGGGCGCAGGACAAGGGACCCCTGCAACTCCCCATCCAACCCGAGGGCCGAGGGCCGTGGTGCCACAGGCAGAGCCGCTTCCCACACCCGGCATCCCGTGCAACGGGCCTGGGCGTGCAGGGGATGCTCGTGGCAGCAGCCCCGCTCGGCGCGTGCACGGCTGTGCCGCAGCAGCAGCGTTCGCTGCAGCACCCTGCACTCATCCCACGGGCTTCCAGCGCAGGCCGAGCAGCACATAAATATTGCAGCTCTTCTTTTCCTTTTTTTTTCTTTTTTTTTTTGTTTAATTTGAAGCTGTCTTGCAAACTGAGCTATCTAATCCTGGGAACATCTGCTTGGAGCAGGCAGCAATCTCTTAAATGCCACTGTGCTCTGAAGCAGTTCTCCTCCTCTCTGTGGGAGCCCTGGGAAGAGTTTAACGGATACAAGGCGCCTCCCACAGCTCGAGCTAATGATCACAATACAAATGACATTTGCATGCTATGATATTCCTTTTGTGCAGAAGACTGTCGGCACAATAACATCTATTCATCCCCTGCAGCTTGTTTCCTCTCCATCTGAAAATAATTTCCCAGCCCAGGTAATAACCAGCAGCAGTGCAGACCAGGAACGAGCCCCGCCGAGTCGGCCGTGCCGGAAGATTTCATTTGGATAATCAATAAATTAAAGGGTTTCAGGGAAGACTGCGGGTGGCTGGGGGTTTATTTGAAGGACTGTGGGCTGGGGGTGGCTGAGATGGGGTTTTGTTAATCCTCATTTGGAAGGGCTTCTTCATGACAGGCTCAAAAGTGACACGTATAAGTTGCTTCCCCCCCAAAGAAAAAAAAAAAGAGAGAGATTGGAGATTTCATGATGGAAAAAGAAAGTAACAACATCAGCAAATTGCCAGGGGAAATCTGCCCTGGCTGCACGGCAAAGGACAGCGCGGCCAGTCCCGGTCCCCGTCCTGGTCGCTGCCTGCACGGTGCAGCAGAGCGGTGCCGACCCAGGGGACCCGCGGCCCAGAAACGCAGGGAAAAGTCGCAGCTTTGGGCTTCCCGCTCTCCTTCCGGTGGCTGCAACAAGTCTCTCCATTTGTCTTTCCTCCCTAATATTTTTCCCCTCCAAATTTACTTTGTGCTACAAACCTGGCCCTGGCTGCGCGGGAGCCGCTCATCGAAGGGCGATCGCGGCGCTGCCCCCGCCGCGTGCGCCTCGTGCGGCTCCACCGGGCCGGCCCTTGTGCGGGAACCGGCAGCATTTAAGCTGCTGAAATGCGGCAGACACAGAATCGATGGCACAATATCGCAGCTCCGGAAGAACTGGTTAAATATTTTGCTTCTTGTTGTTTGCTCCCTGCGAATCCAGGCAGTGCCGGCAGGGCCAGGGCTGGGAGATGAACGAGGACCCCCCGCGGCAGAGGGTTCATCCCGCAAAACGCGTCTCTAGGTCAGTGCCCGTGGGTGCTGCAGGGCAGGGGGACACACGAGGAGGCTGCTCCCGAGCCCCGATGTCACGGAGCAGCTCCCACCTTCCGAAGGGCTGCCGTCCCCCCCCGGGGGGCTGAGGAGCCACGAGGTCCCCACAGTCCCTGCGGTCCCTGCACAGGGCATTGCAATGGCTCCAGTCCCTCCTGCCATCCCGGCACCTTCCTGCCGAGCTTTGGAGCGGCGCGAGCCCCTCACCCGCGGTCCAGCTGCCGGCCCCTCTTCCCAGCCCCTTCCCGCCCGCTGTGACCGGGGCCGCCGCGCCAGCGCGTCCCCCCCTCGGGCGCTGCTTCTCCTCCTGGCTGCTGAAACAGAACAAGCTGCCTGAAAAAAATAAACCCTTCGGTAACTCACAACAGCAGTAACTGAGCGTGAGTGGGAGTTTATAAAAGCAAAGAAATAAAAGAGGATTTTCCCTCTCCTAATTTACACTGTGACATTTAATATATGGCAGTGGTTATTCCTGTTGCCTCCACAGCGCTCAGGCTGTAGTAAACACGCGGGCCGCGCACGCTGCGTGCCGCGCTGCCGGCACGGGGCCGGAGCCGCCGCAGGGGCCACGGACGTTGTCCCTGAGCAAACACAGCGGCAGCAGCGGGAGCGGGGGCTGCGCGGCCCCAGCGCAAGCCGTCCCCGCCCGGCACTGGCTGCATCACTCCGGGGACCCGGGCCACAGGGTCCGGGACCCTGAATGAGCAGCGCTCGTCCACCCTGGGAGACGCTGCTGGAGAGCGGTCAGTTCCCAGGTGGCCGGGATTGCTGCCCTCGGTGCTGGGGAGCATCATCCTGGCCCAGGTTGCCCCCAGTCTGAGCACCCGCTCAGCAAGGGCAGGAGCTGCCTCCTCTCCCCGCCTGCGCTCCCGAGGGAGCCCCTGTCACCCTCCATAAGCGGTCGCCGGTGGAAGCGGCGGCATTAAGCACGTTGTGGATAATTCATCCCTGTCATGGAGAAGCGCTCGCAGGCAAACATCTGTGGCACTGGCTGGTGGCCTGGCAAGTCACCAACGCGACGCAGGCGGGCGCTGGGTGCAGGGATGCTCCTGCCGGCCCCATCCCGTGAGCCAGACCACACGGATGCTCCTGCTGGCCCCATCCCGTGAGCCAGACCACACGGATGCTCCTGCCGGCCCCATCCCGTGAACCAGACCACACGGATGCTCCTGCCGGCCCCATCCC
>VZSV01000077.1:2747975-2763711 GCA_013398735.1 Nothocercus julius
GACCACAGGGATGCTCCTGCCGGCCCCTTCCCCTGAACCAGACCACACGGATGCTCCTGCCGGCCCCTTCCCCTGAACCAGACCACACGGATGCTCCTGCCGGCCCCATCCCATGAACCAGACCACACGGATGCTCCTGCCGGCCCCATCCCGTGAACCAGACCACAGGGATGCTCCTGCCAGCCCCATCCCATGAACCAGCCCACACGGATGCTCCTGCCGGCCCCATCCCCTGAACCAGACCACACGGATGCTCCTGCCAGCCCCATCCCATGAACCAGACCACACGGATGCTCCTGCCGGCCCCTTCCCCTGAACCAGACCACACAGATGCTCCTGCCGGCCCCATCCCATGAACCAGACCACACGGATGCTCCTGCCGGCCCCACCCCGTGAACCAGACCACACGGATGCTCCTGCCAGCCCCTTCCCCTGAACCAGACCACATGGATGCTCCTGCCAGCCCCATCCCATGAACCAGACCACACGGATGCTCCTGCCGGCCCCACCCCGTGAACCAGACCACACGGATGCTCCTGCCGACCCCATCAGTGCCGAGCCGGCAGGAGAGCCAGGGCTGCAGGCACAAGTGCTGGCAAGGGAGGGAGCAAGGGCAGGTGTGGGATGAGGACGAGGATGGGGATGGGGACAGCAAGAGCTGCACTGCTCCTGTAGGGAGTAAGGCTGTGCCCAAAGCCCTGCGTCCAGAGCCAAAAGCCCCAGGAAGGCAACGCTCCCCCGGCTGCTGCTGAGAAACTCCCAGCAATCCGCATCGTTCTGGGAAGATCCTGCAGGATGTAATAGCTGTGAGGAAACTGGTGGCCTGAATGGAAATATGGAGGCCCACGGCAGTCCCTCCTGAAAGCGCGGAGCGGGAGCGAGGCCGGGGCCCTTTCCCTAGGGTTTTGCCGGCCGGTTGTGGCAGCCCAGCGTGTCCCTGTCCTGGTGGGCGCAGCGGCAGGAGCGGAGCCGGGATTCGCGGGCACCGCTTTGGCTCTCATCCTCAGTGCAGCAGCGTTGCATGTAGCAGTGAGGGGTGAAAAATGCTGGTTGGAAGTGGGATTTATTCATCGATGTTGTCCTTATAATGCACACGGGGAAATTAACTTAAATCCTGGGTTATGAAGAGAGCTAATTAGTTAATCCATGTAAAGTGCTTTAAGACTCTCAGATGAGAGGGAAGAATAGCTAATGGTGGAGCTCAGACAGGGCCCTCCTGATGCAAAGTGAATTTCAGACAGGAAATCCTTACTGTACAGAATGAAATTAAATTCAAGGGCTTGTCTAGAAGAAAAGCCTCCGAATTGATCACATCCCCGCGCATAAAGGCAGTCCATCAGTTCAAGGGCAGCTGACACGTGTATCCATACCCACTAATTATTCTGCCTGGATCCGGCCTCCCTGGCAGCCTCCCAGCACCGATACATTGAGGACCTCTGTGTCAACATTAGCTTTACAGCAGACGGATAATTGGCGGTAAGTACCCGGAGCTGGGCTGTGCTGGACAACATAATGGCAAAAATTAAATTCTGCCAACAAAAAGGCTCTTTGCAGGCGCCCTCAGCAGAAAGGGACTCGGGAGCCGACCCGCGGGACGGCCGAGCGGCGGCCTCGGAGGAACCGGCAGGGCCATGGGGACAGGGGCCCGCAGGGACGGAGCTGGTGCTCGGTCCCCATCTGCGTTGGACGGGCTTCTGCAACGACCAGCCGCGCGGCTTGGAAAAGAGAGGGGAAATGGGCTTTTCCTCTACCCGCGGCGCCCCACGTCCTCCTCCCTCACCTGCCCGCCAGGCAGACGTGCCCGGCGGGGCGGCGCGCGCTCCGTGCGCGGGCCGGGTGCGGGCACGGGCGGGACGTGCCGGCGGCTCGAGCCGCTCCAGCGGCTCTGCCTCACGGACGGCGTAAATTGGATTATGTTGTGAAATTTCCTGGGAGGGAGCTTTGCCATTTGAGTGGCATTTCCATATTCTGCCGAGCAGCTCACATGCCATAAAATCTGATAAGTTTTCTCGGTCATCACTTTGTGTATTTTTATGAGTCTATTAAAATGTGATTTACATTTTTTCAATTTCCCCCCCCCCCCTTTTCCCTTTAATATGCCCGAGGGATGGGGGAATTAGATTGGAGGGAGCCCAGGACCATATGTCCAATTGGATTAGACTCTCCTAAGTGCTCGGCAGCGAGTAATGGGTGCTTTAAACTTGTGTCCCAAATCCTGGATGCTCGTCCGGTCTGCATGGCCAAGCAGCTCCATTCGCTGGCTCCTGTGCAGATCTGGAGCTGTGTGGGAGCTCCAAGCCCCGCCAGCCCTGTCCTCCCGCTGCGAAACGCACCGGCAGCCGATCCTCCCGCAGTCCCAGCAGCCTCACGCCAAAGCCCGTGTTGTTCCGAGGAGGTGGGAGCTGACGTTCTGCTCCTGGGGTTCCTGTGTGCCCAGGGCGAACGGGGCATCCTGCCTGGGACATGAGCACAAAGGTGGCGGGAGGAAATGTGCTCTCCGATTCGGAAGGATATTCACAGAATTCCTATTCTCTGCTCTCCGTGCGATTCTGCTAATGACGGGTTGCCAGTGGGGTTCAAGGACAGGCAGGCGGAGGGACCTCGGAGCAGCCTCTGCAATTCCCTTTTCTCTAAAGCGACTGAGGGAGATTAATAGAAAAAGCATCAGCAAGAAGATTTGCCAAGAAGAATAATCATCTTTTGATCAGAGAGGCACGCGCGCTGGGTAGCGAGCAAGCGGCAGGGGCACAAGGGCTCCCGAGCCTGCCCCTCATTACCCAAAGAGAGCAAATTAAAGCAATTGCGGTTGAACAGAAAACGAGAATTGGGTGCTCTCTCGCCCTAAATCACCCTCTTTCTCTCTGTGACCCTCTGAGGGAGCAATTCACCCGGATTAAGAGGAAAAATGAAGCAGTTTCACACACACCCCACCTCGCACGTGGCCATGGTTTGTGTAGCTTTAGTCCCAGGTCGATTTACCCGCCTTGACAGCCTGGTGCTTGTAAGAAGTGAAGTATCATATTCTGCCTATGGAAAACAGGGTCAAGAAAATCCTGAAGCCTATCTATATATTTTTGTGGTTTTTTTTTTTTTTTTTTTGCAGCTGTGTTGCAATTTCAATTAACATATGCCTTGCTTTGCCCACGGGAATGGTGCAGAGACGAGGAGAACGGGGAACGTGTGGCAGATAATGAAAGACACGTATTCGTTTCTGCTACAGCAGATAGTGCAAGTGCCCATTAAACGCTAAAATTAATTGTTTAAATTGTTCTGAGCAGCATTTACCAAAATCGCCTTGTCAATGCAGCTGGGCATTCGGTTTCAAAAGCTTTGCCTGTGTTATCTGCATCTTAACATTTTAGAGGCAAGCTTCTTCACGACAAACTAATTTGTTCTGCTCGCGTTTATTTTCTCCCTGTGCAACACTTGCAAAACTACGTGGCAGAAATGCAGATGGTTTTTTCCTCTCATTTTCACACTGTGCTGGGAACAAACTGGGAAGCTCGGGGCTCCTTCCCGCGCCGGAGGCAGCCCTGGGGCTCCCGGGGCGCCGGCAGCACCCGTGGGCAGCGCAGCAGGTAGCCGCGGGCTGCCCGGCGCGGGGAGCGGGTGGACGGAGAGCAGCCGCTCGGAGCACCCAGGGAGGGGACGGCCACCGAAGAGCACAAAATCCTGGTGTGCAAATAATTCCAGGAGCATCGCAGGGGCTGCCACTGCAGCGACCATTGCGGGGGCGACACGGGGATATTGCAGGGGCCACCACTGCAGGCGCTTGGCATCCATGGATTCATTGTATAGATGGGATGGGATGGGATGGGATGGGATGGGATGGGATGGGATGGGATGGGATGGGATGGGATTCTTAGCGCTTTTTAATTAACTGCTGCAATGGGCGCGCATCACCCTGTTGCCCTGGCCACTACTTCAGTGCTATGGCCACAGTCGGCCGTGCAGTAGCCGCGCGGCATCCCCGCAACCCCAGGGCCGCTGGCCTCGTTTGCAACGCTCATCCCGCAGCTGCCATCCCAGCCCTCGGCAGCTGGAGCTCATCCAGCCCATAAAAGCCAGAGGCAGCTACCCCAGCCCCTCTGCTCTGTTGGAATTGCTGCTGCTTTTCTTTCTTCACCTTTTTGAAGTGAGCTAACTCTGGAAACAAGTACCTGGATCCAGGACAGCTCTGATGGAGGGATTTGTCCTGCCTGGAAAACCCCAAAGGGAATACGAAGCTCCCCAGCACTTGCAGGTGTCTCGTGCCGGTGGCTATTTACCTGCTGTGCAAATGCAGCCCTCTCTGGGGTGAAACATGAAGTCACTTATGTGACTATGAATATTGTATGGCTGCTTAGAAATTAAAATGAAATTTGAGTCATGTAGCATTTATATGCACTTCTAATTTATATTTGAACAGAAGAGGAACTATTTTCTGTCTCAAAATACTAGCTTAATTTTTATCTCTATTATCTTTGGAGCTTAGCGAAGAATTAATTTTTTTTCTTGCAAAGTGGCTTTGAAGCAAAATTAATTCAACCACAGCAGCAGCTTCCCCATCTCTGCCTTTGCAGCCACCCTTTGCAGCTGCCTTTGCAGCTCAGTGTCCAGCTCCCCTCACATCTGAGCTGCTGGTTTTGCTCCTTAATAACCACGTGTGGGGCTATTGCTGAAGGATCTTTTCATCTTCAATTTTCCCAAGAATTATCTCCAAATGTGCTTCCAGGGGGGTCTGATGCATCCGACCTAGTGCCTGCTTCCTACATGCCTGGGTTATTGCAGCTCCGTGGGTTTCCCTGCCCTCCCAGAGCCCCTGGGCTGTAGCTCCTGCTCTAATCTTGTATCAGATGCTAATTTGGGCTTATTTTTCATGCTGATACATGAGCAAAAAAATTCCTGCCCCTGCTCAGGCAGAAAGGATTTGAGGCCATTAATTGAAAATTAATCAAGGAAATGTGTGTGATATCCATGCAGGCCAACCGGAGGTGGACTCGATTAGAAAGAGAAATTGGGCTTGTCTCTTCGTATTGCATTAAGTGTGTTTAATTCCTGACAAGAAGGTTTTCCCAAGGCGAAGCGCAAGCGAGCTCCCTGCCAGCAGCGCGACCCAATCACCAGGGCTGTGACATCTCGGCCACATCCCGGGAGCTCTGGCCTGTTGAGGATTAATATTAATTTCTCTTGAAACTTTGATTTTCCTTGTTGTAATGCAAGTTTTATCTGCCATGAATCAGAGATGGAAAATAAGTCAATCTCTAACAAGGAGGATGAGACAAGTGCTGATTCAGCTAACAGACAGATGACAAACCTGAGAATAGGGGTTTGCAAACAAGGAAATGGGATAAAATTCCCTCTCCCTTGGGAAGAAGAGTCTTCCCTGAGGGAAGATGCAGATCTTACTGCACATATAAAAGCATAGAGATAAATATATGCATAGGGGAGAGAACCTGATCAGATAATGAAGCTGTTGTCAGTGATGATGATAAGTGATAGGGAAGCGTTGGTGCAGCTGATGGTGATGAGCGGGTAGCTCATCCCTTGCTGAACAGCCATAAATACCAGGCGTGGAATAAATGGAGGAAAAATCTGCATAGGGGATTGATGAGGGGGTTAATAGCTCAATCAGTGCAGAGAAATGTTTTGAAACAAACTGCTTGTTGACGCAGGAAATGGAGCTGGAGCGCAGATGGGAGCAGAGGTGCTGCCGAGGAGGTGCCCAGCACTGTCCCCTAGTCCGGCTGGAGCCGCTGTGGCCACGCACGTGCCCTGGACCTGCGGTGTGGCAGGGACATGCCCGCCTGGCCTCGGTGCTGCAGCCCAGAGCTGCGACCACGCAGAGGTTTGGGACTGGGGAACCGCCACCGCGGTCCTGGGGACGCAGCGCCACGAAGACGCGCGGGCTGCTGCGGTCCTGGGGACACGGACGAGCTCTCTGCAGCGGCGCGGGCGCTCTCGGGAGCACTTGCTGCTAACGAATGAAAAAGGAGAGCACTTCAGGAGACCTCATTTTCAGGTATTACTGCTGAAGGCTTTTCATTTGCCAGGGCAGATGCAGGAGGCTCTTGCTGTTTGTGCTGCTTGGAAGAGGCAGTGGTGGCCCTGCTGCCGCTGGCATTTAATCTAAATATCCTGCTGTCAGCTCTCGCTCCTCCTGCAGCCACATGTTCCATTCCAGCCAGGTGCGTTTATGAAGCAAAGCCTGTGTTTCCATAAGATTGCTGTTTTTCTCCAAACAACGTGTTTGCTCCTGGGAAGCATGGGTCAAAATCCGGCCTCCAACGCTGCCTTCTCTTGTGGTTTTATTGCAAGTGTTGCAATATTTTGCTTTGTTTTGCATCTCTGAGCTTGGCTGGGGAAGTCCAGCTTCTCTTCTGTCTGGGATAAGTTTGGTCATTTGACCTCTTGTGACCTTAAATATCGCACCTTAAAACAATCAAAAAGGAGCTATTTAAAGGCAGGAGCAAAGCTGGCTGTATTTGAGCCTGGATTTTCTGCCAGTGCAACCAGCTTTTTCTGCCGGCTCTTGGCTGGACAGTCAATAATGTCGCATCGTGTGTCTGGTGCACCGGGGACTTTTGCAAACGCTACAGGCATTTCCCTGCAACGAAGGAGCAGGGGAGGATGGAGGGGAGCAGGACAGGACAAGGATGCAGGGAGCGTTCCCAGCTCTTCCCTCTGCTCAGCTCTCCAAGCCAGGAGTGCATGGCCCAACGGTGCCCTTGCCCCTTGCGCCTGCAGGCAGAGAGCACGGAAATGAGCTCGGCTGGGATTTGGTGATGCTGCCACGAGGAAAGAGGAGAGAAACTTGCAGGTGATGAGTTTATAAAGTGGAAAAAGTCTATTTGTATCGTATTTGACAAACTGCTTGAGCCAAACATTTGTCTTTAGTTCTGAATTGGCATCCTGCTCACAACACTCCTCTTAATGCAAGAGTGAGCGGCAGCTGATCTGAAATTAATATTGCTTAAAAATGGATTTCAAGCCAACTCCAAACACCACATTTTTCAGATGCTGAGCAGAAAAAAAATCACTGACAACCTAACTTTTTGTTTTTCCTTGGGGCCTGGGGCCCAATTTTCCTGGGCCTTTTAGGGGCATTTGCTTGTATTTCACCTGCAAGGTGCCTCGAGCTGCAACAGAAGTGCCTAATCCCACGCTCTTCCCGGCTCTGCCGCGGTGCTGGAGTCCTCGGCAGGCAAATCCGGTAAGCTCCCTATGCACCTCTAATGAGGGGATTAGCTGGGAACGCCTCTGCCATGCCCAGCACTGGCTAAGCCGGCAAATCCAATACTGCCGTGCTAGCTTGGTGACCTTCCAGTCATGCTGCTGAGCTCGGCCCGCGCGGCCGCATTACGCAAGGTCCCTCTTATGCTCCAGCTACAAGATGGATCCAAACCTGATGGTCTGTTAAGCTCCTTCAGATGCTCTTATGTTTGCAGATCACACGGGTAGCCCTTGCTAAGCCCTGTGATTCAGTGATGCTCCGCTGTTGGAGGTGGAACCAGCTGCTGGCGGGGAACCTTCTGCTTGATGTTGCTGCTGGCCATGGGCTGCCTTGGGTTGGGGCGCTCCTTGCTCCGTACAGGCGGTTGCAACCTTCGTGCTTCCCGGGTTGCAGAGCCATTCGCAGCCTCCCCCTCCTCGTCTCCCCAGGCATGAGGCAGAACCACATCCAGCTGCGGGCTCCGCTCTGCCTGAGTCTCTGCAGGCTCCAGCAGAGCTATTATTTTTAATGATGTGCAGATTTACTCAGGGCACAGCAATCGATGGCGGGTTCAAAGGCTCTGCACTGGGACCAGGTATCTGTTTATCCAAAGCCAGGAGCTGCTCGCCAGCTCCGTGCAGTGGACGGGAGCGTGGAGGCAGCAGCTCCCTGGTGTCCCTGCCTTGTCCGGGCTTTGGGGCAGCGGGCGATGTGACGCTTGGAGGTTTTTCCCCTTGTGAATGCAGAGCTGATTCACATGTGACTACAAGTTATAGTGATCTGTGTGTCAAATGCAACAATTCCAGCGCCTTCAATGGCACTGGCCTCTGTGCTGCCTTCCCTGCAGTCCCCGAGGAGCGGGGCTGGTGCTGGGCGCTCGCGGCGCGGGCGGTGCAGGAGCAGAGTCCCCAGGGCTGTCTCGGGCCTGTGGATTTGGGTTCGGTGCCTGGCCCCAGTGGGGTGAGCAGCAAAGCAAGCCCTCCTCCGTCCTCCTTAACTCAGCGCTTGCTTAAATCAGATGGCGCGAGAGGCTGCCAATCTGGGATTTTCCTCCACGTGGCACAAGCCGCCCTTGGTACCCGTCTGGCCACGTGCCGAGCACGTTGGGTGGCTGCTAAGGCAGGATCTGTGAGCCGCTGGCGATGGCCCGTCCCCGCTATCAACTTGCACGGGGTGTGCGCTGAGCCAATTAATCAAATTGCGGAGGCTTCATCCAAATGAAGCTGGGGGGTGCTCAGCAGAGCCTGCGCGGAGGCACCAAGCCCGTCCAGCAATGAGCAGCGCTGGTGCCGCCGTGCTGGGGACAGGGCCAAGCTCGGGGGGCTGCAACCCGCCAGCCGCAGACCTGGAGCAGCCGGGGGGATCTGCCGCGTGCATCGCGCTGAGCGCGGGGTGTTGCTGCCATCTGCTGAACCCGGCTCGGCCGCGGCGCCGCCGGGCCGGCCCCAGCGCCTACCCCGCCCGCTGCGGCCATCCCGGAGGGGCGAAATCCCGCTCCCTTCGCCGGGCAGGTGCCGAGGTGCCCGCGGCAGCCTCTGCGCTCCCGGGGGAGCCCCTCTCCTTTAAATGGGTGTTTTGCAGTTACAGCAGCTGCTTCAAGTGCAACCCAGTGACACCAAAGCTGAGTTTATCCCGGCCACGCGGCCTTTCCCCATTTTGCATTCCAGATTTTCTCTCCACGCAGAGGAGCACAATCCAATGGGATGGCACACCGGCCCCACACTGCCCAAGAGCAAGGGCAGGCAAGCAGTTACGTCGATGAAGTATTCATTGCTGGCACCTTTTAATTCCCTAAGTGATTAACTTTCAGTGGATTAGAACTGGGATGGCTATTTAATTAACAGACATGTCAAGCTTGCTTATGAGTCATTAAAAAAACCCTACTGATTGACTTGTTAATACAGAAGATATCAATTAGATTTTTTTTTCCTCCTCAGAATTTTTTTGGCTTCAGCTGAAAGGAAGGAGGGAAAAAGGAGAAAGGATGCTGGGACTCGGCTTTATTCTTCCCGGAGCAGATCTCAGCAGCGGCTGATTGCGGAGATTGGTGCCGCTTCCCGGGGGAAGATGCCGAGATGCATCCTGGTGCGAAGGAAGGCTTGGAGCGAGCACAGTGTTTCCTGGGAATCCTCGCTGGGATTCAGGCCCGGACAAGAGCGGAGCAGCCGGGTCTGCAGAAGGTCTTTTTTCCACTCAAAAACTGGGCATTTTTTTACGCTGGGAGCTTCAAAAGGGAAGGGAAGCCTGAACGCAGAGGGAGCAGCAGGGGGCTAATGGGAGCCTTGTTAAAAATGTATCCTGCAATTTGCTGTGCTAATAATTATATCAGGAAAGCGAGTGCCCAGTGCTCTTGGCAGGCGTCGGAGGCCAGACCTAAGTGGGAATTTTCTGCTCTGAGGCTCAGGGAAGAGCTGAGGAAATTTGGGAGCAAAGAGGGATAGCAGGAGTTGAGGAGCTGGAGGCCTTGGAAGGGGCATGAGCAGGAGTTAGCGCCGCAGCAGTGCAGGAGCAGAGGGAGGTCTGAGGATTTTTTTTGAGGATTTTTCCCCTGCCATGAGGAGGGGGGTCCCCGAGGGTGCCGGGATCGCCGTTGTGGCTGGGGGCTGCAAGGGGTTAAGATCCTCTCTTGCCCCGTGTTAGAAACCACTGCCTGCAGCGTCTGCCTTGTGCACGGAGCTCTGATTGCTCAAACACCAGATTGCCTCTTGACATTAATTGCTATGGAAATCCTGCAGATTAACGTTGTCAGCCCAGGAGTGGCAAGTTTCACTCGGAGCCCGTCTCCCAGGAGCTCGGCTGTTGCACAAGTTGCCATAGCAATTTTTTCTCTGGGAATAAAAAAGATAAAATAAAACAAAATGCACCCGTGGGGCCCCAGCTCTCCTGCCCCAACGCGGGAGTTTTGCCGGCTGCTGAGCGAAGCAGCGGCAGAGTCAGCCGAGCTCCCGCGCTGCCGTGGTGGCCACCGAGAGCCCAGGCCACGGGGCCGGTCCGGCAGGATCTTGGCTTGGAATGGCCTCTGCTGTGGACTCAGTGCCTTGGGAAGCAGGAGGCGACTCCACGGGGAGTGATTCCCTGAGGATCCCGCCACTGAATCCTCCGCTTGGCCGCTGCCGAAGGATGAGGTTTGGGGGTCAGCACCTCTGCCAGCCTCTAAAATATTAACTCCTTGGGAACACGGTAAGCTGGGATGCCAGCCAGTAATGGTCATTAATATTAATGCAATAATTAATAGATGCAGCTATGTTCTTTAATAACTCACATGAACTTTAGCTGTAAAGTACAATCTGCTCGCAGGAGGTGACTGGGATGCTGCAATAGAGTAGCTTAGAGCAGGAAGGGTTTTAATTATGGATTAAACACACATAGGTGTTATACAGAGCTATGAAAAAGAAAGGGCATTAAAATTACGAAATAACGGGCCAATTTCTCCTACCTGGAGGCTTTTTTTTTTAAAGCGTCTGCTAGTATTGCATCTCTGTACCAAGGAACAGCACTTGTGCAGGCGGGGGCATCGTGCCCCGTTTCGGGGTGGTTTTCCCTCTTGCAGTGAGTTCGTGCTCGGGCTGCTCGTGGCTCCCCGCGGGCTGCAGCCCCGGCCCCTGTGCTCCTGCTGCAGCATGTGACACCGGGAGGGCTCCCTCCCGGCGGTCCCTCTGCGGACAGAGGCGCAGGGAATGGCCTGCACTTCAGCAGCGGGAAACTCGCACCTGCTTCCAGCCCGGTGATCTATATTTTCAATTTTCCCAAAGATTATGTTTTTGTCTTTAAAGATGTTGTCTCCTGCTTCTTGACCTGAATAAACTGGAAGATAATAGAATCCAGATGAAGTATATATTCATGTTTATCTTGCACAGGGAGAGCCGTTCTGGAGCTCCCAGGTGCTGCTCTGGGGTGGATCTGGCACGTAACCCAGTGGCCACTTCATCGCTGTCATTTCCATCCTGCCTTAACAGGATTAAAGGCGTCTGCGCTGCATCCACATAGCCAGCTCAGCATGCAGATCCTGGAGCAAGGAACATGCATTTGCAGGAGCAGATTTGGGGGGATTTTCGCTTTTCACCCCCCGTCCCCCATAGAGAAATGCTGCTGGGGAGGACGCAGCCCTCCAGCCCTCCCAGGCCCTGCAGCTGCTGCTACAAAAGCAGAGCTGCTTAAACTATCCCAGCAGCTCCTACAGCTGCCTCTTTCCCTGGTGGAGGAGGCAGAAATTGGATTCGGGGGAAGCAAATGCAGTTCCCCAGAATGGATGTACATTTTCATTATACTTATACGCTGAGTAATTGGTGGTAATACAAGAGATATGGGCAGTATCATTATAGACCAGGCTGTGCCGGAGATGTATTATCATCATCTGTCATTATCTGGGCTTCCTTGTGGCTGCTAAAATTGTAGAACATGATTTTAATAACCCTGGAAGGCAAGAATCATTTTTCTTTTGTCACTTAACAACTTGGCCTCATTCACTGATACCTTAAAATAAGAGTGCATTAATTTACAGTGGAATAAATGCAGACCTGCTTGTTTTTGTCTCTCTTCATTTGCAAAGGGGCCCCAGTGAAGCCTGGCAGCTTTCAAGGAAATTGCAGCTAACGGGGGGAGGACGTGAGCGCGGCCGGGGGATGCACAGGAGCAGCCGGAGCCTCAGGGCACAGTGATGGGCAAAGAAGTGCAGCAAAGGCCCCACGTCTGCTGCGCATGCCGTGCTGGGCAGGGCAGGGATAGCCGGTTTCAGGGGGCTGCGTGTCCCCTGCTGTGTGGCAGGGCCCCTGCGTGTCCCCGTGCTGCTCTGCCCGGCCGCGTGCTCCCTGCGGGTGCGACTGCCCGCGGCGCTGGGGGGTGCTCCAAATGCTCTCGTGTCTCCAGGGCAGCAGCGGGATCCCGTGCGCGTTTCTCCCGCGCCGTTCAGCTCCCCCGCCAGCCAGGGCTAACAGCCTCGTTTTGCAGCTATTGACGGAGAGCAAATAACCTCCAGACAGAGTTTTACTCTGATAAAAGCTGATTTTTTTTTTCTTCCCATTGCTGCTAGGGGTGTTTATTGGAGCAGGGAAATATCAGCGTGGGGCTTGTAGGAGCCAAAGAGGACCCTTGGCCACTCGGCAGGGACTGAATGCGAGGGGTTGACCCGGCACCGCAGCAGCGGCGGCCCCGGCGGGCGCTGCGCTCGCATCGCTGGCCCGTGGGCCGCAGGCACAAGCTGCAATGCTGGAAAAGCCCCGCGCAGCCCCGGCACCCGCCGCGCTTCCCCTTTCCGAGTGCCCGCCGGCCGCACCAGGGCCGCGCGGAGGCGGCTCTTGCGCCACGGGACGGGGACACGCAGCCCTGCGGGGAACCTGCCCCGCTCCGAATTGGGGTGCCTGGTGCCCTGCGTCTGCTCCAGGCCCCAGGCTGCGACCAGCCCCACGGCTCGGAATGGGGACCCTGCCTGGGCAGGGCAGAGCGCCCAGCACAGACCGGCACTCCTGGCATGGCAGTGCCGGCACACCCAGCGATGTCAAGACATCCATGTGTCCCAGGAAGCAGAGCCCACCCGTGCATCCCGGGAAGCACAGCCTGTCCATGCGCCCTGGGATGCACAGCCTGTCCGTGCACCCCGGGAAGCAGAGCCCATCCGTGCAGCCGCGTGGCACCGCAGCTCCAGGACGCAGCGGCTCCCTGGCCCTGCACCCCCGGTGTGCCGGGTGTGATGGGGCATGGGGAGGGCAGTGTTGTTTTCTGTCCAGCTTGGTGTTTACAGCGTTCAACTTCCTCCGGCCGGTTCCCACAGAGATGCTCACGTCGCCATAGCTACGGGAACGAATATTCCTGCTCTTGGCAGTAAACAGCCTGCAAGAAGGCAGATTTCCGTGGTAAAAGGCTGGGGGTTGCTACACCCAAGGAAAATGTTGCAATGGCAACTTCTCCCTGCCGGTCCTGCCCAGTGCCGGCAGCTGTGGGAACCGGCCCTGGCTGGGAAGGGCAGTGCCGGGCACCATCGGACCTGTGGCAGGGGCACCAGAAGGGGGAGAGAGGCCCTGCCCCGGCTTCCCGGGAGCCGCCCGAGCGCCTCCATCCCGCACAGCCGCTGTGGGTGCAGGAGCCCCAACCCCGGTGCCGTTCTGCAGCGGGGACAGGCCCTGCGGGGAGCCCGGGCACCGGCCGCAGCGCAGGGCTGGGGCTGGCGGGGCACAAGGAGCCCAGGGCGGCCCGGCCCTGGGCAGGGCTGCGCGAGCGCCGGGCGGCAGATGTGCCGGGGAGCTGCACGTGCCAGGGGCAGCTCCGCAGCCCCAGCGCGGCAGTGGGGCCGGGCACCACCCCGCGGGTGCCGCTGCCCCTGGGATGAGCAGCAGCAGCAGAGCTGGGCTGGCACCGGCCGTTAACCCTCCTCCCTGGCCCCATCCCGCCCCATCCCGCCACAGCTGCTAATGGGCCGGATGGATTCGCCGCCGTGGGGGAGCTGCGGGGAGCCGGGCTCGGGCAGGATTCCCGGCACAGGAGCTGGTGGGGAAGCGGAGCTGGGGCAGGGCCAGGGCCAGGGCAGGGGCTGCTGTGGATGTAGCTGCACCGGGGCAGCAGCTCCCGAGCTCATCCTGTGCCTGCGGGCACAGGCGCCGCATCAGGCCACAATGTCCCCGCGGCTTCCTGCTCCCGTAACTGCGCCTCTGCAGAGCTCTGCTGCAACGGCCGCGCGGTGCCCGGCGGGTGACGCTGCGGGCACGTCCCCCGTGCCACCCCCGCGTCCCGCGGCCCAGGGCGATGCGCGAGCGCAGGTAGCGCCGCGGGCATGGCCGCGCGCACGCCGCGGGCCCGCAGTAAACAGCCGTTTGCACAACGGAGCGCTGCGTTGCGAAGGCCGCGAGCGCGACGTGCGTTGGGCAATGCCCTGTTTACCCGGGTGCTCCGGCTCGGTCCAGCTGGACCCACCCAGGGATGCGGTGCCACCCAGCACAGGGTCAGACTTGCCCCATTCCAGCCCCACGTGGAGCTACCAGTGTCCGGGGCAGGGCCTGGAGGCCCCGGCTTTGGACCAGCCTGTGCCGAGTGCGGGTGATTCCAGCAACGCGGGCTCTGGGGCCGTGCCCGGCTCCGGGCGGGAGCTGCTGGGCCGGGGGCCGCATCCTGCAACGGGCTCAGCACAGGAGCCCCTGCAGGTGCCTCCTGGCCCGCGGACTTTGTGTGACTGGGGCTGGAGCTGCCGCGGGGCTCCCGCGTTTCAGCGCCGGGTCCCTGCAGCCCCAGTGTGGCCGCGGGTGGCAGCAGGGGCGGGTGGAGGGCGCTGCCGGCCCCGGGCTCCTTCCTGCCGCTGGCGCTGCCTGCAGGGAAGTGTTTTGCAATCACCTTCTCCAGAGTCGCAGCAATTAACGGCGCTGGGTTTGAGGAACTAACGGCGCAAGCAGCGTGCTAGTGAGCGGCGGAGCGCCCGCGGTGCGGACGGCTGGAGCCGGGAGCGGGCGGTGAGCGCGGCCGGGAGCGGAGGCGGGTAGGGGTGGGAGCGGGGCTCCGGGATGGTGCCCGGCACCGTCTGCGCGGGGATGTCGGGGTGAGGATGCAGCGGCTGCTTTCCCGTTGCTGTGCTGGGCTCGTCCGGATGCCGACTCTGGGGGAAGGAGATGTGGAGCCGGGTGCTGTGGCGGGAGCCCCTGGCGGGAGCGGGCGCCCCGCAGGGACGTGGCACAGCCGGGACCCCCGGGGGCCAGCCCGGCAGGAGAGGCGCGGGCACCGTTCCCAGCAGCAGCCAGGGATGCAGGGGGACGGGGATGCAGCGGAGCGAGGTGCGGGCAGGACCCGCGGCTGTGGCCGGCCCCGTGGCATCGCCTCCTTTCAGCGCTTTCCTCTTCCCTGCTTATCAGAGCGCTCTGCCACCCCAAGCCCAGCTAGAGCCCCTGTTGAAACCACAAATCTGTCCCCAGCAGACAGCGAAGGCACCGAGATCGACGCAGCTCCCGCCTGGGGCTCCGCTGCGCCCTGTGTACAGGACCGGGGCCAGCAGCACCCGCAGGCCGGCGCCCCTGGTGCAGACACGGCGCAGAGAGGACGCCCAGCACAGCTCCCGGCGCTCGCGGCTCCTGCGGCTCCCGCGGCCGCGCTCCGGGTGGATGCGCCAGCACGGCAGGAGGGAGGCCAAGCCGGGGGGACGGTCGCCTGCAGGAAGCAGGGGGATCCGAGGGGGATCTAACCTGGCCACTTCCCCGAGCCTGTCCCGCCTGGCCGCCCCGCGCTGCTGCCTGGGGTGATGCCCCAGGCGGGGAGCCGGCCATGGCCAGGCGCGGCGCCGGGAGCTCCCTCCTGCAGCGGCTCTCCCTGCTCCTGCTGCTCTCCCTGCGCGGTGAGCGGGTGCCCGGCCCCACGCCAGGCCCGGCTCCGTGCCGGGGACACCTGGGAGCGGCTGCACATGATTCCCACCCCTCTGCCGCCCGCAGGGACCCAGGGCTGCGCGTTGGTGTCCGTGGACTCGCCCACCGTGCTGCTGGGCTCGGCCGTGTCGGCGTCGTGCGCCGTCCGTGGCGAGCTCTGCGGCGGGCTGGGGCGCGCGCCCATCCGCATCGCCTGGCTGCTGGACAGCGA
>VZSV01000077.1:2789601-2802941 GCA_013398735.1 Nothocercus julius
GCCCCGCCCCTCCAGGCACATCGTCCCACCCGTGGAGAAGGCCACGCCCCCTCCGTCGGTGGCCACGCCCCTTCCCCCCGACCAAGCCATTGGTTCCTTGCAGCACCCAATGAGCGTTGGCCTCATTTGCATCTCATTTGCATCTCATTTGCATCTCATTTGCATCTCATTTGCATGCAGTTACTCCGCAGCGGGAACCCTCATGCCTCCGGGGTGCCCGGACAACAAAAGCCACAGCCTTGCCCTCATGCCGTTTGGTCCCGGCCCCGCTGTCCCAGGCTCCGCCCCTGCCCCGCCCAGCCCCGCCTCTCCACAGGGATGGGTTTCGTCCCTCACCGCTCTGCCGGGCAGATCACAGGCTACGAACGGATCTTCTGAAGAGCCAGGCGGGGGCTCATTACCACTGAATTTGCATCCCATTAGCATTTTAGGAGCCTTTCACCACTCCCAGGCCGCAACACCAACACATCCCTGAACTCTAAGGCGCTTTAGGACCCCCCCACGCTGACACTGGTGCTGTCTGAACAGCCAGTCGGGGCATCATTACCTGGCGGGCTGTATGGGCCCCGTGTGGACCTGCACAGGCTACGTATGGGCCCGCTGGGGCCCTACGGACCCCGTGAGGGCCTCCGCAGAACCCGTATGGGCTCTGTAAAAGCCCAGGTGATCTCTAAGGGCCGGCTGCGGCCATCCGCGGGCTCCATACAGGCCCAGACGGGCTCTATGGGCCCCGTGAGGGCTTCGGCAGAGCCCGTACAGGCCCTGGCAGGCTTTAAGGGCCCCTGGTGGTCTTGCACAGGCTCTGTAAGGCCCTGGTGGGCTCGGCGGCTCCCGTGTGGACCTGAACAGGCTTTGCGTGTGCACGTGTGGACCCTGCGGGCCTTGTGAGGGCTCCTGCGGAGCCCTACGGCCCCTGGAGAGCTCTGCTGGCCCCGGGTGGAGACGAACGGGCTTCGCACACGCCCGGGCGGGCGCTGCGGCCCCCGCGAGAGCCTCCACGGGGCCTGTACGGGCCCTGCCGCACGCTATGGGCCCTGAGAGGCCTTCGGCAGGGCCCGTACAGGCCCTGGCAGGCTCTAGGGGTCCCTGGCGGACCTGCACGGGCTCCGTAGAGCCCTGGCCGCCTTTACAGGCCCCGAGAGGCTTTTCGGGCCCCGTGTGTACCTATTCGGGCTTCATACATGCCCAGGTGGGCTTTACAGGCCTCCGGGGAAGCTGTATGACCCCTGGCAGGCTCTACGGGCCCTGTGGGGACCTGCAAGGGCTCCCTGCGGGTCCTGGTGGACTCTACAGGTACCGTGAGTGCCTCCATTGAAGCCCTACAGGTCCTGGCAGGCTCTACGGGCCCCGTGTGGACCTACACGGGCTACATACTGGCCCGTGTGGACTCTACGGGCCCTATGCGGACCTGCACAGGCTACGTACGGGCCCGGGCAGGCACTACAGGCCTCGTGTGTCCCTCCACAGTCTCCCTAAAGGCCCAGGTGATCTCTAGGGGCCCCGTGCAGCCATCCACGGGCTCCATACAAGCAAAGACGGACTCTACAGGCCCCGTGAGGGCTTCCGCAGAGCCCATGCAGGAGCTGGTGGGTTCTACAGGCCACATGTGGACCTGCACAGGCTCCGTACAGGCCCAGACGGGCTCTACAGGTCCCGTTTTGGCCTCTACAGAGTCCGTATGGGCCCTGGCAGACTCTACGGACTCTGCACAGACCTGCACGGGCTCCGTATGGGCCCAGGCGGGCGCTATGGGCCCCATGCACGCCTTGATGTAGAGCATACGGGCCCTAGCAGGCTCTGCGGGATCCGCTCCACAGACCCTGCAGGGACCTCCGTGGGCTTCCTGTGATTGCAGACTGGTGCTACGGGCCCCATGAGATCCTCCACGGAGACTATACAGACCCTGGCAGGCTCTGCGGGCCCCATGAGGTCCTCCACGGGACCCATATGGTCCTGTCGGCTCTACGAGACCCGCTGCGGACCTGCGCTGGCTCTGTACGGGCCAGGGTGGGCTCTAGAGGCCCCTTGTGGACCTCTCCGTTGCCTGTATGGGCCCTTGCGGGCTCTATGGGCCCCATTTGGACCTCCACAGGCTACAGACATGGCCTGGCGGGCTCTCCGGGCCCCAGCAGGCTCTCCGGCCCCGCGTCGCCTTCCGCAGGCTCCGTACAGGCCCAGACAGGCTCTACGGACCCCATGAGGGCCTCCGCTGCACCCATATGTGCCCTAGTGGGTACTTTGGGCCCTGTTAGGGTCTCAGTGGGGACTGTAGGGGCCCTGGTGGGCTCTACAGTCCCCGTCTGAAGCTGCAAGGGCTCCATACAGGCCCAGGTACTCTCCACGGGCCCCATGGGGGCCTCTGCCAGGCCCATACGAATGCTGGGAGGCTCTACAGGCCCTGTGTGGAGCAGCACGGGGTCCGTACAGGCCCTGGTGGGCTCTATGGGCTTCGTCTGGCCCTCCGCGGGCTCCGTACAGACCCGGACGGACTCTACGGGTCCCATGAGGGCCTCTGCTGGGCCCATGTGCACCCGGGTGGGCACTACAGGTGCCACGGGGGCCTCTACGGGCTTCCTGTGATCCCAGATGGGCCCTACGGGCCTCGTGTGTCCCTCCGCGGGCTCCATAAAGGCCCCAGTGATGTCTACGGGCCCCATGCAGCCCTCCGTGGGCCACGAACAGGTGCAGATGGACTCTAAGGGCCCCATGAGGGCTTCTGCGGGGCCCGTACAGGTCCTGGTGGGCTCTACGGGCCCAGTGCGGAACTGCGTGGGCTCAGTAGGGACCAAGATGGGCTCTACGGGCCCTGTGGGGGGCTTCCCCAGAGCATGTACAGACCCTGGTGGGCTTTTAGGGCCCCTGGCGGACCTGCACGGGCTCTGTAAGGCCCTGGTGGGCTCTACGGGCCCTGTGCGGACATGAATGGGGTTTGTGCGCGCCCAGGCGGGCCCTATGGACCCCGCGAGAGCATCCACGGGGCCCGTACGGGCCCTGACACTCTCCATCCACCCCATGTGAACCCGCACGGGCTCCCGAAGAGCCCTGCTGGGCTCTGCGGGCCCCGGGCGCGTCTGCTCTGAGCCCCCCATGTGAATCTCCACGGCCCCCGCAGGGGCCCGGGAACGCTCGGCAGGCCCTGTGCGCACCGCCGTGGACCCGGTACGGACCCTGGCAGGCTCTGCAGGACCTGCGGGGGCCTCCGCAGAGCCCATCCGGGCCCTGGCGTGCTCTATGGGCCCCCCGTGGACCTGCACGGGCTCCGTAACCATACGGGCCCTGTGTGTGCCTTGGCGTAGACCATATGGGCCCCGGCAGGCTCTGCGGGCCCCCTGAGGTCCTCCGCGGGGTGCCCACGGGCCCTGGCAAGCTCTACAGACCCCGCGGGGACGTCTGCAGGCTTCCTGTGATCGCAGGCTGGCGCTGCGGGCCAAATAAAATCCTCTGCAGAGACCATACGGGCCCTGGCAGGATCTGCAGGCCCTGTGAAATCCTCTGCAGGGCCCATACAGGTCCTGTTGGCCCCTACGGGCCCCATGAGGACCTGCCTGGGCTCCGTACTGGCCCAGACGGGCTCTACGAGCCCCAGGACGGCTTCCGCAGGGCCCGCATGGGCCCTGGTGGGACGTACGGGCCCTGGGTGGACCTTCACGGGCTACATGCTGGCCTGGGCAGGCTCTACGGGCCCCGTCTGGATCTGCACGGACTTCCTGCAGGCGCGGGCGGACTCTGCGGACTCCGTAAGGGCTCCTGCTGAGCCAATACGGATTCAGACGGGATCTACGGGCCCCGCGTGGACCTGCATGTGCTGCGTACGGCTCCGCACAGGCTGCACGGGCCTCCTGCAGGCCTCTGAGGGCCCGTACAGGCCCTGCTGGCCTCTACGGGCTCCGTGTGCCCCCCACTGAGGCCGTGCGGGCCCTGCTGGGCTCTGTGGGCCCCACGTGAACCTGCACGGGATCTGCACGAGCCTGGGCATGCCCAGCAGGTCCCGGAGGGGCTCCCTGAGGCGCATGGGGGCCCTGGCATGATCTGCAGGCCCCACGCGGACCTGCCTGGCTCTATACAGGCCTGGACGGGCCCTACAGGCCCCCTGCGGGCCTCTGAGGGGCCCGTACAAGCTCTGGTAGCGTCTACGGGCCCCGTGTGGACCTTCCTGGGCTCCATACGGGCTCCGGCAGGCTCTACGGCCCCCTGAGCACCTGCTCTGAGTCCCTACAAGCCCTGGTGGGCACTACGGGCCCCGTGTGAATCCCCACAGGCTCTTCATGGGCCCGGGAACGCGCTGCGGTCCCCGTGAGTGCCTCCGTGAGGCTCACTCGGGCCCCTGCGGGCTGCACGCACCCTGAGTGGGCCTGCACGGGCTGCGTATGAGCCTGGGCGGGCTCTGCAGACGCCGTGAGCTCCTCCGCAGAACCTGTACGGGCCCTGCTGGGCTCTATGGGCCCTGTGCACGCGTGCACAGAGGCTGTACAGGCCTGGTGGGCTCTGCGGGCCCCGTCTGGGCCCGCGCAGGCCCTGTCCCGGCCCAGGCAGGCGCTCTGGGCACCCTTAGGGCATCCGTGAGGCCTGTGCGGGCCCAGGCCGGCTCTGCAGGCCCCGAGTTGGCCTCTGCAGAACCTGTATGGGCCCGGCTGCTCTCAACGGGCCCCATCTGAACCTGCACAGGCTCTGTACAGGCCCTGGTGGGCTCTACAGGCCCCGTGCGTCCCTCTGCTGAGGCCGTACAGCCCCTGCCAGGCTCTGTGGGGCCCTGTGGACCTGCACGTTCTCCGTACTGGCCCTAGAGGGCTCTACAGGCCCCGTGTTGACCTGCATGGGCTCCGCAACAGCCGGGAGGGCTCGATGGTGCCCACCGGGGCTCTGAGGAGACTCCAAGGGCCCTAGCGGGCTCCACGGGGCCTCTGCGGGGCCCGTCAGGCCTTGGCGGGCTCTGCCGGCCCCACGTGAACCTGCACGGGCTCCGTGCTGGCCCGGGCGCGCTCTGCGGGCCCCTTGCAGGTGTCTGAGGGTCCCATACAGGCTCTACAGGCCCCTGTGGGCCTCTGCGGGGCCCGTGCAGGACCTGCTGGGCTCTGCGGGCCCCTTGAGGGCTTCCACGGGACGCGTACGGGTCCTAGCGGACTCTACGGGCCCTACGTGGATCAGCATGGGCTACGTACAGGTCCTGGTGATCTTTACGGGCCCTGTAAGGGCTTCCACAAAGCCCCGTACGGGCCCTGGCAGGCACGTCGGGCCCCGTGAGGGTCTCCCCAAAGTCTGTATGGGCCCTGGTGGGCTCTAATGGCCCCCTGAGGGCTTCCACAGGGCCCGTACAGGTCCTGGCGGGCTCTGTGGGCCCCACGCGGACCTAAACGGGCTACGTATGGACCCCGGCACGCTCTACAGGAACTGTGAGGGCCTCCGGGGGGCCGGTACAGCCGTGGCAGACGCCACCGGCCCTGTGCGGGCCTGCACAGGCTACCTACGGCCCTGGGCGGCCCTCCGCGGCCTCCGCACGGCTTCAGAGGGCTCTGCGGGCCCCGGGAGGTCTTCCCTGGAGCCCGTATGGGCCCTAGCAGACACGTCGGGCCCCATGAGGGCCTCTGTGGAACCCCTACGGGCTCTACGGGCCCCGCGTGGACCTGCATGGGCTATGAATGAGCCTGAGTGGGCTCTACGGACCCCGTGCGGACCTTCAGGGCCTCTACGGGCCCAGATGGGCTCTATGGGTCCCATGAGGGCACTCACTGGGCCCATACGTGCCCTGGCGGGGTATACAGGCCCCACGGGGACCTCTACGGGCTTCGTCTGATCCCAGATGGGCCCTAGGGGCCTTGTGTGTCCCTCCGCAGGCTCCATAAAGGCCTGGGTGGTCTCTACAGGCCTCAGGTGCCCCTCTGCGGGCTCCATACAAGCCCAGATGGACTCTATGGGCCCCATGAGGGCCTCCACGGAGCCCATACGGGCTCTGATGTGCTCTATGGACCCCATGTGGACTTGCACAGGCTCCATACAGGTCCGGGCACACTCCATGGGCCCCTCCATGGAGGCCGTACTGGCCCTGGCGGGCAATACAAGACCTGTGTGGGCTTCTGCGCCCCTTGCCCCCCCCACACACACACACAGGTCCCGGCAGGCTCTATGGGCCCCATGAGGACGTGCATGGTCTCTGTATGGACCCAAAAGGCTCTACAGGCTCCGTGAGTGCTTCTGCAGAGCCTGTACGGGCCCTGGTGGGCTCTCCAGGCCCCGTGCGGGTCTCCCATTGACCCGTACGTGTCTGGACAGGCAATACAGGCCCCGCAAGGTCTCTGCGGGCTTCCTATGGGTCCAGAGGGGCCCTACGGGCCTCATACAGCCTTCTGCGAGCTCGGTAAAGCCTTGGGTGGTCTCCACGGCCCCCAGGTGGCCCTCCAAGGCCTCCACACAGACTCGGGAGGGTCCTATGGGCCCCATGCAGGCCTCTGTGGGCTCTATACCGGCCCAGGCATGCTCTACGGGCCCCATGAGGGCCTCTGAGGGGCTTTCGTGCAGCCTCCCAGGGCCTCCGTGAGCACGGGGCTGGGGGGCCCTATGGGTTTTTGTGCAGCCTCCCGGGGCCTCCATGCACACAGGCACAGGCAAGCGCTGAGCCAGGACCCAAAGGGACTCGGGCAGGGACAACCACCCAGAGACGAAGCACTAAAGCGCGTGGAAGTGGTGACAAACACTGACGTTTCTACCCGATGGCAGAGCAGATCCTTTCTACATAGCGACACTCACAAGGGCATTTTAGGCCAAAATCAAGAATGGTCTCCCCTCCCATAGCAAAGACCTCAAAGAGTTTTGTGTGTGCTGAGCTCCACGGTCTCTATGTGAGGTGGTGGTCCTAGGATGGGAAGAAATAGGGTCTTGTGCCAGGCCGTACGGCAGCCAGCGCGACTGAAACGCTCCCTTGGGCGATCCCCCGTCCCTGCTGAAGACGGCAGGAAACAAACTGCTGCTCCCTGGAGGCCATTTCCCCTCCCAGGCCCATTCCCCTTGCACCTCCCACCCGCTCCAGTCCTCACATTTGCCAAAATGGGAATTGTCACTTCAATGAACAGAAGCGAACTATAGTTCCTGTAAAAATCTGTTATTTTTTATTGGTGCTATTCATGTATTGACACACAAACTTCCAGCTCCCATCCCATAAAGCGTTGAGTTGCAGCCTGATCCCCTGCACAAGCCCCGAGGAGCGGTCCTGGAGAGCAGCTGTAGCCATCCTGGTCGTGCCTACAGCTCCCCAGCAGGTCTCACGCACCGGCTCCTCTCCCCCTCCAGCTCCTCCTGGAGTCCCCCCACTTGCGGCACTGCCCCGTGGTCCCCGATCCGCGCGCCCTGCAGCTGCTGCCGGTGCCACTGTCCCCGGACACACGACGATGCACGGAGACAGGTACTTTGGCAAGGGAGGAACCTGAGAGGTCCACGGGGCACGTACGACACGACAGGATCCTCCCGTGGGGGCTGCGAGTACTTGGCCTGCACGTGGTGGTTGCCGGGATTTCAAGGACGCTTCCCCAAGGTTTTCCACCAGCTCAGAATCTGGCAGCAACTGATCTTTGCCATAAATAATTGTTCAGGGACGGTACTTCACAGAAGCCATCATGGAAATACATTCCTGGTCCCCAGTGAACGCAGGAACTTTTGGCCATCAGCAAAGAGTACGAGCAGGACGCTCCAAGAGCCACAGCAAAGAGGATGGTACCGACTGGTGCTTCTGCCACAATACCAGCCCACAGATACAGATAGTCCCAGTTGCTAACTATGTCCAAGGCAAGAAATTACAGTGCAAGATGAGTCCCAGTACCAGTATGATGGGAAGTATCCGAGGGTGCACTTGGTGACAGGGGTATTTAATCTATAGTTGCGCAGTAACCTCACAACGGGGTTTTCAGAAATCCCTTTCTCATAGGAGCCAGCAAGAGAGTTACCTAAAACAGACTTCTCGGAGAGGGATGCTCTGGTTTCCTTATCAGTCCCTTCACTCCAGAGCAAAGGTTCACGTTCTTGAAGCAGGTGAGCAGAAAACCAGCACAGGATCTGTGTGGAGGAGCCAAAGAAACTGGTCAGAACCTGAGAACAGGCAGAAAGAATCCCATAAATTGCAGGTCTTTGACTGTAACCAACCCCAGTCCTGCAGAACGGAAGGAACAATCTATCTGCCCAAAATACATTACCAATAAAGAGCAATGAAATACAGCCCTACTTCATGGTGTTAGGATTTACTGCACTTGGAATGAACCATCTCTCAGCTTGGGGCTGCTTGATTTATGAAGCCGTTTGCATAAGCAGCCAAGTGGTCTTCAGGTTTTGGACAAACAAATTGCCATGAAATCACTGAAGTCCTTGACACAGCCCAGCTTATAATGAGGGCAGTAGCAGTAGCTCCAGGAGAGATTTGAACCTCCACATTCAATCATTTTTTTTCTAAATTTTCACTATAGCCCCCAATGCTTAAGATCAAGCTGTCTCCTGGGAAGGCCCTGGAACACTGTCTAGGGACTGGCAACAGGCTCCAGATCCTTTCATTGAATGGATCCATCCATTCAAATTCTACCCAACACGATACAGCTGTTCAGCAGAGTTTGGCCAACCCGGCATTCAACACGTCTGAAATGCCTCCAACCAGCTGGTACCTTTGATCCAAGCGCTAGCGTCCTCATCATAGGAAGCAACCTCCCTTGAGGAATTCTCCAGGAAGCAAGAGGAACTAAAGGGTTTTGGAAACTGCCTGGGAAACAGTTCCTAGAGAGGAACGGTAGTGCTCTTGGAAGCAACGTCTGCATTGCCCTGTGCCTGTCCCGCAGCCCGGAGAACTTCAGACTGTGTGACAGTCACTGAGTCCCCTCAGCCCCAGACTGCACTCCCGTTAAGCAGCCCCTTCTCGGTGTTGCTCTGAGTGTCATACCTGCACGTGCCTGCAGAAGACTCCGAACAGCAGCAGGACTGTGGCGTGGACCACGTACACCACGACAGCGGGGCACCAAAATCCAGTTCCTGGTTTAGCCTCTCCTTGTTCTTCTTCATTCCTTCTCCTCTCTAGACCAAGGGTCAGGCAGTGCCGAGGGTTTGCAGTGAGGTAGGTCCAGGCAGCCCACGAGCCCAGAAGCGTGACAGGCAAAGCAAGCAAAAAATTTGGTACCTGTCTGAGCTCAAAATACCTTAGAAAGCCCACATTCCAGGAAACCTCCTGAACGTAGGAATAGAGCACAGGGAAGTGCTGGGAACACCAAGGGGGTTGGTTTAAGCCTATCCATGGCAGTCCTTGGCCAGAGCCAGCTGCAGCAGCGGCTTGGGAATGCTCTGCGACAGGCCCGTGCCGGGAGCACAGAACCTCGTGTGAGCGTAATACTGAAACAACACGAACAGCAGGAAGATCCCAGCACACGTGAGGATGACTGAAGATGCCAAGATAAGGAGTTGCCTCCAGAATGGAGGGAGCCTCCTTACCAATCCCGGACCCTCCTGGAGCTGGAGGGCAAAGGATTTACTGCAGGAATAGGCGAAGAAGCCAGCGTTGACGAGCCCGTTGGCCCGCACACCCGATGCGAGGGCGAAGAGCAGCCCCTGCGCCAGCTCTGCCCCTTCTCCAGGTGCCACATGGCACTGAGCGCCAGGAGGGCAAACCCGCTCTCTGAGTAAGCAGCTGCCATAAATACCTTGGCAGGGCTGATACAAACCAGAAGGACCGCGAGGAAGGCCATGCGGTGACACCGCAGCACGGCACAGCCCAGCTCGTACAGGGCAGCTGCTGTCAGGACAGCAAAGAGAGAATTACGCCGGGCTCTGTGCCGGCCGCCTCGGTACACACAGGTCGGGCTGAGCGGATGTCTCTGGAAAGGAGGCTTGGGAAGGACGTGCAGGGGGAGACTACTGCTCCTGCTCTGCGGATAAGCAGAGGACTTGAGCCTGCTGTGCTGCCAGCCCAGCCTCTTGTATCAGCAGCATGAAAACATGGTAAGTTATAAGGAACCGTATATAATTCTATTTAACTGCAACCTGTCTCCTTGGATGCAGCTGGTCTCTTGGCTCTCCAAAGGAGATCATTTTTCAATCAGGCAGAACCTGCTAGCTCGTGGTGCAAAAGGCAGTACCAAAGCGAGAGGCCCTGGAGCAGCAAACAGGAGACGCTAGAGTGTCGCTGGCTCGGGAACGGGAGACGCCTGCAGCAGGAGGGTCAGGGCTCTGCAGCACACGGCCAACCCCTGCAGCTCTCGCACGTAGGGATCTCGCCCCTTCACCAGCTCCACTCTGAGCTCAAAAGTCACCTCGCTAGGTCACTGATGCCAGGGAAATTCCAGTTTTGGAAACCTAGATTGATAAACAGAGAGCAGAGACACAGAAAGGTCTTTCTGGCTTCAGGCGCGTTTGTAAATCATGCAGCTCTATTTACTTTTACAAAGTTAGAAAGCAGGAAATCTACGTGAACAAGCAAGTCACTTATGAAAGTGACTTCCATGGAACTGGGAGATGATGCAGAAGCCTTTGATACGCTGCCTACAAAAAAAAATTCCCTGGCTTCTTAACCTTGGCGAGGATGCAGGAGAGCAGTCTAACACACACCCTCAGCTCACTGCCTACAGGGCCAGCGTCTAGGCCCAAGGCAGTGTCCCCAGCCTCCCGACCGGCTTCTCAGCTCAAGCCACATCCATGCACACATGCAAGTTCCAGTGTGGTCAATGGGATTTAAACCTTCCTGCCTTTTTGTGTTTTTTTTTTTTTTTTTAATAGAGACCTAATTAAATGTGGTCTCTGAGTGTAACACCCACGCGAGCACTTTCATGACAGGGGCTCTCTGCCGGTCAGACGCTCTCTCCTCTCCCTCCTGCGGCCTGTCCCGCGTTTCCTCCTGGGAAGCAGAGAACTCCTTTATTCAGGGCTGTTTTCCATGGCACTGATCCCACGAGCTATTTCACAGTGAGGCTAAACTGCCGCCTCCAATACGGAGGATCCCGACACACCCTCCATCGATCAAGGACAGCATCCTCCTGACACGACACCTACATAACTCCGCTCTCTCCATCGCTATTTTTCCAATATTTTGGCAGAGGTCCTGGTCCCCAGAGTGAGGGCATCTGCCTGTCAAGGAAATTATATATACTAAGGTGGCTCTTTTCCATGCCTTCCCTGCAAACCTTACCTGGGAGATTAACCACTTTGAGGAGTCTCGCTGCTTTCCTTTCTTTACACTCTGGATTGACACTCTGGGACCAGCTACGGAAACTGCTGGCCAAGAGCCACAATCTGCTGTGCCGCTTTTCAAGATAACACGTTTCTTCCGCTGCTTTCCCCGCCACCAACCGCTTTTCAGTTTGAGAAACAGGAGACCCAGGGCGCTCTCGAGGTTCCAGTGACACCACATCCTGCGCCGTTTCCTACCTGCCGCCCTTCTAACCCAGGCTGGTTCGAATACGTAAAGATCCCAAAGTGCTTCCCAAGTGACCACTTAACGATATAAAAATGCTCTGAGATCTCCCTGTCCCCATTTCACAGACAAGGCAAACTGAGGAGCTGCCAGGTTAAAAACTGCTCAGGAGAATAAAGCGAGTCATGGGCAAAACAAAAAACAAGACCCAAATATACTCATGGATGGCTCCAGTCCTTAAGCACAGGGTTACGCTTCCTATTTTGCCACATGAAACACTTCTGGTTTTGCTCACATTCTGCTCTCGCTCCAGAGCATTCACAGCTACAAAGCAACCGGTGGGAGGCACATTCTACTGAATCACAAAGCTGCTGTGTTATTTTAAGAGAGGGGATACTTCAGCCCAGCTGTAAATTCTATTAAAGCACATGCACAGCTGCAAATCTTATTAAAGCACAGAGACAAAAAAAAAAAAAAGTCCAAGCACTTCAAATATTTTTTTTTAAAAGCACCGAAGGAGCCTGGCATGAATGTGCCGAGAAGGCTCCCACCAAATGGCTTTAAAAAGCCCGTTCCCGTCACGATGCAGCACACCTTGTCGCAGAGAACAGCAAACTCTACAGAACGCTGCAACCCACAGGCCTCATTCCGGCAGAGAACACGGCGTGACACGGAGCTGGAGTGTCTCCATGCCAAAAGCACCAAGAGGCACTGCTTCAAAAAGCACTTGTAAGAACGCACACACACACGCACACAAAAAAAAAGACATAAAAAAGCAGAATTGAGTTAAAAATATCTCCCCAGGAAAAAATGTGAAGTCTTAATACTAAAGGTATAATTCTCTCCATGTCCTGCGTTTCCGCCCCCCCTTTTCAGTTCGTTCTTGCTCCGCGCTAGCAAAAAGGCCGCACGTGCGAAGCGATGCTGGATAGACCGTCACGTAAGGGCAAACGAGAGCCCCGAGAATGTGCAGTAGGGCCCGGCTGCCAGCCGAGGGCAGCAGGCACTTGCTGCAAAGGCATTTCCTCCCTCGCCACGGCGATCGGTTCCCGGTTCTGCCCCAGGATTCCTGTTGGGAAACCTTTTCCTGCTGCACACACAGCGCGATGGTTTAGGCACCGCTTGGCATCTCTGCAATCTGCCGTTCCATCACAGAGATGCTCAAAACACACCCGAGACGCCGTTCTAAGCAGCGCTCCAAAGAGGAAGGTGAACTGCAGAAATCCGCTGGTCCGGCCGCCCCGGCCGCCCGGCCGAGCCAGGGCCGCCTTCACTCCCGCTCAGTTTTGGCTGCTGCTCTGCAGGCAGAAATCCCGCTGCGGCTTCACAGCGGACCCGAACAGAACAGGGTTGAGAAGTGGGGAGGTTTTCGAGCAAGCGATGGGGCCCGTGCGGGAGCTGCTCCCCCAGAGCCCTGCTCTGTTCTCCCGGGTGCTGCAACGTCTGCGGAACGGCTGCGCCAGGCAAAACTGCAGCAGGAAGCCCCGCGGCGAAGTTTGGGTCAGGCAGGCCTTTGCAGAGGGTTGGCCCGAGCAGCCCGCGCTGCCTCTGGGTTAAATAAATAGGCGAAACGACACGCAGCCCTTCCTCCTCCTCCTCCTCGCCGAAGAGGAAACGCTTCTCCAGGCAAATCCCACCCTGCGGGGCCGCGGGATGGGATCAGCTCCATCGGTTTTTGCTCTTGCTGTGGAACCCCCACCAGGAAGAGGGAAAATCAGAGCGGGGTCTCTAGGGGGGGTGGAGGGGAAGGGACCCGGCCCCCCCAAGGGCCGGGGGCTCCTCACGGGTCTCGCTCGGCCTCCCGCCCCCCCCGGCGCCCGGGGGGGTCTCTGCACCCGGGGGCAGCCGGAGCCGCTCTGAGCCCCCCGGGGGGGGAGGGGGGAGCCCACGCGGGGACCCTGCGGGTGTCTGCGACGCCGCGCGGGGGGGCCATGAGGTGACCTGCCCCTCCCCCCACGCCCGCCCCGCCCCTCAG
>VZSV01000077.1:2809836-2842253 GCA_013398735.1 Nothocercus julius
CTGCGGCTGGCCCTGCCCGGCGCTGTACGGGACGTTGTACATCTCGCCCTCGTGCCGCTTGGCGGGCGGGCCGTAGCTGCCGTCCATCGGTCGCTTGTAATTCTAAGAGGGAAACAAGGGTATTGGCAACAAGGAGAGGCATTTGGTCAGAAAGAAGCAATCCCACCCGGGTAGATCTGCACAGAGCCAGAGAGCATCTCCATAGCATGGGGACACGTCTTTTCCCCCCCGCCTTTTTATTAAGCCATATCCAATCCGACGTTAGATCAACCCTTCAGTTCCACAGAGGGAGGCCAATTGCTTGCATCAGGCTGCGTAGTTTCCTTGTGGATCCCACAAGGATGCCCCGGGGGCAGAAGTCTGTCCACAGAAAGGACTTTCCTGTAGAAAAGGCTCAGCCCTACCTACTTTCACCACAAACCAATCTGGATTTCAAAACACATCAATGAAAGGAGCAAGAACTGTTCTCTTCCTCTACTTCTTTTAAGTGCCAATGGAGAAAACACAGTCAATTGACCAGACACAATTAAAACCCAGATCCCTCCTGCCTCCAGGGGTCTGCGTTTCTACTACTATCCAGTCGATTCAGAAGCTCTGCTGTCATGACTGGCTTCAGATGGAGCTCTAGGACTTTAGAGATGACAAGTACCAGAGTAACTTGAACTCTTGGCTCAGGGCCCCGTGGCTCTGGTTGCAGAGGCAAACTGCAGAGCAGTTGGAATTATTCTTAGCACAGCTCTGCAAGTGCCCTCTCTATACTCTCCTCAACCAGAAGACTCAGAATTATCATGAAAATATTATGGGTCCCGGCACTGATACAAAGAGCAAGTTTATATATAAGGACTATGGAAAGAGATGTACGTTCATTCGAACTCTCCCTGAATCAAAGCTCTGAGGAGGAGCAGTAGTGGGTGACGGGGGAGCAGAGGCAACTCTGAAGCCTTTGCCTGCAGGCTCAGTAGGTTGTGTAGAACTATCCACCTGAAAGAGCACACCAGAGCTATCAAGGACTAATACCTGTAAAAGGTACTTCATTCTAACCCATACATGTCCATAAAGCAAACCCAGCGCCCAAAGAGTTTTCATCCTCTGCTTCTCACACCTCGCGCAGGTAAAACTCCTTCTCTCAGTCAACCGAACTGGAAGCTTTCGGATTAACTTACCTGCTGTTGCTGTTGATACATGGTAGTTTGCTGGCTAGGGAAAGGGCTGCCCGAGGATGTGCCTTGAGTGGAGAATTGATTGCCATAGGAATCATGTCTAGAGAAGAAACAAATGTGTTACTCCTCTCAACAGGAGCATATTTCCTTTTAAATGGTCTCAAAGCTCCCTAAGCGGCAAGAACTTTGTGGCAATACCCTACACGGACCTTTGCTGCTGCTGCTGCGGGTAGCGGCTGGGTGAGTACATCCCCGACTCCGGGGTGGAAGGCAGGATGTTTGGCTGTGGAGTTCCAGTAGCTAAATTGCCCTCAGGTCCCATGCCAGGCTCCGTCCTACACAGAAACAAAGAAGAAAAAAAAAAAAAAAAAAGAAAAAAAAAAAAAGAAAAACACGTGTTCACTTAATTTCACTTTTCATTCTCAAATGGGAAAGGAAGGTCAGGGAAGGCTCTGTAGTGTTGAGAAGGCCACCATTTCACGTGTGTCAAACAAACCAGGTTCACACTGGTTTCAAGCACCCACCTCACTCTGTCGTAGGGACCTCCGTAGGAATAGTGTTGCCGCTGTCCCATGGCCATGTTACCCATCCCTGGACCTGCAGCACGATTGTAAGGGTCACCCATACCACTGTTGGGGCCCTGCCCTGAGGACATGAAGGGATCGCTTCCCGGGGCTGAAAGATTGAGAGGAGGATCGATATATCATGTCAACACCAAACCTAGAGACAAATCCCTTCTTCTAGGAGAAGGAGGGCAAGCAAAAGGTCTAAATACTCTGACAACACATTCCAGCATGCAGCCAGATACAGGGATTAACACTCGTGGAAAAAAGGGAGAGGAGCAGGCAAAGACTTCCTCACCTTTCCTCATACTGCTGTAAGGATCTTTATTTGGCTCGTAAGACATGCGACCCATCATGTCGGAGGTATTCATGCTGGGCTGGTAACCTGGATTTGGAGTCATGGAGTTCCGCTTCTGGAACGTGGGATCACTGCCATCTGCAAAGGCATCCTGAAGGCCCACTGAGTTGCTTCTGATTCAAAAACAAACGAAAAAAAAAACCCCAAACCCACAAACCAAAGGTTATAGAAGCCCATGATGCTCTGCAGGATTCTTCACCCCATATAATCTTCTGCAACACCTTCCCAGTCCCAATCCCCTAAGCAAAAATCACATAGACACACAGGGAGAGCTGGAGTCAGCAGTGTTTCTGTGAGCCACTGACAGAGGGGCAAGGCCTCGGAGTCCCGTGGGGTAGTGATGTGGAGGCAACCTCGTGGTCACCCGGGTGGGAGAGGCTGCAATGGCTCCATACCTGATGCCTGGCAAAGGGGGCATCTGACTGTGTGGTGTAGATGCTGGAGTTGGCGGCTTTAAATCTCCTCCCTCTGCCATGGAGCTGCTGGTGGACTGAGGCGTCTGAGGACCCTGCATGGAGCCTGAACCCGCTGCAAGAAGAGAAACAGCGTGAGCTGCTCTGTACTTGACGGATGCAAACCAGAACCTCCCAGAACCACCACCCCTACAAGAAAGGGTGAGGAATCCTTGAACACAGTGAAGATGAGACCAGGCCAAAGTACAAGGAGTCCAACGCTGCAGGAACGTACCACTGGGCCAGACTTCCCAGAAGAACCATGCACAGGGATGTGAAGCTCAGAGGACATGCTTATTTCTGCCAGGCCGCCATTCTCAACCAGGTGCCCCTTGATGCACCCTGCCACCACAGAGGTCACATTCCCCAGCCTACCCAGTTTCGAAGGGTGAGGCCCTACAGTGCGCCACGAGGAGGGGAATTCTACAGTTCTGTCACCTTTGTGGTCACTTTCTACCCAGGAAGGAAGGTGGGTTTGAGCCCCCTCCTGCAGTGTCACGTCCCCTCTATCTGCTGGAAACTCCAGCACTTCAGCTGAAGTCACCAAGCAGCTCTGAACAAGGCTCCTCTGTCTGCTGTGCCCTTCCAGTGGGTTAATTCGGGCAGGTTAATTCAAGCACCACTCCCAAGGATTCCTGGAACAGGGAATGCCGGAGATGCTGAATCTTTTACTGAACGACAAAACCCGTCCAGCCAGTTCCCAGGCTCTGCATGGGTTGCTTTATGCCACAGCGAGCTCCCTGCAGAAGCCGGGCCCCCGCGTGCGATGCAGCTGCGCTGCCCGCTCCAGGAGCTCTGCTCTGCCCCTGGACGGCGGCGGCGGCTCTCAGGTTCAGACACTCCTTGCAGCTGGCAAGAGCTGAACTCTTAATTAATGTTTCCATTAGTTACCAGCCCCAGCACCCGATATCCCTCAGCTTCAGCCCTGCTGCTTGATGAGTCATTTCAGCTATTCATTAAAATCCTCCGAGGTCACATCCAGGCCATGTTTGTTTACACCCCACCTTCCTGGCACCCTGTCCTCGGCTCCACGACTCCCTCCCAGCCCGGAGAGGTCTCTGCAGAAGGCAGGGCAGAGCTGAGCTCAGCGGGGAGCTTCATTCATGAGTCCTGCCTGGCGCTCTCCATGCCCAGCAGCAGCAGTTCGGATCCCCTCCTGCCCCCGGGAATTCGCCGCTCGTCTCCACCACGTTCCAAGCGCTGGCACGGGCAGGAAGAGGCCCCCAAGACGTTTCCCGCGCGGCTGCCATTTGGTGTTTGTCCCCACCCCCTGCTGTCCCTCCCACTCACAAATTTACACACAGTTGGAGCCAGGCCAATTCCACACTCTGGGATTTAAAACCCAAGCGCAGACTGGTTATATCTCCCTAGGGACCGGCTGCCACTTGCAAGAAGGACCCAAGAAAGTTTGCAGGAAACCCATGCTGAACACAAGGCAACACCCAGGCCACTTCAAGCAATACCCTTCTGTAAAGATTTTGGGCTTTGGAGGGTTCCAGATGCACATGAGTGCATGAAGAACAGCTCTGGCATCAAGAACTCTACCTAGACAACAGCCCAGCAAGGCCTTTCGGTGTTCCACAGCCACAAAAAGTGATGTTTAAGGCAGAATCATGCACTGTGAGCTTCACAAAGTTACACAGAAGCTCATTTTCACAACTGACCAGGCTGGAATGAGGCAACGCCAATGCCTAAGGGTTACAGAGCCTGCAAGGAGAGCAAAGCACGAGCCTCAAATCCAAACGACGGAGCTTCAAGGAGTCCCACTTTTCTCCACTTGACTTTCCAGCAGGAACGTTACTCTCCAGCAAGGGTGACTCCTTGGAGGATGCTGCCTTGCAGGGGCCTCAGCAAGCCCTGGAGCAGGAGGGCTCTTTCTGGGACTCGGTGCTTGGGACTCTCTAAGGCCGGAGCTGAGGTCGAGAGAGTAACTCATGTTGTCCCCAGGCCCCCACGTTGCTGCTGGTCCAGGGGAGCAAGAGAGAGGAGGAAAAGGAGAGTGAACCTGCCGTGTTATCTAGCTGAAAGGATCCGAGCAACCAGCTGTGCTTCTCTGCACAAACCCAGGCGCAGAAGTCCCAACTAAAACAAGCAGAGAGGGCATGTTCAATGTGAGACACAGGACAGTCCTCTCAGAGCTGGAACTAAACCTATGCACCGAGCCTGCAGCGCCGCACAGACGTGCGGTCTGGGGTCCCAGCCCTGCAGACTCCTCCTGCTGAAGTGCTGCAGCAAGAGCTCAGCCTTACGCAGCGCTTTAAAGCGGTCTGAAGAATTTCACGTAGCATCATTTTAGCTAAAACAAAATAAGAATTAATGCACCATCTAACCCGTTCTAGTGGGCACTGCGTGCTAAAAGAAGTTTTAAGTGGTTTCCCAAATGCCTCAGCCCTACGCAGATAAACTCTGAATGCTCTTCACATCTCTGTTCCTCTGCCTAACATCTCAGTTGGCAAGAAAGAGTTTTTGGAAAGAAAGTGGGATGGGATTTGTGATGTAGTTTAAGTGGAGCTCAGGCACCACTTTAGACAGAATTTTAGTCTAATGACACAAAAGTCATTTTGTCTTTCAAAATACACTAAGGCTGAATCCACACAGGGACAGGTTTCCTGACTATTGAAAAGACATAGTCCTTTAAAAAAAAAAAAAAAAAAATTCTCTGACAGAGGGGATAGTTAAATGTAGTTGCCAATAGAATAGTGATATTCCGAAAAGCGCACTGTCGATCAAGGGATTACCAGGACTGAGATACAGCTGCAGTACAATCAAAAAAGGGTTCATTATTGCACTCCTCAGGAGCTAGACAGAGATCCCACATTTCAGAACCAAAAAGGAATTTTTTTCCCAAACATTAGAGGAACTTCAAAGCAGACCAAATTTTTATTTCACCTACATGAACAGACTCCCAACCAGAAAAGGCAGCTGAGGGTTTTGCTTGTAAGACAAACTGGAAAACTGAAGCTTAAAGGCTTGGCAAGTTCAGCAGCAACTCAAGCAATGAACTCAACGCAAATGAGACTGAAACGATCAGATTTCCAGAAGATGAGAGTATAACATGCCCTGCTAGGCCAGCTGTTTTCTACTTTTTTGGTTTTTTTTGTTTTTTTTTCTTTTCTTTTGGGGTTTGGTTTAACAAATCGGAACCAGACTACATGCTTAAATGTTCAGAAACAAGAGATCCCCCACTACATCTTCAGCAATAGCATAAAGATCAATGATTTCCTAACTTTTTAAAAGTTCATTTTAAAGCTCTCAAGCCCTAGAGCATCCCACTCCCAAAGAGGCTCACAAAGGTCTCTGAGCACAGAGCCTCAGAAAAGCCTCACTGTCTCCTGCTAAACACAGAACGAATTCATGAGGAAGATGAGCACACACCCACGTTAAGCATTTACTGCCAGAAGGTAGTTACTTGCATAGTCAAAGCAAGCACCGATTTTCTAGAAGGTTCCTAAAGCTAAGCAACAACAAGGACTGCTGCTGGAATATGCACGGATTGCCTCAAAAAGTCAACTTTAGACTTTCATATTGCAGTGATGCATCAGTAATCACAGAGGTGTGTGTATATGCATTTGTATATACTTATGTTTTCACTTTTTAAAAAGCTTCGTACATGGGTGGGGGACACAAAAAGTGAAATATACTCAACAAGAGGCTTGGTTTATTCCCAATATCACTCATTCCCATGTTAGGAGAGAATTTAATCTATACAATTAACAAGAGATCTGATTAGGAGCAGACACAGGGACTCTGCACAGGTTGCAACCACCCAGGCCCACAGCACAGGGAGCCAGGCCTGCTGGGTGCAGTCGATTCCCTGGTTCAGAGAGTCATCTCACCCCTGAAACCAGTGTCTAAACTCACCTGGAGATGGAGGTTGTATCTTGGTTTGAGACTTCTTTGAATCTGCAGCTGCAAAGATATCTGGAGGGGGGTCTTCACCTCGCTCAATCTTGCACTCGAAGGCATAGAGACACTGGATGTACTGCTTCTTCAAAGAACTAGCTGCGCTGCTGGACGTGCCCACGTTGAGATTTGTGGCTAGCTCGCGCCATTTCTTGTTTTTGTTGACCTGCAAGACCAAACAAGAGACTCTAAACTCAAAATCCCAGCTACCTCTTTCTCAAGTCACTTTCTGAGAAGAAACCAACACCTCCCAACTAAAACAAAAGGATGCTAAGTGGAGCACCTTCAGTAGTGTTTATCACAAGGAGGAGCAAATTCTCTTCTTCTGAGAGGAAACATCTCCTTTCTCACCTCAAGAAAACAGTTTCAAAACAGGGATGGATAAGGCCAAGTGGCAAAATAACCAGCCACAGAGATAACCAGATGCAAAGACAGCCAGCGTCACCAATCTTTGCATTAGACAGAGTGGAAGGGAAAGCACTTGAAGTGGATCTTGCTGCCAACCGTTCTTGACCAGACAGACATTTGGCTCACTTAAAGAGATGCTGGGTTTTATAAGCACTATATATTTTATTTAAAATCACCAAATGAATGGAACTCACAGAAAAGGTGGTCATGCCTCACACCTAGCAACAAAACCACCTTTGAATTCCGTTGACTTGTGACTACCAGACCATTCACCTGAGTCAATCCTCCAATCTCCTTCACTGAGATGTAGAGCCGGTAAAGGTCCAGGGGTTTCCTGCCTACTGCTGGAAGGTTGGTCATGCCCATGGCCTTCTCTTCAGTAAAGGCTAGATACCGATCTACCCAGATCTTCCTTTCAGGCTCGCCACCCAGCTCGTAGAGTTTGGTGATCTTCTCGTTGGTTGTAGTAGAAGAACTGGACTTCTAGGAGAAACAAAAAGATATCAGGACTGAGCGCACAAAACCAGCCAGTTCACATCCAAGATGGTTTTAAAACCAGTCAGATCAAAGTTCAAGAGTCAAAATTCTGCTGTTACACGTAGGCCTTATATGAGGCCTACATTTGTTTTATATCAAGGTCAGTCTACAAGACAAGTGTTATTTGACAAAAGTATTAAGAAACCAGCTGCCGCTCGAAGACTTCACAGAATATCTCTGTTTAAAAGCAAGTGAAAGGTTTTAGAAACGCTGCAGAAACCAACAAACCTCAAGGAGACTTTGCAGAGAGCCATCTCTTTGAGAGCTCCTCTGTGGGCTTCCTTGCTAAATACACAAGAAAACCTCTATTTCAACTGCAGATGAGCTTCCCATGGGCTGCTGCACTCTGCCACGGCAAATACTGCCCTCCAGTCTCTCCTTGTGTAAAAGGAGAGGATGCCAGAATAAACTGGCAAAGAACAGTGCAAAGAGAATGAAAATAATCATGTCCCAAGCAACTGCTTGACCGATATATGTGAGGGGAACCTCCCCCAAATGATCTCTATTCCTTGACAGAAGCACAGAGATCTCCTGCTATCCAGACGTGACAGGAGTTCCCATTTGGGCTTCCTATTGCTCATGCATCAGTATCCAGGAAGACGGGATATGGAAAGCTAGGAGCTGCAGCCAGTCTCAGTGCAACAAGGGCACGAAAGAGCCTGATGCACCATCCTGAACATCAAATCGAACATCATGGTTATTAAGCCCAGCACGTGGTACTGGCTTCTTCTGGGAAAGAGCACAACAGAAGTAAAATTAACATTCCTGAACTCAAAAGCACTACTGTGTGTTTCATGTTGCGGAGGGAAGCCCGTTAGCACGAGATAATCCTTGCAGGCCAGGACGACACAACATCCCTTATTTGCAGCTTCCAGGAGGTTCCTAGTTCAAGAGCATTCAAGTCCTTATTTCTCATAAATAGAAAGGCAGCTACCAGAGCACATGGGCAGCAGTGAGAGCTTCTAAATCTTCCTCCAGACTCTGGTACCAGGGTTAACCTTGCAGAGTGTACTTTCCTTCAAGTAGCAAAAAAAAAGGAGACCAAGGGCTCAGGGTGAGAAATGGCTTTTTTGGAGGTTCTTTTGAAACCACAACAGTAACACCAAGAAAAAGACTCCCTCAAGAACTTGTTTGCTTCCTTCTTCTGGCTTTAATACAGGGATCAGTAAGAGGTTTGTTTGTGAAACAACTGCAACTCGTCAGTTTACCACCTCCCAGCTGAGAGGTGATAACTGACTAATTCCAAGCCTGCACCAGAAACAAACCCGGGTTTGTTTATACTTCTCTTGGCAGTTTCATCATGACGGGTGATAATTCCTAAAACTACAAAGTTGTTTTGCAGTTGAGTTTGATTACTCCCAAAGGGCTAAGAAACACTCCTGGAAGCCCTGCGAGGAAAGGGCTTTCCTTCGTTTCTGAAGAGCTGATGAATTGCAAAAGTAAATTCTTCATTTGTTTGAATCTTCCTGGAAAATCCTCTTGGAACCACTGGCACAGTCCAAGCCCAGGCAGCCCCTGGATGACAGGTGCCCAGGTATTTAGAAATGGGGACCAATTCTCCAGGTATATCAGACATCCATTAGGCATTTTAGAGGTACTAAAGTCCTTTAGGTCGCTCTTCCATGTACAGTTTCCTAATCTAACCACTGTCAACTCCAAACCTTTTTGCTTCCAGGTAATACACTGCAAATACAGCCAGAGCCTACTCAAAAACACATTTACACATACATTTTGAGACGCTTATTTCTCTAATTATGCTCCAAAGCATAACACAGCCCAAAAGAGGATATCCAGCTCACTCCCTACACCCTTGAGCAACCCAAGTCAACACATGATGATTTTATTGCCTTGGACACTGGGTGAGATGAGAGTCAGTTGAAAAAAAATCGGAAAACAAAAACGTTTTACCTTTGATTTGGATTCTGCTTTGGGTGTCCCATCTGCCTTATTGTTCATTTTAGTAGCAGGTGTCAATTTGACATCGCCAAGACCCATCATTTCAGGACTTGATGCCATCCCTAGAAAGTTAAACAGATGCTTTAATACTGAATTTCAGCCAGTACCCAGTACGAAATCAGGGCGAGCCCCGGTGAGGCTTACCTGCAGAGTTGTTGGCCATATTCCCACCCATCGGATAGGGAGGGCCCTGGGGATTTATCATGCCAGCCATACTGTTAATTCCCTGTCCATAAGGAGGTCCAGTCCCCATCATCCCCCCTTGGTTCATGTTGGGGTAACCAGGAGGCCTAAAGAAGAACAGGAATAAACAGACTTTTATTCCAAATATTACATACTATCATCACATCTTCTACCAAAGGAGGTTCACTAAAAGAGACTTTCTGTAGAAGTGAAGTGACTTTCTCCAGATCACCCTTCCTTCCATCAAAACTTAACCAAAGATGAGGAGCTCTTGTAAAACTTACCTACCCTAGACCCCAAGCCTCATTCTCAAAAGATAAGGAGATGTAAATCATTTTGAAAGAGTAACTTCAGTTCTGAACATTTTCACATCTTCATCTACTGCATTCCCAAACTTAACTTCATTTCAGCTGTTAAGTCACCTCTACAGGGAGGACCAGATCTGCAAACTCTGCAGCTCTTCACATTTAAGTAAAAATATCCTATCTGTATAGATGGGCAGGGCAGTGTCCCAGCAGAATTTAATGACTCTCCCCTCCTTATTAGTAATACAAGCTACACAGCATTAAATGTAGATATTGGGAAACTTTGTACACAACTGTCACTGAAGTCTGTTATTTGAAAGCTTTGAATTCAAGCCTTTATTGGTGTTTGGAAACTTGACCTCTTAGCAATGATGGGTAACATCAGGCAATGAACACAGACACCCAAAAGCCCTTAATGCAAGTCAGCGTAAAGAGCACAATGTCCAGTCAAACCACAAAGCCATCCAAATTAACAGCTTTACTGGGGGAACTCCATTTACAAGCAAGTTTATGGCTCTCATGGCATTCTGATAGGCAACATATACCTACTCTGAAATGCATAATAATAATAATAATAAAAATAAAAAGCACAGAACACAGTTGCAAATTTAGTGCTGAATTCCTGCTCCCATTTCATAGCTGCTCATTAAGACCCTAAAAGGAAAAAGTTCATTACACCGGACAAGCAATGCCTTAGTGGAGACAAACGCAGCTGGATGGCTGTCTACTAGATTTATGGGCTCTACCACACACACAGCATCTTGTAAGTCACTGATCCCACAAAGTAGACCAGAAAGCCAAACCAACTGAAAGGATATCCAAGTTAAACAGATTTCTCTTACCAATATTAAAAATTACCTAAAAATGCAAATGACAGCATATTCCAAAACTCTGCCCATCCAACATTTATTCTATTGCAACATTTGAGACTGATGAATATGCCTCCAAGGACACATGCATTCAGTATGCCCCCAGCTTTGGGTTATTCCATCCACAGCTTTAAAATCCCCCGGGCATGACACGGGGAAGGGACCTCACAAGAGTCCAAAGGAACTCTCATTCCTTACCTGGTCTGGATGGAGTTGGCAGCAACGTGCATGGCGGCAGCGGCCGCCGCCTCTTGTGCTTTGCGGTTCATGCCACCTGGCGGGGGGCACATCCCTGTGCCCACCTGCGGGGGCATATTGGCCATGTTGGGTCCATAAGGTCTGTTCCCCATGGTCGCATGGCTCATCCTCCCCGGGGGAAGCCCAGTGTAGGGTGGTACGCCGGTCTGCCCGTGCATCTGGCTCCCTGCTCCCATCGGGTTTATGCTTCCTCCCATTCCTGGACTAGGGTAGTTGGCATTGGACATAGCATTGTAGTTTGGCTGCCTGGGATAACCTCCTGAGTAGATAAAAAGAGGGGAAGACAACATCATTCAACTAGTTAGTTTATGAATCACTATAAAAATCTTCAATCAGCAAATATTTAAAGATCACTAACAGAGATGAGGGGGAGTGTTAACACCTCAACAAAAAGTCAAGTACTTGGATATAAGCCACATAAAATGTGTTTTGACACAGCCAAGTAACAACATCAATGCAAAAGCTGCCTGAAACTCTCCCAAACCTCAACAGAGCAGAATGAGCTAAATAATACAGGACAGGATGCAAAACAAACAAACAAAACAAACAAACAAAAAAACCCCTTAACCCTTTTCAAAGCATTTAACACTATCAAATTTCTTCTCCAAAGAGGACCAAATCTTCTTTGCCACTGCACTTGAGGCAGCACCTGTATCTTTTTAAACCAAGAGAAAGCAGCCTGCATGTAGAAGAACAGCTACCCCTAAAAGCAGCACATTTCATCAATCTCTAACATGCTACACAAAGCACTGTTCCTTCCAGCCTATAAGGAGTGTATTGTTTTGCATTACCCACGCATTAAGAGGAGACAAATAAACGCAGTTTATCAAAGACAAGAGATATTACAGCAGACACAGGTCCTGAGCTCAGCTGCCACCTTGAGAAGCTCTCTGTGCCTTGAGGTCTCTCACCTTGAGGTCCGTACTGCCCGCTCTGGGGCCCATAGCTCCCCATGGAGTTCTGCTGGTACGGCCCCATCGCAGCGTGCATCTGTCCTCCAGACGACTGGCGGGGAGATAAGGCTGAGCTGGGCTGGGGCGAGCTGTACTGAGGCATTTGAGGGTTCCTCTGCATGTAACCTGGGCACCAGAGAGAGAAGCTGGTAATTATTAGTGCAACTCACTAACAAAATCCTTCCAGCGTTAGCAGTTGCTAGTAAGGAAGCAATATACTTAAATTCACTCATTTTTCCCTGATAAAAAAGGATCGCAGAAGTAGAAAACAAAACTCAGCATTTTTTTTTTTTTTTTAAATAAAAAGGATGACAACTATATATTTTCAGCATTAAAGCAGAAATTATACATATTTTCCCCCACCTTTATTCTCTTACGGGGCACACCAGACCATTACAAAAAGCCCTCATCCTGAAGAATAAGTTGCATAGACCTTGGACAAGCAACGTGCACAGAAACATGTTTCAAAAACCAGAGAAAACATCTTACAAGTCAAACCACTAGCTTGGATGAAACATTGAAGAGCTTGGGTGAAGCATGGCCAGCAGCTGAATTTCCTGCGATGTGCCTGAAGGACTTGTAGCTTACAAAGCTGGGGCAACTTTTTTTTTTTTTTTTAAGCACTGTCTCACCAGAATCCATGCTATCAAGTCAAGTATTTTTTAAGGATATATCTATCTAGCTTTGCGATCTCTTTACAGCTCTTTTAGTTAGAGTTTTTAACTCGTGTCACACACCTCGATCTTGCGCGATGCTCGACTGGTTCATGGAAGGATGCATGATACTGTCCGACTGGCCGCTAGGCGGTCGGGGTGGCATCTGATTGCCTGTGCAACAGAAAGGAGGCTGGTTAGTCAAAAATAAAAAATGCATGCCACAAAAGCCAGGATGCCAGAGAACTAAATACCAGAACTACAAATATTTTCAAGAGCAGCTCACGTCTGCCCCAGCAAGGAAGAGGAAGAGCAAGGGGAAGATCAGTCACGTTAATATTTCCTTTTTAAACTTTGGGAAAATAATGCTGTTGGTTTGCTAGGCAGCCCACCCTTCTCACTGCGTGCTTTCCGTCTACGGACGCGTTTTAAAACAGATAAAATGAAACCACAAGATCTTAATGACTCTGTAATACTGTCACTGGCCAATTCCTCCTCAGTGGCCATTTTAACTCCCTTTTCAGCTGTATGAGGCAGTTGCATCACAGGATTGACATGGGCCAAACAGCGATACCTGGTACTGCAGCAGGTGAAAGTGGACCAGAGCGGGACTGAGCAACACTAGCAGGAGATCCAACAGGGGACGGGGAGGGTCCTCTGATGCCTGGCAGGTGAGGAGAGGTATGTGGAGAGAAAGGAGACTGAGCTGGGTTACTCTGCTCTCCTTGACTGCTGGAAATCCCTGAAGTGCTTACTCCAGGACTCAGGGCTCCTTCTGTACCCATGGGCAGATCATCTATCGAACCAGACAGGTCCTGCAACACACAGAGAAACAGATCAGGCAAAAGTAAAGAGACATGGGACTGTCCCCTCATCCACCGCCACGAACGAGTGCACTTCCCCCTCAGGCTTACTACAAATGGAGATCAATGAACCTGGTTCATGTTATTGTGAGCTATGAGGCTGCCGCACAGGCGGAGGTAACTGCAATGTTCATGAACCCAAAAGCTCCCTAGCCGGGGTGCCAAGTGCTTGCTGATGGTCCAGAAAAGCGGCCAGTTCTCTTATTTGCTTCTTTTAATTCAAGTTATTCAGTTAATTCAGCTAGAAATTAATGAATGTGTCCCCAGTATTTGTAAAACGGCAAATAGGGAAGGTGGTCCACACGATCACGACTCGGAAGAGAAACAGGGCTTGGCCTCTGGATGGCAGAGAACTCCTGTCTCCCCGTAATTAATTCATAAACTTTAAGTGAGCCAGGAAGCCACTCACTTGAGATGGATAAAACCAAACTAAATACAGAGATTTAAAAGAAAAACATGAAGCATTTTTCAGGGTTCCCCCTTCTTCAGAGATAGAAAAAAAAAATCAGCAATTACAATGCCAACTTTTAAACTTCAGCTTTTTCTCAAAGGGTAGAAAATACCCCTCCCAGTGTATGTACCCACCCTGAAAGGGAGGAGCATGAAAAGCCTGTTTAAGAGAAGTGAAATCTCCAATTGCCACAACAGCGGCCACAAAGCCACAGCACCAAAAAACACAGGCGAGTCGGTGAAACGGGGATGCTTCCAAGCGGGTGTCGTGCAAACCCAGCAGGCGCAGTTGTACCGACTGTTTGATAATAAGGGGCATCATCTATTCAGACTTGGCCTGCAGTAAATGAAGCTGTTACCGTCCAAGGCTGGGGAAGATGAATAGGCAGCGGTGGAACATTTGAAGAGACACTGGGAAGTCGTAACTATTCCATGGATTAGATAAAATCTGGGCCAGCGGTTCAGAAGATGACAGCAGGTGCAGCAGTGGCAGACCCAAGCTTACCCGGATTGCACCTACCCTTTGCAAATCAGAGCGATCAACCCTGGATGAAAAGTGCTTTGGCCTGAGCCCTGAAGTCCTTTTGGATCCAAACAGGATTCATCCGACCAGCTCAAACAGAGCCAACCTCTTTCAAACACCACGCAGAAAGGTTAAGCCAACTGATAAATAACTTGGGTGCTCTGGTCTCATTTACACTGACCGGACGATTCCTTGTTTAGCAGCAGTTCAGATAACACTTTCCCGGCTCTGTGCAAGGCAGAAGGACCTTAGACACCAGATCCTGCAAAGTTATCAGCCCACAGAGGCAAGAAAGAGCCCGTCGCTCCCTTGGACCTGTCTGCCAGGTGATGGGCGAAAGGGCCCTGACAGCATGTCCAGCGTCTCGGCTGGAGAGCAGAGCTCCAAGCTCCAGCACCTCTTAGGAAGTGGAAAACTGGAGTAATAGAAGAATAAAGAAGAGCCAGCAAAAACCAAACCAGCTCATCACACTCGTTGGATAGATGGCAACATTCAAAAGGACAAGCAAATGGGACAGTTCAGTTATCAGCTGGATGCCATGCAGATGTCTGCAGCAATAGTGCAATCTTGTCTGTTTTGACAGTAAAATTTGGTCAAAGTGGTTCTAGCAAATGGTGGCAAATGTCACGTTTGAGCTGCAAACGCCTGCCCCTTCGTGGGATGACTTAGTGCACAGTATGTCCTTCCTCCCCTGCCATCACTGCTTCTGTCTGGGAGATCATTTCCTGCAAGACAGTCTCAGAGGTATATTTGCTTACTGCTGCACTAATACCTTCCTGAAAAAGCTGTGTTTTATTTCAGAGAAAGCTACAAATTTGCAGGGAAAATAAATAAAAACGTCTACGAGAACTTGCTATGTGCATTACCCTCCTATCGTAAATAACATCAAGAGTATTGCTAGTTCATGCAGCTACTTGTTTCTTTTTCTCCAGACAATTTTGACAAAACCCACATTCGCACAGCAAAGTCATCTAAAGTGGGAGTAAAAGGACAGTATGTCCAACATTTTGCATTAGAAAACATCAAACACAAACTACAAAGTGCAAAAAGCTCCTTTCCCCTCTGCAACTCCTACTTAAGAGGCAGATTAATCCCAACTAACTTCAGTCCTTGGTGCACATTGTACATCACAGTTCCCCACTAGTCAGAGGGGCTCACAAGGTCCAGAAGCCAGTTCAGTCCAACCTAAACTATTTCTAATGTTTGCTGGCATTTTCCTGGAATACTTTAAGCTACTTTTAGGCTGAATCACCAAATGCATCCAAATACTCCATTTTCCTTCTCCCGTTGTCAGGACTGTAAGGGACTTCCAAGAGGTGAAAGAGGGTGTTTGCCTCCAGGATCAGGCGGCCACTGTTCTCTGCGCGATATCAGCAGTATTCATATGTGAAATGGGAAAAATAAGGGTACATGTCTTGGTAATGTCAGGCCACGAATATATCTGTAATGCGGGAGATGAAGCAGTGTTAAAACCTGTTTCAATATTAACTCCTAAGCAACTAGATAAAAATCTTTAAAGCTGATGCCTTCAACCAATGCAGCAAAGCTTGCCCTAAGCACTGCAAGCCACCTAAAACATTCAGTTTTAATTAGGAGGGTTAATACAGGGTTGCTCTAGACATGCTAGCGAGGGCCCCTCTGCAGTGCTAACAAACCACTGGGGACCTCACGCAGAGGAAACACAGGCCTCCCAGCTCCAAAGCTCTCAGACAGTGTGAAAACATTAACAATGAATTTCATGTAAAGCCTTCTAGGATGTTAGGGCAACGCACAGGAACCGGAGCAGGACAATTCCGTACAAATTACATAAGCGAAGAAGCCGCTTCTCTAAGTTTCCATCAAGTTCTATGAATCCCAACAATATGGTCCTTGCCAAAGACAGACAAATTCCGCGGTGCTGATACAGCCTAAATTTGCTACCATTCAGCTTTGAATTGTGCAAGATTGTATGTTTCTCAGAAAGCGCAAATTCCACGAGGGAAAGAAGCGGGAACATCGAAGTGCTGCCAGCTCATCAGCAAGGAGCCCTTTTCCTCCTATCAAGGTATTTTCTTGGGAGGGCAGGAGCAGGGTTTTATATTTAAGCAGACCTAAAGGATGCTCAGACTCTGATATCCCATTTACTGAACTGCACCACAAACTGGGGGGGGGCACATAATAAATAAATATTTTTCCAGACCACTTCAAGTATCACTATAGCAGAAAAGTCCCTGTGGAAAAATAGTAATAATGTAAATAAATAAATAAATAAATAAAAACTAACTGGAACAACGGAGCGTTATTGCCTTTGGTGGTTTCTGGATGGAGCCCAAGGAGCAGGGGCCGGCGAGGTTTGCTTTGCCCCGCAGAGGATCAGACCTGGGAAGCGGCGGAGCACGAGGAGGGTTCCCCCTTTCCCTCCTCCGGAAGCACAGCCAAGGGAGCTGAGCCGGGAGGTGAGACTGAGCAGCAGTAACTCTGCCAACTTGAAGGAAACGTCAGGGTCTGGAGAATTTCCTCACGTGTTTCCAATGTGTGTGTGTGTGTGTGTTTTTTTTTTTTTAATGCATTTTATTGCTCATCTGCCATGCAGATCAAAAACGCTGGAGGGATTCCAACTATTTCACACAGAATCTCACACTCCAGGCTGGCTGCAGCCCCAAAGCCTGAGTTTCTTCGCTTGAAATACTGCCCAGTGTTATTTTGGGATGTGACCTGATAGCGGAAGCCCACGGGGACCCTGAGACGATAACTGTTCCAGCTGCGACTGGTTGCCCAAGCGGCATCGATGCCAGCGCGGGTTTGTCAGCGCTGCTGACGAGCGGGGACTCGTCACACCTCCTGTTCACACCACAACAAAACCATGCGGGAAAAGGGGGAAAAGAGGAGCACGAGCCGGCACCCGACCGAGGGGCTCCAGGTCTCGGCTGCCGCGCAGAAAGGGCTGCAAGTCCCGGCACGGCCTGCGCAAGCTGCAGACGGCAAGTGTTTTCCTATAGGAAGGGGGCCCATTATTTACCTCTCCAATATGAGTTTCGTTATAAGCAAACACGGAGAGGAAATAAGGAGAACCACCGGAGATCACGGAAAGGGCACCCCGGGGGAGGGCAGATACCCAGCGAGCTGCCTGGCCAGCTGCAGCGCGAGCGCACGTGGAGAGCCGGGGGAAGAGGGAAAGAGCGCGGTCGGGCAGAGGGACCGGTGACGCTCTCCGATCACTCGAGGAAATTCTGAGCTGGGCACGAGCATGTGCTGGACCTTCAAAATTGTGCAAAGCTCACTGTTTCCATCTAGATGCTTATGAGCAAACGCAGAGGACAACGGTGAAATTTCCTCTGCCGTTCTCTCCAAAAGGGAAAAAGCCTCCTCGTGGCCTCTGACTAATTGCAATACCTACTTTCTATCACAATTTCGTTTTCTCTGCAGTAGCTTTTCCACTCGTTTGAGAAATATCAACACACAAAATCACTTGCTTGGCCTTTCCTTCCCCTTCCTTTCCACACCCAAAATACTTCCATCTGTTCTCACAAAAGCGCCAAATCCGTCTTCCTGGAGGCATCCCAACAAGGTCCACGTTCTGTAAGCCTGGGTCACCCCAGTTTCATTTCACCGCCACGTTTCATGAACCACCAGCACATCCCATGACACCAAACACAGGTTCCTGGTCTGTCAGGATGCTGCCGGCTACCTGGATGTCCTTGGTGGGAACGTAAGGAGCTACCGGAGCCACGAGAAGGAACAGAACTATTCCACGGCCAAAGCACATTTCCGGAAGTCCTTCCCTACCCCAAAAACAGACAAGTTGCCCCAGGAAGAGCCAGGATTCAGCTTTTCCTCCACAACTGGGTGCTGAGCAGATGCGAACGGCCACTCTGTCCAGCCCCAAAAACTCTCCTGGATGACAATCATTCTCCATGCACGCATAGGCTGGACAAGAGACGGGGGAGGAGGATGCACATGTGCAGTATCTCTCCAATAAAACCATTCTCAACCTAGAATATTTCTGGAATTTAACATGAACTCAAAGATCCTGTTAAACGCTTTGCTCCTCTCTGCTTTGCACTCTTCATACCTGCTGGGGGAGTGGGGTAGAAGCCAAAAATACCTATTTTTGAGCTGTAACCTTGCCGTTATTTATTTTGGGTTTACGCATGTGCAGGAAGCATGTTCAACCACATTCCCAAGCTACTCAAGATGAACAAAAAGAGATGAATTACTACCAAAGCCTGACAATATGAGCTGGTGTCTCCTTGACCACATAGAGCTTTCCACGCCACTGGAGTAACTCTCACTCTCCTAAGCATGGAAAAACTGTGTTTTAGCTTCACAGGGAAGATAACTTTCTTTTGGCACGAGAAACAGGGAACGCTTAGAAGGAAACTCGCTACCATAGATGCACAAGTCTGCACAGTGCCCCTCTTCCATGCCTTTGTGGGAGCTGCAGGTTCATAGGGACCAGAAGGAACAAAAAATTCTAATTATGTAAGAAAAAAATCTTTGGATTTGCTCCTCAAATACGTCTGTGGGAATTCAGTCTCTCATGTGAGCAAGGACCACATGTGAGCCACTGCAAACCAGACGCTTCCTGTGCTCTGCATCAAGCTCTTCTGGGGACAAATCTAAGATCTTGGTTACAAAATTCAGCACATGCAAAAATGTTCAAGTCCTACTACATGCCCCTTATTTCCTTTATTTTTAAAAGATTGCTTGCAGGAGTAACTAATAGACTTTTGCTACTCCAAGGGAAAAATATCAGCCCACTAAAACAACCATGGCTTTAGACGGAGTCCATATTCCCTTCCCTTAGGAGGGGTTTAAGCTTCTCTCGGGCATCCATGCTGACAATTACCAACCTAAGATGGGGACAGGAACACACAAGAGAGATTTGTCCAGTTTCCTTGCTCAAAAAAAAGAAGGTGGAAAGCTCATTCTTCCAGGCTGCCTTTAGACAAACTGGTGGAAGCTGCTGGCTCTAGCTGCACTGCAGGAAAAAGAGCGCTGGGAAAGGAGGCTGGCAGGAGGAGGGGCTCAACGTCACACAAGAAATTTCACTCTGATTGCAAAAATAAGTCGCTGTTCTAAACACCCCAGTAAATCTAGGTGAGCGCGGCCGTTTGTCGGAAAGCAGGTACAAAATAAAAAGGGAGGAAGGTGGAGGGAAGCGCAGCCGGCGTTACTACATTCCTGCAACGGGAGCCCTTGCAGAAGAGCCAGCTCTGCTGCTGCAGCAGCCATTGATTTTTCAGAGGTCGATACTCCACTCCCACAGATCTGCTCGGCAGGAGCTTTAATCACATCTACTGCTCCTGCTCCGTGCCTCCCCTCCTCCTCTTCCCCTTCAAATAAAAATAAAAACGAAAAAAAGGGGCCTTTCCTCCCCCTCTGAACACCGAGCAGCCTAACAATTCCCACGTTCTCGCTCTGCCCTCAGAGAGGGGAGATGCGAAAGCTGTAGTTGCAGCACGAAGGATGGAAGGAGTAACGTGATTCCTGCACGGAGCGCGATGTTGCCGCAGGGAGACCCACTGCAGGGAAGGCTGGCATTCCCACCCTGGGTGCCCCACTCTTCTGCAGGACCCCAGGAAATTAAAACAGCAGCAAAACTCTGCAGAAGGTGCTTCTTCCCCTGTAACCCTTTGGGAGCTGGCTCGGCTTCTGAAAGCATTCCCAGCTTTATCCAAGCATTAATACAACACAGAGCATTCAAAGTAACGGTGGGAATGCTTCCGTTCCACTTGCTAGCCTGGTGACACTTGGGCTACCATCAAAGTTGGCCCAGCCAGCAGCACCAAAAGAAAGGATCAAAACTCAAGTTTCAGTAACACTGATCCTGTGCCAAGTTGCAGGAGAGCAGCAGGCAGGAGCCCGGGCGCAATGAGCAGCGCTATCTCGGCAGTGGCAAAGGATGCTCTCAGCGACAGTGATTTTCTTTGGAAGGTGATTGGGGTGGGCCAGACCGACCCGCTGACCACATCAATCAGAAAGGCTGGTCCGACATCAGGCCTCGAGAAGGAAAGTGCAAGCGTGAAAGGCGCCCAGGTCTCAGATGACAGACCACAACCTGTTTGTTTAAAGAGCGTTAGGGTTTTTCTTCCCCAGAGGTTTTCTTTTTTGGGCGTTCTTCTACTGCAGCCCATCACCAAGCCCCAGACGAGATGCAAAGCAGAACCGCGGCGGAGGCAGGAAGCTCCATCCTCTTGCCAGCCATAAGGATATTCTGATCCCGCAGCAGCGCTTCCTCTGCAAGGCACTTTCCAATCTCTGATGTGTTCAATTTAGACTCCAGAGCGTTTAGTCATCTCAGCATGTGATCATGCCACCATGCCAACCACATGAGCTTGGGTGGGCAAAGAAATACAGCAAAGGCAGCAGTTTAAAATAGTTTTAAAAAATACGAAAGGCACCTGTTAAAGCCAGCGCTCTGGATTTTAAGACGACTCAGCTTTTGGTGTTACCATCAGCCTCTTTGAGGCAATCAAGAGAACGGCAGAATTAATTTCTAATGAAGCATAAGGGAGAAAGTGATTTGGGATGAGAAGCAGCTTTGTAAAGGCAGCAGGTACCTGCAGGCCTGATGGACCTGGCAGCTCCCTCGTGCGAACGGGCTGCCGAGGAGCCCGCCGGGAGCTGGCAAGCCCGTCCCAAAAGCCGCCAAGCCCTCGGACGTGGCCGTGCCTGGAGAAGCTGCTTTCATGGGCACATCTGTCCTACACAATGCACCGCGCTCAGGGGCACTGGGCCGGATGGGGCTGAGCTGCTGAGGAGCCATTAAAAAAAGTCACGGGGTTTCTCCTCTCGCAGCAGCTCAGAGCAACGAACGCGCACAAGGAGAAGCAGGTGAGGGTTCTATTTTCCCAGGTAAGACTCAATTAAAAAGCAAAAAATAAACACACAACTGCCCCTCCAATTACAGCTCAGGGCTCACTTCAAATCCCAGTGCAAACTCGCACCTCGCAGGACGCGGCAGCAGCAGGGCCGCATACCAAGGTGGGACGAGGCGGCGCAGGGGCCCATCCGCCACTTCAGTGGGTGGGAGGAACAAGGGGAGACGCCAACACGGAGACAGAGGCTACTGCGCGTTGCATCTGGGCCTGACGGCACCGAATCAGCAGCAAAAAGGAAGTGAGAACCTGGTTTCCCTCCCAACAGCGCCAAGCTGCCCTGGAGTCGCTACGAAGAGCCGGGCGCTTTCCTGCTACGGGGTGACTGGCAGCTGCAGCTTCCCGGTGGCGGCGGCTCCGGGGACACGCGTGACCTGGCCCAGCCGAGTGTCCGGCCTCCAAGATTTCCGTGTCCAGCCTGGGCGCCGCAGCGGGGCAGGATGGCGGCCGGAGCTTCGCTCGCGCCCGCCGCCCCACGGCTCCTCCGGCGAGGCAGGAAGCGGAGCCGCGCGGCTCGCGCCCGGAATAGAAACAGGAAACGAGGCCTGTGTCGAGCGGAGCTTCCCGGCGGCTGCTCACGGGCCACGTCGAGGCCTCGGCACGGCCTGCACGGCGCCCCGGGCTCGGGAATTTCCCCCCCGTGCCCCCTGCCGGGTCTCAGCGCTGGGAGGAAGGAGTGGGAGGGCAGGAATTGCCACATGGACAAATAGCAACTGCCGGGAAGTGGGGCTGGCACGTGTCTTCCCCCGAAATAACAGCATCGGAGCAGCCCGGCGCGCGCTGAGGAGGCTATTACCACATTCCAAACGGAAAAAGCGGAGCCTGCCCCAGAAACCACATGGAAATCATCGTCAGAGTTCCACACACATAAGCTTACAAAGCCCTGGTCACGGAAAACCATTTTTAACACCCGACATCACCGTAACTTGAAGAAAACCTCTCTTTCAGTGGGAAGCCCCCATATCCCAACACGCGTCCCGGGATCGCGTGCCCCGGGGCGACGCTCCGGCTGCTGCCGCCTCTCCCTTCCCACGGCTGTGGTGCCCGGGCCCAGGGCGCCCAGCTGAGCTGCTCCGCAGCGCCCACATCACCCATTCCTTGCTTAAGGGAAGCTCCAAACCTCCGGACAAGCTCCAAAGGGCAAACACAAACCGGGCAGAAGCAGAAGGCCACACACAAAAAGAGACTGAAGGGGCACCCAGACTCTCCTACAAAAGTTCACTTTCCCTCCCTGCAAAGAAATCACCCAAAAGAGCGACGCTGAGCCCGAAGGATTTCTAAGGAAGCGCTCATTTCCCGCTGCGGCTCCCTCACCATCCGCAGCAGCTTGGAGACAGTTTTTAGCTGCGATTCAGCCTGTTGTATTGATTATTTCCAGGTCAGGGGCTGCAGCTGACGGAGCTCAACTTTATTCCACTTCAGGGATCTACAGTGCACCAGCCGATGGGATGATCCGGTAGGACTGGCACATCCAACTGGTGCTTTGCTGAGAACCCCCAAAGAGCCCAAATTCAAACAAAAATCCCCCCCAGATTGTTGGGGAAGGAGGGCGCGTGCACAGCCAAGAGCAAAACCAATAGCCTCATTTTTCTCCATCCCGCAATGATGCAAGACCAGGATATATGTTCGGAAGCTAAATGCAGATCAGAAATCCATTGATAATCATATTCTTTTCTGCCATTGACAAAGATGATGCTTTTCAGACCAGAAGTCAGTGATGAACAAGCAAGTGAAGCACAGCTGGACAAAAAAAAAGTTTTGTAACAGTGCAAAATAGTGAGATTAAATTGATTCCCATTCCACACCAAGATGAAAGTATACTGCCCCAGAAAGGGGTGAAATTTCTCCCTCAGCTGACACGGTACCCGAACAACAAAAAAAGCAAGGACGTATCAGGTCCTCGGACGTAAAAAAGCAAGAACGTATCAGTATCAGGTCAGGTTTGCTTTATAAACTGCTTTGGAGGCTGATGAGCACATCCTGACACAGCAGTTATCAACTTCTGAGCTTGAGAAGTTATTAACAGCTTCGGAGGGCAGCCACTCTTGCCACGGCCTCCTCCTCATCCCTGCTTCCGAGACGGGAGGAACTCCACTCCCTCAAGGCAACCCAAGGGACAAAGAAGGGGTTCACGTAAGGACCTGCTGGATGTTCCCTAGCGAGATACAAAACCCTCCCAACAAACCCCAAACTCCAGGGATCTCTGCATCAGAGCTGATTTGCAGTCTTCAACCCTAACACCCTGTTTGCTTCCCTCTTCTTGCTACCAGCACCTCTCAAGTCTAAACTACCATTGCTAAAATTATTAATTACTAGAGAAGTAACGGATAGCTGGAATTATTCGACTCCTACAGACTCGGGATGCCAGTCTCAAAAGCTGGACACACTAGATGAACTGGAAGTGACTTCCAGGAAGACTCCTCTGCGCAAAAGGTGAGACTTGGGATTCTCCCGGGAGAAAGAGATTTATACCAAGGATTACTACTCAGCTATTACACCCAGGCACAAAAGACTACACTTCACTTCTCCCATGCACAATCACAATCTTAGCTTAGCTGCAATCCTGACAGCAGCTCCCTAAGGAAGCAGAGAATTCTTCAGAGAAATTCCTCACCCAGCCAAGTACAGGAGGATAGTGCCAGCCAGGACAGCGCGTGGATGCACTGCTCTTTAAAAGGCATCAGCAAATTCAAGTTAGCGGCAGCATTCTCCCCCCAGTAAGTATAATCTTCAGAAAGGGAAGGGCAAAGCAAAAATATTTAAGCTAGAAAAGCCTAGTAACACAAGTAGATATGGAAGACCAGAGGTTTTGCTGCTTACACATGAGCATACAGAGCACCGGAGAAATCACTAGACTCTTCTGCTGTTGAAAAGTTCCCACGTATATGGCAACATTGTCAGAAAAAAGTTTAGGGAGGCAAAAGCCATTACTGGAGAGATAACTCAAAGACCCCCACGCAGAAAGGGCAACATGACTTTTCTCAGGGAGATCCTAACAAAGCCAGCAAGAGCTATCAGGTTGCTCAACTCCTAGCAGCATTACCATACTCACACTTACATCTTTCAGAGATTACCATCTCCTGAAAAGGTGATAGGATCTGCTGAAAAAAAAAAAAAAAAAAAAGAAAAAAAAATATTCCCCTTTATTGCTGAAAATTCCAGCATTAATACTGGAGCACAACATTAAACACCGTGCCAAGGACTATTGGGAAGGCTCTAGGTACATAAATTTTATGTTTCCTAAGTTAAGGACCTAAAAGACAAAATTCTCTATTCCTACAAGAGCTGATCCGTGTTTAATCAAAATCAGGAAGACTATAAACATCAGTTTAAAAGAAAAAACAAGCGTTATAGCTAGCCAATTCCAAAAGCTGAACCAATTTCCTTGTGTGCTGGATTTCTCTCCAGAAAACCTCCCAAGTACCTAATCAGAAACTGGGGGACATGTTAAAACTCTAAAAACGGGTCAAAAATCCCTCCTTTCTGGCTTCCCCCACCTCTTACAAGAGAAATGGGGATCTCATCTCAAGCCATTTGGAAGAAGGAAAACTTGAAAGGGGTCGAATGCATCTAACCACAAAGCATTAAAATAAACTCCCACTTGGTGCTGAGACGAAGCCACTGCTGCTAAGCAGAGCAACTAATTCCTATAATCTGAGTCAGAGGGCGCTGACTGGCAGGATTCAGGACGGCTGTATCAACAATGCCACTAAACAGGACTTCCCACCGTTCCCAGCTACGGCAATTTCTTCAATTACTTCAGTGGCTTCACTTTTCCTACGTTCTTCGCCAGAGGATGGGTCACATGGAAGAACTTGTGGAGAGGCAGAGTGGAAAGAAACATGCTATTTAAAAGGATTTTCCCCCAGGCCTCAGAACAAATTAAATCTTTGTAATCAGGGTCGAAAAGGAGGGGGGAAAAAAAAAAAAAGGAAGAAAAAAAAAGAAACAACCCGCAACTACTCCCATTAGGGGGTCAACAGTAACATCGCTTTTTATTTTGGGTGACAACCTGTACCCACAACCCAAAGGATTATTTCCAGGGACTCACAACAGACCTGTTACCACTGCTGAAGGCAAAAATAGCTCTGCTACACACACGGCTCGCTCTCCTTTGACCACTGCAACTGCTGCTTGGAAAGAGATTTAGCCAGAGGCTAAAGAAAAAAAAGGACTCACTTCCTACGAGGTGCAAGTGATGATAACCATCAGAATCAGAAATTCAGCACTTACAAATTCTTGCAAGTCAGCGGCACAGACCAACTTGAACAAACTAACCTAAACTTTTAACCCTTCTGCTCATTTCTCTGGATGAAGTTTTAACCTGAAGTTTAACTGTTCTAGTCTAAAACCTGCTGGAATACGGGACACTAACTGATCCCCAGCCGCTCCCTGTACTTACATAGCAAGCAGATTTTGAACGCAAAAGGAGAGAATAATAATTCTGTATCTGCAGGGAAGGAGCTATCGGTGCTTGATCTTCCTCACTCCAGGTACTAATAAATTTGTCTTTTTCACCCACTGTTCAAGTCCAATTGGACCAAAGAAGCTTAAATCGACAATACGAGGGCCCACTGACACAGAAAGGCACCAGCTCTACCAGGCTGCTCTCTGCCAGAAAATATAGCGGACTCAATGAACAATAAAATAAAAATGAGACACCTCCCCCTGAAGATCAGGGCCCATTCTAACAGCAATGGGGTACTTCTGACACTGCAATTGGAAAGCTCAAGAAATCGTTTAGCTAGGAGACACCAAGCAGGCTTTTTAGGGTTAAACTTTACTCTCAGATCCATTACTTTTGTAAATTACATTTAATCTCCAGTGGGAAGCCAGAAGCTAATGACTTAGTAAAAAGCACAGGCAGCCTCCATCATTCCCATTTCCGTGCGGAATACTACCCGTGCTAATTTATCCTGCTGTGCTTCTGATTGCCCTCGCCCCATTCACTTCTAGAGCAGCTTGCAACTCACCGGCAGGCTAGAAGGTCTGGACTGAAGATTCAAGTTCATATCTTCTTGCCCTTTACTGGAAGCCAGTGAGGGAGCAGATGATGCCTGGGACCCAAATGAGTCTTGAGATAACTCCTGAAAAATCAAGTGACAGGAGAAAAAAAAAAAATATATATATATATAAATGGGAATAAAATATATTATAAAATACGGTTTATTCTCACATTGTGGAAGAATTATGTGCCCGCGGTGACATTTGCCCAGAATGAGAAATAAGACAGCAAAGAGTTCAAGCCAGCAGGCCTAGTGCTCTGCAGGGGCACAAATGTTGCCGGACTGCTATAGAAACTGTCGGGACTGGAAGTCTAAAACACAACAAAACAGTAATTCTCTGGTTTTCCCTTCCTACAGGCCCAGAAGAACAGAGACTGTCCAGGAGACGACCCACTTAGCTTCTTGCCTTCTGACATCTTACTGTAGCAGTAAAATACTTCACTGCACACACACAAGGCAATGAAAAGGGAAAATCTTCCAACCTTTGGGAAGCTACCTTTGATGCAACACAATGTTTGCTGAAAGGCTTACAGTTGGCTTTTTGCATAACTATTACAAAGTCTTGTCGAAAATAAATACAATTAAAAGAAAAATCTGATTCATGACTGCTATCATTTACTCTGTGGGCACGCTGCTCTTTCTCCTCCCTAAAGCCTGGTTTTACATCTAAGAGCAAACTCTCCTGTCATCATCTCTGCGTCACTCTGCAAACTAACTGTCTCTTTTGGCTCCAGGTCCATTTTTGCTGCCATCTGGAAACGTATGTGGAAAATTTCCACTCAAGCAGTAAGGAACTCGAGGAGCTTTCCCGTGCTCGTTTCCTCTGTGTGATCAATATGCCTCCTGAAGGCTCAGCCTGTGACACAAAAGCACCAGGAAATAGGGGTTTTTTGAGGCCTCAGAAGCACTCTGCTATTGTGCTGCACTGAGCAGCTCTGTAGACCACCTGGAGCTATTCCACAGACCACAGCTTGCAAACCGTTCCAAGTATGAAACCCCTTAGCCTGGTATTGCCCATCAAGCAGCATTTAAGCAGCCTTCCAACCTGCAGTGCTAACGCAGCTTGGCCCGTTACCGCCAAACGGCTGAGAGATACAGATCTAGACACAAGAGAGAAGGCAGCACGTTTACCATGGCCGTCATCGCAGCCTGCATGCTGGCACGTGCGCCAAAGCAGCTCCGCAAAGAAAAGGATTTGCTCAAGATTCTTCAAAAGCGCTTGGACAAAGCAGCGGAGCGGGAGAGGACCTACCTGAGGAGGGGGGAAGCGCTGCTGGGAGTACGCGGACTGCTGCTGCGGCTGCGACGCGGGGTATGAGGATGACTGCGAAAGGGCCGAGGAAGCCGCCTGCTGCGTTGGCTGCTGCTGCTGGTAGGGCGACTGCGATTGCTGCTGGGAGTAGGGAGGCTGGCTCTGTTGGTGCTGCTGGGCTGTGGACTGCGGTTGAGGATATGGAGTCGGGGACTGCTGATGGGGCGGCTGCGACTGCTGCTGCGAATAGGCAGGCTGGGATGTCTGCAGCTGGGGAGGCTGAGACGGAGGCTGCTGCTGCTGATAGGAAGGCTGAGCGTGCGGGGTCTGCGACGGAGGCTGTTGCGAGTACGGAGGCTGCTGCTGCTGCGGGTGAGGGCTCTGCTGGTTGTAATACGGAGTTTGGCTTTGCTGCCCATACGTGCTGGGGCCCTGCTGTCCGTAAGGAGGCATCTATGGCAGAAAAGGGTAGAATTACCCCTGTTAAAAAGGTATTTTGCACACACGCAAAAAAAATGAGAATACACACAAGAAGAACAAGTCAGGGACCTGTGCAGAGCAGCTAACTGGAAAGGTACTGGAAATGCCACTGTATAAAGAGACCTCCCAAACAACAGCAGAAAGCACTCGTGTTTGACATTTTCCTTGGTAGTAACAAACCATCACTAGGTTCTTAGGGGTGTCTATCTGACCATCCTGCTCAAATAACCCAAATAAGCATTTCTGACCTGGCTGGAGGCCGTCCCTTCAGAACACACAGTGTTTTGGTGCTCTTCTGCTTGACCTGGTTGTAAACGGAGCCTACAGAGGCAAGAAGCTTGGGTGCTCTACCTGCTGTGCATACGAGATGCTGCCCATCGCGCTCTGTGTCCTGCTTTGCATTCCCATGGGATATCTCTGGGGAGTCTGTGGCCCATAGGGCTGTCCTGGATAGCCGTGTCCTTGCTGTGGCCCAGCCTGAGGTCCCTGCTGTTGTGTGTATGGGTTGTTTCCTCCATACGGTTGAGGCCTCATCTTCCCCATCTGATCCATTGGGCTGGAAGGCTGCAAAGCAAGTTGTGACACATTATGTACATCCAGCTGCATATAGGAATCGTTCACAACTTCCAAACCAGCCCAGAAGGAAACATCAGCATGAGGCGCAGAGCACGAGAAGCTGGTCTGCCTCTTTGAGTGCTAAAACCCGTTATTATATTCTAAAGCATAGCACCATTCCCACTGCCCGCTCAAGTCTAAATAACTTCCCCATAGTTGGGAGTAGTTTAATGTCTACATACTCCACAACATGGTAAGTTTAGGCCGAAAATTCAAATATTCGTAAGAAACGCTTTTTCTTGTTCTTATAACAAAGTCTCCCAAAATGCATTTGATTTACACTTATGCATTTGAATTAATCCATATTGATGCACTAACACTGGGCAGTGCTACCGATGTTCACATCGGTGGTCATGGTAAGATCACAGTTGCATTTCGCTCACTTTTATGCCTGCCTTTTGTAGAACAGAAGTTTCTAAATCAAACTTCTTTGGATGCATGAAATATATATATGTGTGTATGTATATATATACATTTTTTTCATCCTTGAAAGTCAAGTCCCTGTGTTTTAGAGCAGACATCATGAGACAAGGGAACAAATGCAACTTTACCACACTGCCTCGCCTGCTCTACCTCTGCCTGGAGCCAAGACATAAGGACAGTCAATCAAATTTCCTGAAAACACTATAAACCTCAAAGCACGGCCTCTGGACGCGTCTCTTCTACCTAGGCAGCCCTGTTCCCGCACTACAGCGGGGACCAAGTCTTTAACCTCCAACACTCAGACTGCATGAGAAGCGTTGGCTCCTCTCCCGAGCACCTACCTAACCCGGATTAGATGTTTTCCACTGGATCACCATGACAATGGGCTCCCCATACCCCCATTCCTTCCTGCAACCGGCCCTCAGGCGGTATTTGCAGAGATCCACCCTCTCCTGCTGCGACGGGGAGCGGCACAGCAGGCCCGCACAAGCACCGCGCGCAAAGCCGGAAACTCCCGAAACTCCGGGCCCCGGGACGGCCGCTCGCGCTTACGCTCGCCGAACGCAGCCCTGCTAGGAGCGGCTCCGTGCAGCGCGCTCCGCTCCCGAAAACGCTGCCCCAACAGCCAGCACAGCTTGAGGGCCCAACACGCAGCCCCGCGAACATTTGTTTGACCAGCTGTCTGCTGCTCCTCGCCTGCCAGCGCCGCGCTCTGCCAAGCGCGGCGAGCAGGGCGCAGCGGCGAGCGCGCCGCGCTCATCGGGGCAACGCGAGCTGGGCGCGCGGCACGGGGCTCAAAAACCAGCAACAGCACGAGAAGCTCCCTGATTTTTGGTAAACAGAGCAGCTATCCACTTAGCTCGTGTTTTCTTCAGCAAATCTCCACCACGAGAGCATAAATCACGTACGAACCAGACCCGGGCACCCTTCCCCGCTGCGGTTCAGCCCTGCATGCCCCTGCAAACAGTATTTGTCCTCTTGCAGAGCTGTTTGCAGACCACCACGCACTCTTTACTGATTTGATGCTCTCTAGGAGGACAGAGAGATTTAAAGCCATGTCCTGCCACGCTCATTTGTGCTTTTAGTGTTGATAACTGATACTAAAGCAGCTCTGGAAAGTTCATGATTTACGTTGAAGCTATGGCAGATGCTACCGCTGAAGAGTAGCAAGGATTTCGGCTGCTGTACCTCAGAGAAGTGCAGGAAAGTCCTAAGCCACGGGGTGATCCCAAAGGGCAATTCCCACTCCAGTCATCACGACATCCGCACAGGGCTCCAAGGAGGACATTAATTCAGGAGGATGGGGGGAAAAAAAAAGTCCTCAATCCTCCAAGCTACAGCAACCACCCCCTGCAACGAGAGCAGGGCTGGGATCCACCCTAACGGACGCAAACCGTGTTTATGTCTCCCAAGCAGGCGTCCCTAACGCTTCCTGAGCGCTGCCTCCTGGCTCCCCTAGATTACCCAAAGCTTTTTCCTCCCCCTTTATCTCCCTTGGTATGTGAAACCAGCAGCACTGGGACCGTTGGACCTCTCCCCCTAACCCTCCCTTCTTTTCTCCTCCCTGGCAAGTGCAACTTTTGGTTACTGGCTACACATTTCAGCATCTTTTCCGCTCGTTACTTGCTTCCCTCCAGTTGTTGGCTCATCCCCGCTGTACGGTACCCAGGGCAGCTTTCGGCTGTATTCCTCTCTGAGGATTTTTTTTTTAAATATGCACACACCACACGCTGCCTCCTCTGCCCAGATTTGCTTGTCTGTGGTCACCCACAACGCTAACCATATCTTCAGGAAGGAGAAGAACAAGGTGAAGATCCACTCTTGCCATGACTCCTACAGGAAGCCGTTTTAAAAAAAAAAAAAAAAAAAGGCTCAAAGAAACATTTGGAACTATTTAAGCAGCCATAGGGGAAAAAAAAAGAAAAAAAAAAAAAAAAAGAAAAAGCTCATTCCCAAGACGTGACCACGTCGTCACCTCGATCGCTCGGCGTAGCGGTACGCACGATGTTCTTCCAAAACCTGCCGCTCTTCCATGAGGGCCTCGCACCCTGAGGGTGCTAAAAACAACCGGGAAGAGCATCACGCTAAACTGCAGCCTTTTTAACACAATTCCAAACGCAAAGGGAAAATCCAATGCCAAATATTGCCGAGTAAAAGAACAATTTTCTCCCATTAAACCACACGTCTCTTGCACTGGCAGGGCTCTAGGCCCAGTAGCATCGCCTGGTTTAGAGCACGCACCATCAGGAAGTTCCACTCCAACCCGCTATCCCGATGCTTTTCGGCAGTTTAACTCCGCATGCTTCACAAAAGGGCAGCTGAAGCCGAAACGCCGCGAAGTGCTGATCGATCCGAGCGCTCCCATGAAGGCTCCGGGAGAGCGGGGCCGGCGTCCAGCTCCTTTTATGCCGACATTACGCGAGATGGGAAAGCCAAGAGGAAGCGAAGGCCGTGCGCTTGCAAGAACGCTTGAGGATAAATAAGGAAATACCAAACTCCGGCTGCAAAAGGCCGGAGCTTCTTCTCCGGACTGATACATGGGAAATCCTTTCAATAGGAAACCACAGGAGTAGATTACTGTGATTACACTTCAAAAGCCAAGGCCCTGCTATAGAGACACATAATTGAGAAAAAGTGTTGCTCCTTGATCACTGAAGTCCAGACCCCCTGCTTGCACCTCCTTGCATTCACAGAAATTGCTTCTACTCTCCCTTCAATCGCAGAATCTTTGCTGTTTTATAACACCGTTAACTACCCAAACTTGGCAAAACATAGTTCTGTTACCGGTCTGATTTCCAAAACCAAAAGTGCTTGGTATGGCACAGAATGAAAACGACCCAAGAAAACACCGATATTTGAATGAAATTTAAGATATTTCCAGACTGAGAACATGTAACGTGAAGCCTGGAGCAAGCTTAAATTGCCCAAATCAAAGCAATGCTCCAAATCAATACATGTAATGTAAAGCATGCCAGACCCCTAAAATGAAACAGCACCATAAAAAGCAGCTACTCTTCAAAAATAACAGCAGGGCTCTCTGGGTGCGCGACCAGACAGAGACACCCTGCGAAACGTAAAAATCGCCCCGAGCGCAGGAACCGTCCCACCAAGAGCCAGGCCCCTGCTCCGCAAGGAGCCGAGCAAAGCGCCATGCCTTTTGTACAAGTCTAAGCAGACATGTGCATTTCCCATCCCCATTTTTTTCTAGATTTTGGCTAATCAAAGAAAAATTCACTTCTTCAAAGAGTTGCTTGGTTAAAGCAGAGACTTTCTTCCCAGCGTGAAAAGGAGTAAAGAGGCGAATCCCGCTTTGGGAGAGATGCACAAGTAGCCCAACCCTCCACAGCCATCGAGAGGGGCCTAATCCTGACCTTCCCCATCATCTTA
>VZSV01000077.1:2843103-2858006 GCA_013398735.1 Nothocercus julius
GGAAGCCGGCGCAGGAAACGCCGCTTCCTGCGCAGCGCCTTGGAGCGGGGAGCACGTGGCTCATCTGCATAAAAGCCAAGCGGCGCCGGGCCCTGCCAGGAAGGTTCGTGCCCGTGAGCACCGGCCACGGAGCCGGCTGCCTGCGAGGGCTTGGCCCGACGCCCGATAACCCAGAAAGAGCCGGGAACAGATGGGAAGGACCCCGGCGGCCGCAGCGCCGGCGCACGTGACTCGCCGTGCGGCCCCGCCAGCGCAAACTATTGTGTGGCGCCACCGCAAAGGGCGGACGGGCCCGGGCACAACGGGAGCCACCGTGGGCACCGCCGCCGGCCCCGCGGCTGCAGGGCGGCCCCGGGACGAGGGGAGACGCACGGGCTGGACGCTGGCGAGGAGACGGGGGTGCTGCCTCAGGCGAGCGCGTCGCACGGGGCCTGCGCGGGCTCCCAGCGGGAGGGAGAGCGGTGCTGGCACCCCCCTGGCGCCTTCAGCTCCATCAGCTGCATCACCCTGGGGAGGAGGCACCAGCGAACTCCTTCCCTCAAACTAAACCCCGGTAATGTTTTCAGGGATGCTCTTGCAGCTAAGTCACCAGGAGCCTCAAGGCAACATCAGCGAGACAGGCACAAAATTCTCACCAAGTCACGAGTGCCAGAGCCCACTGGCGGCAGCGGCACCGGCCGCGCGGTGCACGAAGGACACGCAGAGCGAGGGGTCACCCGCAGCGGCGCGAACCGTGCGCCGTTCGCACCGACCCCAACGCGCCAGAGCCCAGAGTTCCACCTTCCAAAGGGCAGTGACGGCGTGACCTCACAGCACAGAGCCGACGCGCCCGGACGCGGCACGCGCAGACCCGCAGGGTCTTCCAGCACATCGAGCTGCAGCTCGGCCGCGTTCCCCCCTCCCTGCGCTTCAGGCACTTTCCTGCCTTGCTGTAACTCCTGAAACCCCTGACACGAGCGGCTCCAGTGCCCCCGTAACTAGTCTGGAGAGCTCAAGTTGAGAAATGAGCCCAAACTAACACCAGGGAGCAAACACGGGTCGCCCATCCGGGCGGGAACGCTTTCAGGCCATCTATTTCAGAGGTGAGCGGCTGTGCTGGGGTCAGGAGCCCAGCCTGATCTCACTACCTTTTATAGCCTTCTGAAGGACCTGCGTACCTGGTCGTACTTCCCTGCCTCTCTTCTTAGGGTCATCCATTTTTAAAAAGAGATGGAAGAGGCTAAGATGAAATTAAAGATAAAAAAACCTCCTGTAATAAATGAAGCTGCCCCAAAAGACAAAGACTTAGAAAACCCCGTTAGAAGTAATCACCGTGCTAACGGTGAACCAAGTATCCCAGTGGGATAGTTAAAGCTAGAGATGTGTTTTATTCAGAGCATCACAGAAGCATGCACTTCCTTTTTTTTTTTTTTAAATTCCCTCTCCTTTTTCAACTTGAGAAATGCACCAACTGCCTGCAGCTCCCGGCTGAACCCGGACACCATGCAAACCCGGGCGGGTGCTGCGCAGCACCTGGCGCTCGCTCCTCCTGCGCCCATCGCTTCGGGAACGTCTCCGGCAGACTAAGGTCAGCATCTCCAGGAGGAAATAACTCAACTCCTGCAGGTATCGACTCTCCCTTTAGAAATTTGAGGGACACAGCCAATTTTAGATGAGCTACAGAAAAGTAAACCAGACACACGTACCCCTCCACGCTGGAATATAATTTGCATTTTCATACACAACCAAACAGTGAAAAGTTCATCTCACTATCAGCAATGTCATTACGGGTTACTAGTGCCTGAATAGCTGAGCTCTGTTTAATAGTTTCAGTTCTGCAACTATGGGGAGTTCAGCTTTTCTTAGGATTTTTTCAGTAGACCAGAGTTTGACTAAACACACTTTCTATTCCTCTAATAACCTGCTAGCACACAGGCCTCGGAACAGGCTAACGAAATCAACTTCACACACAAAGGAGAAAAAGGAACATTTTCTAAATGACTTCACTCACCTGCTGTGACCAAGGGTTACTTGGAGCTCCTGTAGATTTTAAATCAGCCCTATTCAATGTTGCTCCTTTCTTTGGTAAGTATTTACTGCTCAGGTTTCTTTTGGGAGATTTTCTGTAAATCCATGATGCTAAGTTTTCCCAGTGAAAAAAGATGAGTAAGTTTTCTCAGAATAGCTATACAGAATCGCATCTTCCTGGTTTAAATATAATACAGTAATTACCCTATTAACATTTCTCAGCAGGGGCCAGTCCACACATCTCGGAGGACTTTCCTAAGCACCACGCTTACTAATATTCTTCAAATTGATTAAAACTGACCAGAGTTTTGCTTACAGGGTATACCATTAAAGAACACTTTGTTCCTAAAAGAAGTAAATTGGGAAAAGATCTTCAGCTTTAACCTTCCTCAGCAACAACCCAAGTTTCCACCCAAGTATGATGGGGGCTCTTTGATTTTTTTGTCTTGGAGAAGTGGAAAAGGGCAGGAGAGTGCCCAGGAAACCTCCGTTTTAACGCAGCGCATTTGTCCATCTCATCTTTCCCTCCAAGCTTGGCTTTAAGCCCCCTTGGCAAATCCAACAAATCCTACTTACCAAAGCTCTAGATTTCAGGTCCTTTCTTCAGTCAGTCATTGTCTTTGACACAGAGCCATGCTGCTTATCACACCACATTATTTAGGTATCTCTCAGGACACTTGCGGTATTATTTCAACAGCTATCACATTTAAAGATGACAAACAACTGCTTTTCTGCGGTCCTCAGAAGCTCCTTAAAGGCAGATGCATAGTTACAACAACGAGGTATTTCTTTATTTCTGAAAAACTGCTCTACCAAAGCACCCAATGCACAGTTTACACTGTGAATACAAAGGTGGGCTGCCCTGGGTAATGGGAGAGCTCTGCTTTGCTTCTGTTCTTCCTCATCAGCAACGATGCCTCTTCTTCCTCAGCAAAGAGGCACCAAACTGGAAGCAGGAGCTGTCAACTACTTACACGCTTATTCTGACAAACGCTGTTTGCTGAATTAGTGGCAGTCTGAATTAACGAAGGGTTAACAGGTGGGGAACTAGTGACATTTTCAGACATTTCGGAGTTAGGTAACTATGTGCTTGCTCTTGAACTTCAACTCATTTTCGAAGCACCCTGTTTGGTCAATTCAGTCCAAAATTTCTAAAGTGCCACTGCTTTCACTTTCCAAAGCAGACTTCTAAGCAACCGCACATCATCCAAAAAACAGCATCTCAGCTCCGCAGGAGATGATCCCAAAAAACACACGACAGTTGTAATGAGGTGATGCTCCTTTTATGATGGAAAGAAACTTCCTTCCTGAATATTAAATGAGGCTTTAGGTTTAGCCAACATCCTACATCTGCTCTAATGAACTGGAAGCAAGTCAACGAAAAGGCAGTTCAGTGTCTGATTACAGCATTTTCGTTCCAGGCCTCCTTACGCGCTAGAAGGAGCAAGCACGCTCACGCTGTACCACAGCGATGGGACCCAGCCAAGAGCAAGCTGTAAAAAAAGCAAGAGGAAGAAGGGCTCAGATGGAAGAGCAGAATTATTCTAAGTGTCACCACTATTTAAGTGATCTAATTTCAATCACTCAGAGTCCAGCTGCTCCAGATCGCTAGCAAGATGCAAAATACTCCCACTAAGCACTACCGAAAACCTTCAAGGGCTCCGGAAACCCTGTAAAGCCATTCAGACGAATGCAACCTGCGGCAACCTCCGGTCACCACCATGCAGCTAATTCTCCAAAACCCCCGTTTCCTCTCAAATAAGCAATACAGTCCTCAAAGATGGATGTCTTTTGATGCTGAACATTGCTGACATGTCATTTGTCCTCCCAAGCTTCAGGGCTGAAGGGAGATCCAAGACAAAGAGGCCTCGGTAGAGTTTATACTTCCCACAGCAAAGTACGTTTTATCAATTCATTAAAAGCCCCTACGTGTGCAGAAATCCAAGCGGTCCCAGTGCACAATCCAAACTCAGGGCACCTTCAGCCCCCTCCTGCTAACTTTCTAAAAACAATTTACCATCACCTGGATCGCATATCATTTACTCACACTCCAGAGCATTAGGACAGATCCAGAATTTGTGTGGATTCAACTTCTCCCACCCTGAAGCAACAAAACAGCAAAGCTGCAAGCGGCACAGAGGGAAGTCGTGGGTCAGGCTGCCTGTCACGCAACCATAGGAGGGGAAAAGATACAGTTAAATTGCAGAACTAAGGGGACCCAGGTTCTGACTGTACTACATTAGACACTTTTGTTATTTGTAACCTCTGCCTTAGTTTTTCACCTATCAAACAGCGATAAATACACATTACAGGTTTCTACCCACTGGGGTCCGTTCAGAAAGGAAAAGCGGCATTTGAAGATTTCGTACTTTTGCCTTCCTCTTCTTTCACTGGGGGAAAGGGTGGCTGGAAGGCTCCCTGCGCGAGCGCATTCCCACGACCGCTTCCCACGCGGAGCTGGGAAGGACGGAGCCCAGAGGAGCAGCTCAGGGCTCTGGAACAGGCAGGCACTCTGAGCTCCCAACTCTGCTGCCGCAGGAAGCCCCTGGATGGCGGCAGCCGCCGCTGGGCTCCTCGGTGGGGAGCTCGGCACGCGCAGCTCCATCTTGCCCAGCGCAGCCGCCTGCTTTAGCAAGAGCTGCGTGTCGGGGCCTGCAGTTTCCCCAAGCTGCATTTCTCTCTCAGGCGCTTCTGCACAGCAACTGAGCTCACCAAAAAGCACGAAGGAAGCCCCAAGTCCTCCAAGGAAGCCACGTTTTGGAAGCAATCTGCGGAATAAACAGATGATCTCGAAGCCAAACAACGTACAAAATTCAGCACTCCTCCAGCCCAGCCACCTCCGAGCACCAGTCCTGCTGCCTGCTGGTGATGCTCAGGTCCCAAAGGCAGAGCCCTACCTCAGCCAAGGGGGCTGTGGCAACAAGCTGCTAATTACATCCAGAATATGTCAAACAGACTCTGGTTACAGATTAGCAGCTGATGTTCGCCCCACATTGTGCATCTCACTAGGATTAATCCCAGTGTCACCTCATTAAGAGGCACTTTAGTGCTCCCTAATCACTGTCCCTCCCTCCTGACTCCACCCTGGTATTTTATAGAAGGGACCCAATGCGATACAAGGTAACACAGCTCTGTTTTGATGAAGTTACTTCCCTTCTTACTATAGCTGCTGATAAATTTGCATGCTGTTTTCGTGGACTTTGTGGAGTGCTTTTATCTTAGCCTTAAAATTTCAGGCTCCACTTTGGTTCCATGGAACAGAAAATACTTAAAACTGCAGTAATGGCAAGTTATCACCTGCATTTACCAGTGATGCACTGATAACTGCACCAAACAACAACCAGTTTCCAGGATTCGTACCTGAACAATCTCCTTGTGCCCAGGAAGCAGAGCTGCTGCCAGGCCTGGACTGGGGACAGGAGGTTGGAGATGAACAGACCACACAGGCAAGAAAATTAAAAGCTGCAACAAAGTAGGTGCTTGGAGAGCAGTGAAGACACTGGCAGGGCCTTCACTGGACCAACACTGCTCTGATTCAGGAACGTTACTCATGACAAGCCCGACAAATCCCCACTCCACAGCGACACAAGGTCGCGGTCATTAAAAGCAAACCAAAAACCCACAGCCTCATGCGGCTGGCCAGAGTGATACCGAGGCCTGGGTTTTACAACCCCACAGCAGCTCTTCTCCTGGCGCTTCTCTCCCATCTATGCCCAGAGCTTCCAGCTTCTCCTAAAGGCAGCGAGCATCATGGGGAGCTGTTCAGCAGGTTAAGAAGAGCGTGTGGCTGGTGAGACATAGAGAAATCCCTAAGTGTGCCAATGCCATGGGGGGAGGAGGGCCAGCCGGCGCCGCGAGCTCCACACTGGTTCGGGGAACAGGTAGAACAAGAAACTGTGAGACAACTCATACGAGAAAAGGAAAATGAGACATGACTGTACCTTGACAGCAGCGACAACTCGGAACAGTTTATTGCCATTTACAGAGCGATCAGACTCGCAGCTAACATTAATGTGTGTTGACCATTCGGCACAAGTGTTACTGTTGTGCTGACACTAGACACGCTCAACACACTCCACGTTCCTCGTTAATGCCGATACACCTGTATTCTGAAGCTCAGAACCAAATCATGCCACTACTCTCTGTTACAAAATGCCCAATAAATTATTTTCCGAAGCATTCGGATGATAGATTTGGCATCTTGTTCCAGAGCAGGGAAGGCAAGAGTTAAGGGCCGAAGCACGGTCAAAAGCCTACAAGGAGCACACGATTGCTTGGGGATATTTCATAGAACACTAATCACTTCATCTGATTTTAATTCCTGACATCAAATCAGCATATAGCTTTTCAAAGGAAATCTTGTCTTAGATTGCAAGGTAATCCATCACAATTAACGTGGAAACAAGCTTCTCCATCGCTGTCATGCGTTGTGAACCAAACAGGAGAGCCAGCAAATGCATTTTTGCAGTAGCTTAAGTCCAGGCAGGTAGGATAATTCAGGATAGGCCTGACAGTCACTTCCACACACCCAAGAGCAGAGAGAAACTTCGGCCAGGCACCGCGCTCCTCCTCTGGAGCATTAGCTCAACAAGTGCTTGTTATGTCATTTCTATTATGAACCTCCATCCTGATCTAGGATTAGCTCACTCATTACCTGAAAGTCATTTGCCCGTTAACATCCCCTATTCTGGGGGAGCCAAATTCTGCCCTCAGAAAAGCCACAGGCAGCCAGAATCAACATTTCCAGACAGACGATTTTTCCTAAAACCAAAGGAAACTGTTCCAGGTGTAATCCCTGCCCAGAGAGAAAGTACGATCGAGCAGTTATAGCATTAACCTTGATTTTGTGAGATACGGCTTTTAGTACCTACTCCAAAGATTTCCCATGCAGCAAATCGCAGCGTTCAGAGGCAAGGAAAAGCTATCTGAAAAGTGAAGAACTGCACTTACTAGCTTCACAGGTATATCATGACATACATACATATATATATCATGAAAGACTAGGAGACACTTTGATATTTAGATGGTTCCTATCACACTAACCCCCAATTACCCATGCACAATTAGAGAAGATGTCCAAGCTGCTGCATGCAGCAGCTGCCCTGGGTCCTTTCCAGGGGCTCCAAAGCACAGTAATTACCACAAGTCCCTGATGCCAGAGTAAGCAAATGAGTTTTGTTTTGTTTTTTTTTTAAAAAAAAAAACAAACCAAAAAAAAAAAAAAAACCAGCCAAACAAAAAACTACGCTCAACACCCACACAGCCACCCCAACACAAAGGGCAGGACTCGAGCACTTCTTGGACCGTCGTCACCACACGTGCAGCCACGGTGCAACAAAAAGGCATTTTCTGCAAACATGCGATCACGCTCAGCAAACTGGCCTTGAATGCGGAGCCTTCTTGGTTAGCAATGCCAGACCCCAGCTCTGAGATACTTAGTTTAAAGAAAAAACAAAATCAAGTTACATCTCATGCCAGCGCTCCCATCACTTCAATATAGCTCCTGCACAGAGGTAAGAACTTTTCTTCAAGCTATTTCACAAGCATGTCTGAGGGAAGACCACCTCTTGTCTGGCACCAGCTTAATTATTTACACACAGTTAATGAATACCAGATTCTCCTCCTAAACTTGTACAGGGTGCATAGTCCTACAGTCACTTGGACTTTAAATCCATCATTAGACTGTTATGAAGAACAAAACTCAAAGCAAGGAGAGGAAGGATCCCACGCTGCCAGGAAAAGCTATTTATAGGGCCAGGACCCTGAGGAAGTTCAGCTAGTAAAGCAGGACAGTCCATCCCTTCAAAACAATCCCCGGCAAGCACCAAAACCTTGAAATCTAAGGAGACATTTTGCAATTTAACTGATAGGTTTATCCTAAGGAGCCTGGAGAAGGGGAGGAAGCTCCATGTTTACAAAGCAGGTGACCCTCTTCTTTTGCAGCTGCTCCCCCAATCCAAAGGGACAAGAACAGAATAAAGGACACGAGGACAAGAGCAGAATAAAAGTAAATAAGGATGATGCGCAGTAATTTTCGTAATGTCTAATGTTAAAGGAAGCAAAGCACCAGAGACTGAAGAGGCTGCAAGGCCCAGGTCACTGCCCCGCCTGCTCTCAGGCGCCCAGCGATGCTGCCCCGCGGCAGAACTGGCTGGATGAGCTCCCCGGTTCAGACCTAGACCTCAGCGATAAAGCTTGGAGCCACACGGGCAGCCAGCCAGGGCCAGCGAGGTTTTGCAGGAAGGACAGAGCCCTCGGATCAAAATCGGTGCCCCGCACGTGGAGAAGCAGGGCCACGTGTGGAGCACACGCGGCCTCTCCCGCCCCGGTGCCGCTGTACCCAGCACTCGGCAAACGAAGAGTGTTAACGAAGTGCGAAAGTGCAAACCCCCCGGCTGCGTGGGACCGTCTCCCATCGCGGTGTCGGGAGCCGCAGCTGAGGCTGTGGCCTGGGCACGGGATTTAAAACATTCCTGTTCAGTTATTCACGGGCAAGTTGCCAGCACGGTGCTGACATCAGAAGGGAAACGGTAATTTTCAGAGTTTCTCTTAGACCTGCAAGAAATTTCACAAGCGAGGGGGAAGTACTTGTTTGAAGTCTCCCCTGGGGAAATTCCAGAGTCCTCCTCACTTCAAAAGCTTCTTGTTGAGAAGAGTCACAGAAAATCTCAGGACGGAAAGTCACAGCCACGCTAGGCCACGCTCTGCCACTGCCACCGCTCTCTCCCCCAGCCTCCTCCAGGACATGACTGTCACCTCCCAGCAAAAAATGACAGAGTTACTCTTCAGGTTTGTCATGTGGCCAAAAACTCTCGGGTTAGCACGAAATACAGGGCAGAGCCACAGTGGGACCCGGCCGCCGTGGTCCGCTCCCGCACACGGGGCACCGAGGTCTCCCTCGGTTTCTTCGGCAGCTGCTCCCTATCTCCGCCTCGCAGCTCGGTGGGATAGTCTAGGCATAACATTAATTACGTAGGAGCAACAGGAAGTTACGCAAGTTTGGAGGGGAAAAAAAAAGTTAGTAGCAATTTAAGTTGTCCTTGAAAAAGGTTCAGTTGCTAAAGTCAACTTAAGGAAATAACATGCTGGTTACCACATAAAACGCCACAGACTCTAATGAACCAGTAGGATTTGCAGGATTACTTACACGAACTGATTTTTCATGGGAATTTCATAGGAACTAACACACACGCACTCACTCACCCTCCTACAGGAAGTTTTTTCACATTACTGTTTATGGACTGAAACAAATCCCCTTCTTCACTTGCTCCTACCCTTTTTTCATCCTTTTATCTCCCCCCAAAAATAAAAAGGAACAAGATTAGGTATCGGACTCCAGCTACAGCTTCGTTTTACTCTGAACATACAAAGTAAAGACTTTTTTTATTAAATTTACCTACCATTATGCAGCATCTTTTACATATTGCTCCAGAAAGCTCATGCCTACGTTGTGTAAATACTTACTGAGCTGTCACTTAAACTCAGAAGTACTCCAGAAAGGAAACCCAGGCAAACTTGGAAACGCTCCTCTCGATGAATCCCACAAAAACCCAAAAAACGCTCAAGCTGCAGGACTGAACTGCTGAGCCCCGACACTGGGAGTGCAGGTGCACAGAGGAGTATGAAAAAGGAACCTCTCCCTCATCCATATGTTAATATATATTATCATCTGCTTAAGGTGGTACAGGAGCAACTAATACATGTGCATGAGATCAGTCCTGAGAGAAGCAGCTCCTCCTGCTCCAGCCCAGCTTCTTCTCCTCAACGAGCCTATCAGGGCAGCTTTGGATGCTGCTGCTTTAAGTGCACAGCTTCATTAAGAAGGTGTTACCCACACATTCAGCTAAAACTATATACTAGCGAGGAGTGACGGGCCCGCTCTTGCGGGATGAGGCTCGAGAGACCAATATCCCCTTCGCGGTCCTGTCCCAGCCTCGCTGGGCCTTGGCAAGGCCACCTTCAGCCCCTCTGCTGCAAAACGGTCCCTGGAGGAGCTCGAGACTTCACGAAGCCCATGTTTCCATACATTTTCAGCCGTAAGAACAAGAATATACTTAACAGTGCAGAGATGACGTTTAATTTATGGTTGGGATTTGACTGGAATCAATTTACGGCTCCGGCGGGGTGCGTGCAGGAAGCCCACGCCGCCTCTCCTCAGCCGCTCAGCTCCTCTGCCCGGGCAGCCACCAGCATAAAAAAGCAAACAAGGCATCGCCAACTTCGCTGCCACCGTCGAGGAACAGGTGGAGAGCAGGGACCCGGGCGGAACACACGGCAGTTTCAGTCCAGCGTGCCAAAGAAAACTGCCTTTTTTCTCTCCAATCCCACCTGTCATTCACTTCTAGCTGGAGATTTACAGCTTTGGCTAACAGGCATCTAGGATAACTTTTCCAGCAGCATGTACCTAACCCTTTGATAAGCTAGAGGCTGAATTTCTTGAAATCAGCACCTGACAGAAAAGCTTTTGCAGAACTTTTTTTTTTTTTTTTTTCAAAAATGCTTTCTTCCTCCTTCCCTGAAAAGACCCCCTTTTTTTCCCCACATCAGAAAGAAACGGGCAGTACTATTTTATTTTGCATCCACACTGGTAAGTTTAAGGTTCCTTCTAGAAGGGAAAGCAAGGAGCCATAACAGCAACACTAAATACTCCGAGTCTTATCTTTTTTCATTTCTACCCGCCTTGCACTTCTGCCTGCCCTGGGTTTCTGCTCCGCTCCAGCTGCTGCTTGGGAGTTTCAAGCACTCTTGGCAGGAACTGGGCAGCGACTGGCTCATCAGCTGGTCCCCAGAGCAATCCCTCACACGGGAGCTGCAATTCAAAAAAGAAATCCAACTGACTAGACAGAGCATTGCAAATACGCTGAGGCAAAACAGGAAAGGGCATCTCTCTGCTCTCATATTTTAATCCTGGAGATCAGAGATTCAGACGTGTGGGGTTAACAACAGAATTTCCAAGTTGGTGGTGTTCCTTTGAAAAGAGGAGGAAGAAAAATGGGGAGAAAGTCACACAGGAGATATTTTTTAAAAAAAATAGCAACATGATTTAGTTTAATTCTAAACTTTAGTTTCTCTTTGAAGGAAACATTCGGGTTTTTGATAGGGTCTTTGTGTTAATACTGCTTATAATACAGCGTTCATTAATGAGTGCTCTCAAACAAGACTATGGAAAACAAAATACCATGAATTGACTAAACTGAAGAGACTAGCAAGGCACAAATCTAATGGAACATTTGACTCCCATGCTTTCCCCAACCCCAGTTTCTAGTCTGTCTAAAAACAGGGAAGAAGTTCAGCAAAGCTCAAAGGTCACTTTAGAAAACTGTGATGCTAAAACTTCTGTTAACTAGAAGGAATTAAACTGGACAATTTTAGGAAACTGGCAACTAATTTAGCAAAAAATATGGCCCAAAATAACTTTTCACAACTGCAAGAGACAACCCAGGGAGAAACCTCCTTCTTCCAGGAAACAGCCAAGTAGGGACAGAGCCTTTAAGCCACCCTCGGTAAAAGGCAGGTGGGAAGCACTGCCAACCCCACTGCAGGCAGAAAAAAGGCAAGACCGAAACACGATGCGATTTGCCCCAAGACAAACCTGTGTCTAAGGACAGGAAAAAGGAGCTCAAGAGGAGACTTGAAAGTGAGACGCACTGTCCCGTAGTCCAGCGTACACAGCCCTGGCCTGGGAACACCAGTCACCTTAAAAACGAGCATCACAGTATTTCGGAACCAAAATATTTTAAGAGAATCAGGCAACACTTGGGCTGCCTGGAAAAGGGATCCAGGACAACGTGCGGCGTCTGCTTTCAAATTAACTAGATCCATCTTTATGATGGCATTTAAATACTGCATTTTTCCAACATAGAAAAGGCCTAAAATTACTGCTCATCCGGAGCTGCATCCCACTGCAGAAGATGAGGAGGCACCGCTCTTTTTTGCTGGGAAGACCAAGCATTTCCTACACCCCGTGAGCCGTCCAAGGCCGCCTAGCATTACAGTGCTAAGCAAGGAAAAACCCCCACGATAAAAGCCAACAGGAGCCAGGTCTCGATTTCAGATTCCAAGATATCACAGCTCATTGGCAACGCTGAGCCATTTGGTGCCAATTTAGTTTAAAAACCATATTTTCAACAACATTTTTCATGCCTCACTGCTACTGATGTTGAGATCTAAGTCAACAAAAAATAGTTATTGTATGGCAGCGGGCCCGGAAGCATTTTTTTTATTAAACATACCATTTTTTAAACGGATTTTGCTGAACTTATCAGAGCCCTAGAGATGTCAGTGCACCTCTGGGAGGTTATCCACAATGTGAATGTTTAATGCAATCCAGAGGCATCTCCCGTTACAGGAGATGCCGTTTGCTGGAGCGAGAGCTTCTTGCACAAGGGATGCTCACCGAGCAAAGGGAGGGAAGTCACCTCTCTGAAGGCGTTTGCTCCAAGCCTGCAGGCTCTAGGAAAGCCAGTTGGATATTAGGAAGGGCTATGGACTCTGTCGGGGAAGGAGAGGAAGAGGAGAGACGCATGACAGAACCGTTAGCAAAATGGAAAAACTGAAAACAAAGAGCCCCAGGCTTGGTTTCCTACCAGTCATTCCCACAGCAAACCACAGATTTCTCATCCCACATTGTGCCGAAGAGGCAGTCTGATCTCTTGACCCTGATCCACAGTTCCCAGCTATAAGTCATCAGGAAAAAAAAAACTGTGAATTCTCTGGAACTCTATGCCAGCCTCTAGGAAGGCCGGATCACCGGCCACCACTCACATGAGTGAGGGCTACAAACTGCCACCCAGGCTCTACACGAGTGATTATAATTTCAATTTATTACCGGAAGTATTCCGCCAAAACAACTTTCACGCCAGAAATTACTTCACTTTTCTTGATGAGTGATGTTAAGAAATTCCTCTTATGGCATCATTCATAAATCCGAATGAGTTTAGGGAACACAAGGCACGTCTTTTCTGCGCTATCCTTCTTCCTCTCCCCCAAACCTTACGTTTCTATCCCAAACATGCCTGGAAGGAGGAAGCCCACACCATCTTCCCAAGCCTGCACCTAGGGATGCTTCTCTGTCTAGTTTTCAGCCAGATGGATTAAATGCTCCTCTCACTCTCCTAGACTTTCTTCAAGTCACCTGTCAAGGCCCCACGCTGCTGCCTGTAACAGAAGATGAAGACAAGACACAAGTTGAAGCTCTAAATTCTTTCAGGCTAGGGAATATAACAGAGTTCACCAAAAGTTAGAACAGGAGTGTTATTATTAATGAGCCATTTCTTGTGGGCACAGATGATGGGGGGGAAGCTTTCACAAGTCTGGTTAAGTCTGTTTTATTTTTGTTTTTCTAAAAACAAAAAGGAATCGGCAGTTTGAGTCCAATGATCCTTGGCACAGAAAGAGCTTGGTAGTTCTGGCTGTATTTTTATAAACATATCAGGACAAAACAAGTTTCTTTCTTTGTAAATTTGAATCAGAAGGGTGACAGAAAAGCACTTTTGCCTGATAAACTCCCCAAGGAGACACCTCCTTGAAAGTTCAACCCCACACCATGTTTTAGCACCCACTTTATCCAGGTTGAAGTTTTACGGGATATGGAAAGCGCCCCCAAGTAACGGCACTGGCTTCCAAGACCCTTAGGCAAGTTTCTCACAGGTCTTTGGGCGACCAAAACCTTCACTTCAAATAGTCAAAGACTCGCTAGGAGCTGCCGTTAGACACTTTGATGCCCGCAGCAGGAATAAGATCCAGCCTACTAGAAAGTGTCACTTCCACCTGACGGAAAAGTCAACTAAGTAACTCTGGACGCAGGTCTTGCCTTGGGCTATCACAGAACAAAAATTAGGCAGTTTTCACATCGACGACAGAGAAAGACCGAGCAAGAAGGGAAACTCTGGAGGCCGCGCATTGCGCCCGTGGGTATCAAACGGCTCCAACCTGGGGCTCCAAGTTAGCCCAGAGCACAGGAGACAAAAGGGAAGCGTGTTGATCCCGCAGCAGGCTCCCGCGGGCCTCGCACCGGCACGTCTAAACACAGCAAGTTACCCCGTTTTCGTCGGTTTTCAGATATTAGATCCCAGCATCACATTTCCCTCTACCTAAAGACATCCAGTGGGCATGACTTCTCCTCTGCACGTTTTCTGGCCTTCCATATTTCCAGTAAACAAGTAATTCCAGCTGTGTAGTAACAGTTGCGATTTCACACGGGTTGGTTCTAGCACTTTGATGAAAAGCAAAGCACTACGGCACTGCTGAACCCGACCTTGGTAAGGACCACAACATTCGCATTATGTCCCTTTATTAGTAAAGGGAGCAGTGATGCTACCAGGGCTTACTCCACACGAGCAGAAGGGCAGTTAAACGTGCCCTAATATCTACAGCCAGAGGCTCAAGCCTCAGCTACGTTCAAGCCTCTATTAGGTGCAAACTAACAACCGACCAATTTCAGTGATACAGCCCCAAATTCGGCTGTGGTTGCTGTTTTTGTCTCCTTGACGCCTTCAACGTGCCGCAGAGCCTCTCCGCCCGCAGCACGCGGTGCGGCCTCGCGCGCATCCTTGGCCCCGCGCGGGCTCCGAAGGCTCCGAAAGCCGACGGGGAGCGCGCGGGACCACGGCCTCTTCGGGCACCGGCCGGCTCTCCTCAAGGTCACGGGCGGCACCAGGGCGAGGGGGATGAAGCGGCAGCGCCGGGTGAGCGTCCGAAAGCGGTGGCGGGTCCGGGTCCGTCGGAAAAGCGGAGCGTGGAAGTTTTATGAGCTCATCGGGATGGTTGTGCCATTACATCAGAGGCAATTATAAATGGCCAAGAGCGGCGGCGGGGGAGCCAATCAGCGCGCGGCGAGGATGTCAACCTAAGACCAACTGTCTCCTGGCTTTGACAGAAGGATTTTACCTCCATAA
>VZSV01000077.1:2863109-2877849 GCA_013398735.1 Nothocercus julius
GGGCCGCCGCCGCCGCCAGGCCGGAGTCTCCTTCGGGAAGGTGGCCGTGCCATTTAACCCAGGGCTGAGGCAGTTTAGGAAACCTGGTGTAGATTAGAGTACTAGAAACAGGAGTAGTGGCTCCCCCCGCGGAAAAAAAAAAAAAAAAAAGGCAGCGTGCTGCCAACTGTGCGATGGCAAATATGGACTGAATCGTTGACATGGAAACCGGACTGAAGTCAGCCGCGCTCCCTTGCACACACACACACAAGTTATCATTATCCGCAGCCTTTAAACTTGCTACAAACGCGGCCTGGATTCTGCCTGCAGGAATCGGGCAGAGCCGCTGGAATAAAGTATTAACCGGCGCATCTAAGCAGGCGTGGAATAAAAGGAAAAAGGAGCAGAGAAGCAATTAATGGAGTTGGGAGAGGAAGGATGCTCTTCCATTTTACTGAAACAGAGTGTGCTGAGATACGCAGACTGGACCCAAGAACAAGAGACCGATCTATTATAATTCACTGAGTACACTGCAAAATATGGAATGGAGTAAGGAAAGGTTATCCATAGTTCCCCAGATTATCCGAGTACTTTTTCTAAAGAACATTACATCTCCTGTAAATAAGTTCACATTTGTCCAGGCCGTTCTTCCCAGTATTTTCAACACCATCCTACCTAGGTTAAACACTCTTGTTGCAGCTTCAGGACCTCTAAGATTAATATTATTTGAATTATTTATTGCTGCGAGCCGCTAATGCACTGGGCAGTGTAGGGGACAACACTTATTTATCCTATTTAAAACCCGGCAGGATACTGTGTATGGTCCCTGTGCGGCGCTGGCGCGAGGGCACGCGAGGGAGGTGACTCCGTTGCCGGCTCCAAGGGGCCGGGAAGCGCGGGAGCCGCTGGCCCTGCTCGCGTTTGACAGGGAGCTGCAAAACTTTGGCTGCGTTTTGGGAGAGGAAAGCGGGCGCGGATGACTCGAGGAAACGCTTGATTTTAGCAGCCCTCATTAGGAGGAGGAAAAGGCGAAGCGGAGCGTGCTGGAAGGGACGGGAAGGAACGGAGCTTGGAGCCGAGCCCGCCGGGGGCTGCCCCGGGCACCCCCTTTCCCCCTCAGCTCCCAGGCAAGCGGGAGGGCTGGATGTTTCCATGCTGGAAACACGTGGCGAGATGTGGGGGAACTGGGGAGAGCGACTCTTCCCTTGACCCGGCAGCGGGAGGGCAAAGAGCGAAGCTGGGAGGGATAAAATTCCGAGGGAATCGTCGGATGAGCCAGAAAGGGACAAGCGGAGGAGGAAAACGCTCGCAAAGTGCGGCGCGAGCGGCTCTGGCTCGACACACGCGGCCGGGCACGGGGCACCAGAGCCTCCCTCCGACAGCCGCTCGCCGGTGCTGCGCTCTTGGAGAAGGAAGAGCGAATCTACTTTTAAAAAATTAAATAATTAAATAAATAAGGCAAGGGAAAAAAAAAATACAGCAAAACACGGAGCGGAGTTTGTGAAAACCCCTGCACTGGATCCGGGACCAAGCGTCTGGTTTTTGCTGAGTCCCACCAGCTCGAGGACCCGCGCGGTGGGCTGCAAACCCCACGCACAGGGGTTAAAACGGCTTTGAGAGCTGCCACGACACCTCAAGCCCAGGCCTGGGCTTTCCTGCTGGGGCAAAACTCCTCCACTCCGAGCAGCCGGGAGGGCCGCGCGGAGAGCCGCAACGAGCGGCGCGTTCGGCTGCACGCAGAGCCGCCGGCTCCGCGCAAGCGGTCCCTCTCGCCCCCAGCTGCTCTTTTCAGCAGAGTGTAAAAAACCACCCACCCCCGGGAAACCCTGCCCGTGAAGTGCCTTTTTCGAGAAGTTTGGGCTCAGGAGTCGCAACTGGGGTGGAGGGTTTCACCGCAGGCAGCGAGAAAGAGAGTTTTTTTCACGCTTTTCATGGAGCTCTCGCACTGCCATTTTACTGAGCCAGGGAGGGAGCAGGGAGCGCGGCACACAGGGCTGCGAGGAAGTTTCTCACAGCAACTGCGGGCTGGATCTGGAACGGAGCCTTTTGTTCCCAGCAAGTTCAGCACAGGCAGAGTTGGAGCCTGCTGGAAAGAAAGAAAAAAGAAGGAGAGAAAAAAAAAAGTGGAGAAATAAAATGGAGGGAAGTAGGAAGAGAGGAGAGGCAGCTTGAGGCGAGCTGAGATTAGCAGCGCGGGGGGACGGCGGCGAGCGAGCTCGAGCTCGAGCTCTGCACCGCGGCATTTCTGTAGAAAGTTGTGCCGTAGCCTCAGGCGCGGAGCCCTCGTTAAGCGCCTGGGAACGCGCGAGAGACCCGAGGATGAGTGTTAGGGAACAGGAAGTGGAATTTTCTGAGGGGTTCACATCCTTCGCGGCTCTTTTTGTCAAGATTTTGTCTTCTTGCTGCACGAAGGTGCCTCCTAGAGCCGTGGGGAAAGAGGCTGCGGAGCGGGAGCTGCAGCTCTGCCATGTGCTCAGCAAAATAGTGAAGGGCAGAGGACAGCTGCCCTATGGAAGCACAACGAGGTCACACGAACAACTCTGAGCACCTCCCTCCATCCCTCCCCTGCTTCCCTTCTCCCCCAACAAATGCGGAGACACCGGAATGACCCTAATATTTGAATGGGTGAAAATCAAGACAACTAAAAAAACAAACCAACCCCCTAGATTTAACGCCTATCCAAGACATCGGATATTCATGGAGACAATTGCTTTTGTCTCCCAGCACACAGCGCTAGCTCCTCGCTCCCAAAACACGCGTGCTGTTTGCACATATACACACCCAGAATGCCAAACACATAGAGAAACTTGTCCGAATTAACCCTCAAAGAGCTGACAGCCCTCAGATGCCTCCACGGGGACCCCTGAAAGCTGGAGCAGAACTTTACTCGCCTACTTGTATGCGCGGTGGCAGATTCTCAGAGCAAGAAAGTGCTCCTTGCAATAGCTGCCTTTTTGTTCAAGCTATTTTTTCCCCACATGCGCTCCTGAAAACACTGCAATGATTAAAAACATTAACCACCTTCTGCCTTCTCAACAAAAGCAGGAAATAAGTGAATTTGCTCTGTATCAAATGAACGTGCGGTGTGCCTGTGACAGCAGCTCAGCGAGACACCACGTGGGAAATCTGAGTTCAGGATTTAAATGTGCTTTTCCACTCCAGCCATGAGGGACTGAAAGCCTTAATGTGTGGGGGGGAAATAAATAAATAGAAATGTTTCGCGCTGCTCAGAAGCGACCTCTGTGGCTGTTGGAGGAGGGAAGTTCAACAACCCCAAGCCGAGCGCGCAGGGCAGACACGGCACCATAGTGACTGCAGGGCTGGCAAATCAAAAGGGGGGCATAAATGGGGGGAAAAAAAAACCAAAGTGGGGGGCAGGATCCCGCAAGGGAAGCGCAGTTGGCAGCACATGAAAACTAGAACCCCGTCGCTCCCCAGCCACGGCAGCGCGCTGAGGCTCCCAGCTCACGGTGCTGCTCCGCAGGGCGCATGACGAGCGAGCTCCGCGCACCCCTCTCCGCGTGCTGGGGACACCTGGTGCCTGACGCTCCAAGGTGCCCGCGTCGCCCGTCGGGCCGCGTGGGGCTCCCCACGGGCCCAGCCGCTCACCCGCTGCCCCTGGCCCACGCCGTGCCTCCCGTCACCAGGCGCGCTCGGCGCGGCCACGCTTCCATCTTCGTGACTTTGGGCCCGGATATTTAATAAAGGCGGGTGGCCGTCGGGTTGCTCGGAAAGGCCTGTAAAAGTTTAATGGGGAAATGTCACAAGGCATCGGGAGGAAGCCCAGCTCGTCGCGGTTTTATGGCGGCGTTAACTTTCGTGTGCTTGGGAGTCGTTAACAGAGGGGCTCTCCAAAGAGCACAGCTCTGCGAGCAGCACTCCCTGCTCCTTCCCGCCTCACCCCGTGCAAACCCCGCGCACCTCTGACACCGCGCCGGAGCCGAGGCGAGGTGAAAAGTACAGAGCAACCACATGGGAAGGGAAAAAAAAACAAGAAAAAAGGATATTAAAACCTACATGTTAATGAATGCATCAGCTAAAATAAAGATTGTTTTCAAAATGGTCATTTGGGGTTGTCCTCCCCTCACCCCCCAACTTTGTTTCACTAAAGCGGGAAGCGCTCACAGAAACCTTGCCTGCAGTAGATGCCTTTTTTTCCCTCTCTCCTTTTTTTTTTTTTTTTTTTTTTTTTTTTAAACAGAGCCCAGATGCTGGTCAGGATTAAGGTTACACCAAACACATTCTACATTGCCATTTTCCAAACAGAATGAAACAGATGGAAAAGACGGAGCGGGATAACGTGGGAACGGAGTGCTACAGGAAAAACTGCAAGCCCTGCACTAACACGGCAGCAGAGTGAGCCCGGATGCCGGCAGAAGCGGAAAGAAACCGGGCACAGCAACCTCGTGTACCCAATTCCTCATGCTTGGAATCATACAACTACTTTGATTAAACTTCTGCTTTGATTTTTTTTTTTTTTTTTTTTGTAAGGAGGAAAGAAAATTCAGCTGCTGTAACTAACTATAGGCTCCTTAGGGCTCAGTCCTATAAGATGCAAAAACCACTGGCCTGAGGCCATCCGAGTACTTAAGTGCATGCGCAATTTTGACCAGCAGCAGTCGCTGATTTTAAGCATATACTGCTTTAAAGTGAACCATGTGCTCAGCACTTCACAGGATCCGCCCAGAAGACTCATATCAGCTCCCAGATTATGTATAGATCTGAGAAAACAAAGGAAATGTTAATCAATATTGCAGGCTCAAGCCACCCCAAAATCAAATCTCCACTTACACTGGATTGTTTGTAAAATACAACGTTCTGGCAAGTTAATTTGAGTATTTTGTGTAAGATTTTGCCATGGCTTGTCTATGCATAAGTATATGCTGTGACTCAGTTATATGATACAATTTGAAAATCTCCTGTAATGGATTTTAAGAGTCTCTCATTGATATTATGCAGTCATGTTTACTAATTAATACAGAGAAAGACAAACTATTAAATATAGATGTTATGGCATGAATATTAAGCAATGTCCCTTCATTTCAGATATACAAAAGAAGGTACAAAAAACTGATAGAAAATGCAGTAATAAGAAAAAAAATATTCTAGATAAATAAACTCTCAAGCAGCTTTGGAACATTTGACCATGAAGGGGCCAGGCTGGAATTCTACTTGCTTACCTTTCCACAGCCATCCCTAAGTGTATATTTCAAAATCTTAATTCTGTAATCTAATCCACATGGGGAGCTTTAGGACTTTACACAAGCGGAGAAGTCGCATGTCAGATGTGACCAACCTTCACCTTGTGAAGGCCTCCAACCTCGCTGCCCCGTGCATGGCTTAAAGCAAGAACCCAAACCTGCCAAGTCGGCACCTCACTGAAATTTCCTTCCAATAGAAACAAAAAATCCAAGCCCACATGGACCAGCTTCAGTGGAAGCTCTGGAATTCAGGACTGGAACTGTGAAACAATGTCGTTTATCTAGCTGTTATCTAGGACTTTAAAGAGGCCCACAATAAAACCCTAGCACTATTACTGCTTTATAAAGGCTGATATGACCACATGCACTTGCAGTAAAACAAAAGCACCGGTCAGAGCATTTACACTTCTTTTCCTACCTTCAGAAAACATACTTAACCACTTACTTTCTATTTAAGCAAAGAAATGATAGCAGAAATTATGCTGAAGCAGGAGCCCAAGGAACCAAGGAACTTCTAGATACCCTGATAAGTTGTTGCCAGAGGCTGTAATGATCCACTGGCAGTTATCAACACTTGCACAGGATATAGGAGTCCTGAATTAGCTAAAAACTTCTCAATAAAATCTTTTTCTTTTTGTTTGTTCAGAATTAATGACTATTTTTTTTTTTTCCTAAATCAACTTTTTTTTTTTTTTTTAAGCAAAATGCTACACACAAAAAAGTGAAGCTATAATTGACTTTTGATGCAAATTCATCTTTTTTTTTTTTTCTCCTAACTACTCTTGGGATGTAAAAACAATCTAAAGAGAGACAGAGAGAGATTAAATCTTTGAGAGACAGAGAGAGATTAAAAAAAAAGGAAAAAGTCAAGCTCAAATGGAAAAGCAGTGCGCAGACAACTATTAGTCTGACCTCAGTGAGATATAAAACTTAGGTTATTTTTCCCCTGGAGGAAAAATGTCTAAAGATGGGGAAGAAAACAGGAAAACAAGCAGCTAAAACGCAACCTAAGTTTAACAAAAGTAATCATGCCAGACAAGTCTGATGTCTGTCTTTGATAAGAAAGCACATTTCACTCCATAAAGGAAAACGTAGTAGATCTAATCAATTTAAACTTCAGTAAAACATTTGATCTGGTACCGCACAACAAAACTAGAAGTTAAACTGCAAGAGATGAAGGTTGGCAAAAGAAAAATGTTGTGGCTAAAAAAAATGGCCAAAGAAAATATGCTGGATTGGGTTAAAAAAGGAACGTTTGGGTTACGGAGCCATTTACTTCAGATGTTCCCCCAGAAACAATCTCAGGACTGGTACTATTCATTACTTTTAAGTAACATTAGCACATGGAATTGAAAGAAGTGATAACAGAGCCAGCTAGTGACAAAATTAGAAGTCATCAATGCAGAGGAAGCCAAGCATATTGTAGGTGAAGAACCAGACGACCTGAAGAACGGAGAACCAGTGGAGTGCCATAAGAAGATTAACGCAAAGCACACAGCTTCCACATTGGGACAAACAACAAAACTGTAAACTGGGAATTTATCCCAGTTAACAGGGAAGAACACAAGAATCAAACACATTATTTAGCCACAGGATGACTAAATGTCAGAAATATGAAGGCAAATTTCATCTAAAGTCCAGGTAAGGCACAGCCAGATGTTTCCTCTTGTGCCTCTCCTGCAGATTTCTGTGTGGAGTTTATAGTCAAAAAATGATACACAAAAACAGGCACAGTAAAGGCTTACCAAGAGCAAAGAATCCATCATGAGAAAAGACTGAAGTTTTATTTCCATTAACTCAAATAAAAGACAGGCTGATACAGGATAGGGTTCATTTGTATAAATAGATTATGGCCTGGACACAGCAGTTCAAACTAAAGGATTATGATGGCACCAAACACATATAAAGGCCTGAGCATGTTTAGGATAGGAGCGAGAGTAAGGTGTCGTACTGTTAGAAGAATTAGATTTGAAGAAAAAAAAAAAAAATCCCTCCAGTAGGGCCACCAAGCTGAAAGGGACTAACCATTTTTATGATGGAGTTTCATGTACTTAGGGACAAAATGAGATATGATTGCCTGTAAAAGCCTGGAATAAGGCCTGGTGACTCAAGGTGGCTCCTCTAGCCCAATATTACAAAAGTCCGAACATGTGGGACAACCCGTATCAGCAGCACCGTTTCAATGCTCATCTGCAACCCGGTGGATGATTAATGAGGAAGCTATTTACAGATTATTTTACTGGGGCAAGTTGCTAACTTGTTTATTGTCATTGTGCAACGAACACAAACAGTGGAGAATTTTTATAGCTTTGCCATTAATTTTTCTGCTTTGCATCAGTGAAATGAGAGTAAAACCTCTTTGCAACACCATGAAGATAAATTTATGGTAGTTAAAATTTATTCAGATACCATAGTGAAATCACACAAAATTCCATTACAATTAGTAACTCTGTATTTACTGCAGCACTTGAATTATATGCAATAAATAAAATATGTAAGCAAACATCAAAAAACAAGGATAAAAAGAAATTCTAGAAAGACACTCATTGAATGAGACAGGTCTTGAGAAGGCAGGCTATATGATTTGATTTGTAATTAGAGACGGCATCACAGTGCCAGAACTGGATTAAGATGGGCAAAACTGTTAATAACTCTGCACAGGAAAACTGAACACACTGCTCTACTATCTGCTAAATTCATCCAGGTCACAGCACTACAAAAAAGCACAAAATACAGGTTGCATCCTGTATTGTTGTTCTGTACCTCAAATATTTTGCAGAAACTTATTAATTGGAGGTCCATAATCCTGAGAGACTCAGTTTCTTATTTCTCCCCACTCTTCAGTGTCTTTCCTCTTATTGATGTTGCACAAATCAGGACAAGCCTGAATTTCTAAAGATTCTAGCCTCGAAAAGTTTCAAAACACTAATTTACATTATTTTTTGAAAAATCAACAGCAATCATCTAGATTGATGAGCAAGGCCTTGTACAACCACGCAGTTATTCTCTTTTTTTTTTTTTTCTCCTGGCTCAACAGACCATGTTTATTCTTTGAACCCCAATAACTCATTTGATTCACAGACCATATCTGGGAAAAGCTATCAGGAATTTCTTATGCACTGACTTTATGACACAGATCAGCAAAGTTCAACACCTTCTTCAGATACATGCATAAAAATGCCATGACAACATCCCTGGCATAAACCTGGCAGGTTTTCAATCGGAGGTAATCAGAAATTATGTGGTTCGACAGAGTTAATGGCAAGAGGCTTGTGTATGTTAAGGGAAATCCTTGTATTTCTATTCTGCCTCCGCAACCGAGTTCTGCACAGATTTCTAGGAGTGCAATTTTGTCATCCTGATGCATGGCTGCCACTACTAGTCATCCGAGTTCTGCATCGTTTCCCTGTGCTATCAGTCACTGCTAGGTCACTACATCCAGAAACAAGACACTGTTGAGGAAACTGTTGGGAGAGAAACATTCTCCAGAAGTAACAGGTTGATTTACATCTTGCTTTTGCATTTCTTCCACTACTGGAGTATCAAAAGTTCTATGGAACTGCAGAACAAAATCCTTTCCCATGTTCAGCTTTACAGTAACACACATACTAAGACTTTACCAGTTTCTTCTTCACGCAACCTCAGAGCATTTTGGAAAAATAAATAAATAAATAAAGCATTAAGAAAAAAATAAAGAGAAAGCACTATAAAAGCGCTATAAAAACACTACAGCTGAATAGCAGAACACTGCTTCATAGGATAACTGCCCAGAATATTTTAATAGGTGAATTCATGCAAGAAAGAACTGTGTGAACCCTATTAACAATGAAAGCACCTTAAATCAGCATAACAAAGTGGGTGAATGTACTTATGCTCAATATGGTTAAATAGCTGTAATTAGATCAAACAAACTACATGGATGTATCATCCCTTTGTAGACATGGCCTTAGAAGGTAGGTCAGGAGCTAAGTTCAGTAAAACAGTTTCAGCACTGCAGCTTTCATCTCCCAAGGCAGACACACACTCAAACCTAAATCCTACATAGTGGAACTGCCGCTTTCTAGAGGGAAAACGTTTACATACAAGACTGCATTGTTTAACAGTCACCTTACTTTTTTTCAACAATAAAACTTCTGGTTGATTTGATAATATACCTTTGGATAAGCAATGTACAAAATCGCTGTGACAAATTCATTTGTCTCAAAGCATTCAAAGGTATTTATTGAGTTGTTCCCTAGTCAGTTAAAAACATCTACACAGAAAGAGCGAATTCTCATTTGCTTTGTTCTTTACAACCTTTTAATTCGGTCTTAAAAAAAATGTACAAGAATAATGTTGCATGAAGTATGGTTACTAAATTTCAGAGATGAAGAAAACATAAGGTAGCAGATGGCATGAAGATGATATATATGAAGAAATGTAAATAGCAGGGAAACTTGCACATTCAAAAATGTAAGGCAGAACTGAAAGCGCATGCAAGACCCTTGGGAGAGCAGAGAAGATGAAGTAACAGCTGAGCTAAAAGAATTCAGACTTTCCTTACTCAGAAATGATAAACCACCAACAGGCAGCTCTAATCTAGCAGAAAAGACCCATAGTGTCTAGGAGAGTCAAGATGGTTTTGAAGGGCTCTTAAAGTAAATATGGAATGAGTGGAATAAACGAGGATGGAGTTTGCAGGTGCCAACAAATATATTCAAATGCTCTTTGAACCAAAACAAAAATAAAAACACCACACAGCCCCCAACTATTTCAGAATTGTAATCAACAAGTAATGAAGACCTTATAAAAGAGCTGATAGGAGAAAATAATCAGGGATTGAATAGTGGCAAGATGAATTGTTTGCATTAAGCAGAAGACCAAACAAAAACCAGCTTGGTAACAAAGCAGATTTCTAATAACCCTTAGTAGAGGGCTAAGAAGAGATGCAGCCTGCACATTAGCTACAGCACCTGCACTCCCAATCCTGGGAACAGTTGTGGCTGCACAACTTTCCATCCAGGAGCCTTAGCTTTTTATAATGCAGCCTGTTGTGTTAATGAATAGAATATGACATATCTGCGTGTGACAGCAGAGTCTGGATGAAGACCAAAAAACTCTTTCCAATCCTTTGATTTAAAAAAAAAAAAAAAAAGTTCATCAAACCTGGTTTCTTAAGTGCCATTCCATACAACTGCAGGGTCTACTGCATCAGTGCCAGGAGGTGATGTACATTGTCCTGCAAACCATTTGAGCACAGTGAGAAGACACCAAACTATCTAACAAATCTGTCTGTACCTAGCAGAAAAAAAAAAAATGCATTCTGAGCATCAGAAATAGCATCACAGAGAGAAAAAGGCAGCGCTGTGTCCAAAATACAGCATTAAAGGAATATGGGACAACTATCTAAACACACTGTGTGATTGTTGATCCTATTGAAGTCGCCCTCATGGCGCTCTCTCCATCATGAAGATGCATTTGGTGACAGGTGGCTCTCTGTTTGTCTCATGCAAGTGCATTTCCACAGCTGAACACCACAGAGTTCACTGAGTCTAAATCACAACTATTCTCATTTTGTATCTTACTCTGCCCCGAGTTGGATTTGTCTAGGTGATTTATGAGGTGAACTCTGGCTATGCAAGTCTTCTCTCCTGAATGGAGAAACAATTCAGATAAGAAACAAATCTTCTCCAAGTTAATAAAGGAAACTGGACTTATCCAAATTCACTAAGGTATTTATTATACATCTAGGCCAGAGGAAGCTTAGCACATTTAATACATGTGAACCTGCAGATAGCTGCTAGGTAGGAAGAGCACAAAACAGAGATTCACAAGTTTCTTAATAACTTAAATTATGCTGCTAAAGTAACAGGAAATAAATAAAAATAAAAGAGTTGCTGGTAATAGCAACAGATATCTATCAATTCCAGCTTGCTGCTTATAGCAACGCATACGAATTGAAAAGCTGTTGCCTCTCTGTCCCCTTAGGTATCCTCAGGCTGAGGGACTGCTAAATTATTATCAATGTGAATACATAACCCCCAACAGGCACTGCATTACTTCAGCAGCTGTTGATTTCAGAAATTGTCTTGATTTTTTTTTTTTTTTTGTAATGAAAGCCATTGTATATAATTAGAGAGAAAAAAAAAAGAAGATTGTGACTTACAGGCCTGGTCCTGGGAAGGCTGTGTGCTCTTTGATGACTCAGCAGTTCATGAGCGATCATCAGCACTTTGTAGATGTGAGCTCAATTCTAAGATAAAATTTGCAAGCAATAACTTTAGGGTGTACCACAGAGATTTATCAGTTGAGTGAAGATCACGTGCAGGATTCTTAAAAAGCAATGAAGTCACAGAATTAAAAATTTTAAGCATAAAAACCATTAAGTCATCCAAGTCCATTTATAATTATTGATGGTAAATCCATGTACTCCAGATGGGAAGAGGTCATTCTCTTCTTTTCCCAGGGCAAATCTATGAATAATTTGAGTGATTAAAGCTTAAAGCAGGTGTGAAAATAAAGAAGGACCAGTAAGGCACATGGGAAAGAAGCCACACTCGTATGAAGATACTCAGCTTTCATTCTGGAATCAAAAAATGGCTTCCTCCATTCCCCCCCAGGAGTCTCAGAGAGAGTCCATGAAGCCAGGAAATAAAGATGATTTTTTTTTTTTTTCCTAAGAATTGTCACTTCTAAAAGCACATTGAAATCTTATTTTTACTTTTTCTATTTCCTTTTTCCTTCCTCCATCCCAGATGACCTAAATTCTGAGCTGAAGTATTCACAGCATCCTTGCTTGGAATATAAAACAACAGCAGAAACACCCGGCTGCAAGAGGCAAAATAATAGGAGCAAAAATTACAGTGAACACCTCCCTGAATAAGAGGAGGTCACAAACACTGCAGAAATAGATGCTGAAGTAGTACTATCCAGAGACAGTGGACATAAAGTGATTGCATTTACAGAAACTTAGTTGAAGGCAGGTGGGCAGGATGTGAACCTAAACAGCTGGCCACAGTTCTGGGAATACCCAACTTATCGCAAAATTGCCTCTCAGATATCTAACTGCAATCTTTCTGCAAAAAGGGAACGCATCGATATGCAAAAATCTCTGGGGCAATAAAAACTTGAAAGCATATCAGAAAAGTACTCCAATGGATTTAAACACTGAAAGACTGACAGAAGGATGTATTTTACATGTTACGGACAAAAATTTATGGGCTACACATCTAGAACCATGTAATCAGTAGCATGGAATATTCATGCAGTTTATTATTAAAGAAAAAAAAAATACTTACAGATACATTTCCTTCATTTTGTTTTGTCAGTTTGAGCTAAAACAATCAGCAGAAACTAAGATGATAATCTGTGCCATTTAAAATTCCATTCAACAGATGTTCATAAACAGACAACTTAAGCCAAATTTCAGTTCCCCAAAAGGGTATTCAGCCAAAGAACTTTTGCAATTGCAATTGATGAAAAGTCCTACTTTTGTTGCTTGTAAAGACCAATTTCCTGATATATCAAATCCTCTCACCCTCATTATAAAGATCTCACTAACATAAAAAAATATATTTTTCATTTCCATTTCCTATAATAATGTTTTCCAAAAACAGCATTTGACGTTCCCAGCACAAGACACTCCTTCACTCCTTTTGTATGTCATAGCCTCAATAACGTATAAAGTGATTGCCTCGGTGACAAGGCCCTGTTCTTTTATAAAGATAAAAAAAATCCAACTGGTAGTAATAAATATTTACTTAACATAAAGAAAGAGAATTCAACAATTAAGCATGAAAAATGTGGAAAAACATATTTATTTGGAAGTGGTAAAGATGTAAGAACACAGCCTTTTCATGAGAATTGTTGTTCCTTGGTTCCTTTTAGGACAAAGGCAGACAGTTTCTTTAAAAACACCGTCTAGAAATAGCCCCAAAATCACAGAAATTAAAAGTCATTTGAAGATTTAAGATACAAGTAGAAAAGAAGATACAAAAGGTATCAGGATGCATAAGTAAAACAGGGTTGCACCTTCCTGTATGTGTTTAAAAGGGGATAGGACTGAAGTGGAAAGGTTTTTTATTATTATTTAATTACTATGAGTATTCACTGGGGACTCCCCAGAACGCGCATCTTATACTGGACCTATATGCAAGGAAGAGTCAGCCTCGATGTGACTTCTTTTGACAATATGTTCCTTAAATTAGAAGTCCCACAGCTAGATTATCAACATTACCACTACTATTCCTCCAACACTTGAGAGTCTCTTACGGATTATGATGCTGTTAATCTGGAAAATATTATTTAGCATGAGGAAACAAACAAACAAAAAAAACTGTTTAAAATGAAAAGCTAACCCCCAAAATAACGTTCTTTAGGCTTGCAACATCTTTCCTCTAAGGATCACTCCTTTGAAATATGGAGTCTCACAAGGCTTTCAGGCAAAAAATATAAACTTTAAGGTATTCTGAAAACAGTAATATATCAAATGAGTGAGCATCCACCTGTGATGCAGTTACAAGAGTCTCCTACTGCAGCATTTCACACACACATTGAATCCACCTTCTGGTTACAGCTTACAAGTTTGTGGTATGTAGAAGGAACAGCAGAGCTGGTTAAAGATTTTCTCTTGCTTCACATACTCTGCAAGCTTCTCATTAACTCATACATGACTTTAATCAGTGCTGAAGCACACTTCTTTCTGCAAGCATCGTGACTGGTCTGGAAAAAACCTCACTCAATAAAATATTATCACAACCATGAATTAGTAAAGAAAAAAAGCAACCTTTTTTTTTTTTTTCCTCACCCCTGACTGCTGATTTTCCATGTGGAAAGGGTTAAACTGCCCTTCATTGCTCCAGAAGAAGCACTAAAATATAACTTTAAGGACGAAAAAAAAAAAAAAAAAAAAAACAGCACTTCAAGAGATTATTCTGAAAAGCTACATTCAAGACGACAGAAGACAAAAACCTTACTCCTAAAGGCACAGATGCTTCTAAAACAAGAGCTCACCCGTTTTAAAAAGCACACTACCCTTATAATGAATAAGCGAAACGGGGCGGGGGGGGGAGGTCAGTGCTTCCTTGCAGGGCTCGCGGGAAGGGGCGTTTTGGTGGGTGCTGCATGGCTGGAAGGGGGGGCAGCAGAGAAAGCCCGAGAGAAACCCGTGCGCGCTCCGGCCCTGGCTCTGCGCGTTAACGGGAGGGAGAGGAGGCTCCGGGAGCTGCAGTGGGGGAGGGGAATGGCGGGGGGCGGGAGGAGCCGAGCGAGGCCTCCCGATCCGCGCCCGCCCTTGTTCTCGCCGTGCCGGAGCATCGCGAAGCCCTCGGAGCTGCGCATGGGATGGGGGGGCGGGAAGAAACGGGATCAGAGTTTGGCTTTTTGTGTCCCCTGGTTAACGGGGGCAGCGGCACCGCGGTATCTGGGACATTGCGGGGGACACACAAGGCCTCGTGTCGCCGCTTCACGCCCCGTTAAGGGCAGGAGACGTTAGAGGGGGCCGGGGCAAACTCGCCGGCACCTCGCGGCGAGGCACAGCCCCGTTTGGGCGGAAACGCGAGGGAATACGTTAACCCGGGGAG